>VXBS01002974.1:125741-137824 GCA_013400255.1 Sitta europaea
TCCAGGAATTCCTCCTGCCCTTCCAGGAGCTCCTCCTGCCCATCCAGGAGCTCCTCCTGCCCTTCCAGGAGCTCCTTCTGCCCATCCAGGAATTCCTCCTGCCCATCCAGGAGCTCCTCCTGCCCTTCCAGGAATTCCTCCTGCCCTTCCAGGAATTCCTCCTGCCCATCCAGCAGCCCCTCCTGCCCTCCAGGAACTCTTTTTGCCCTCCCAGGAGCCCCTCCTGCCCTTCCAGGAGCTCCTTTTGCCATTCCAAGAGCTTCTTTCGCCTTTCCAGCAGCTCCTCCTGCCCTCTCAGGAGATCCTTTTGCCCTCCTAGGAGCTTCTCCAGCCCTTCCAGCAGCTCCTTTTGCCTTTCCAGGAATTCCTCCTCCCCTTCCAGGAGCTCCTTTTGCCCTTTTTCCCCTCCAGGAACTCCTTCAGCCTTTCCAGAAGCCCCTCCTGCCCTTCCAGCAGCTGCTCCTGCCCATCCAGGAATTCCTTCTGCCCATCCAGCAATTCCTCCTGCCTTTCTAGGAGCTCCTTTTACCCTCCTGCCCCTCCAGGAGCCCCTTTTGCCCTTCTGACCTCTCAGGAGCTCCTTTTGCCTTTCCAGGATCCCCTTCTGCCCCTCCAGAAGCCCCTTCTCCCCTTCCAGGAGCTCCTCCTGGCCATCCAGGAATTCCTTCTCCCTATCCAGCAGCTCCTCCTGCCCATCCAGGAATTCCTTCTCCCCTCCCAGCAGCTCCTCCTGCCCATCCAGGAATTCCTTCTCCCCATCCAGGAATTCCTTCTCCCCTCCCAGGATCTCCTCCTGCCCCGGGGCAGGCTCAGGGTGGCGCTCAGAGTGAGCAATCCCCTCTCCCACCCTCAAAATAAAGCTGATTTATGCCAACACTCTTCTCTGTCGCTCTGGCTCAGGTTAAGTTTTAAATACATTTATTTTCCCCCCTCACTTACAGCCTTGAAAGCCTCCTAATCACCAGTCAAACAAACCCCAGATCATTTCAGATGTGTGTGACTAAAGGGCAGCCCTGGCGCCAGCCTTGGTACAAGAGTTCCTGCAGCCTCGAGGTAATAAAAAAACATTACAAAGTGTACAAGGAGCTGTGTGTAAATGCCAAAAAATGAACTGGAAATGTCAAGAAAGTGCAAAAGCAGCTGCGTGTCCTCTGTCCCAGGGTTTGGGAGTGATGAGGGCTCACACAGAGACAGATGTTCCAGCAGAGGGGCTGGAAATGGGAAAATCAGGAAGAAATCACAAAAATTTGTGGGGGGGAAAAGCAGTTTAGCAAATGGGTTTGTCTTTCCTCCCAACAGGTGCTGAGCTCACTTGTCCTGACATCCTCAGCTGTCCCAAAATCCTCACCTGTCCAGAAAGCTTTACCTGTCCCCAAATCCTCACCTGTCCAGAAAGCTTCACCTGTCCCCAAATCCTCACCTGTCCAGAAAGCTTTACCTGTCCCAAAATCCTCACCTGTCCAAACATCCTCACCTATCCCAACATCCTCACCTGTCCCAAAAGCTTCCCTTATCCCAACATCCTCACCTGTCCTGACATCCTCAGCTGTCCCAAAATCCTCACCTGTCCTAAAATCCTCACCTATCCCAACATCCTCACCTGTCCTGACATCCTCAGCTGTCCCAAAATCCTCACCTGTCCTAAAATCCTCACCTATCCCAACATCCTCACCTGTCCTGACATCCTCAGCTGTCCCAAAATCCTCACCTGTCCTAAAATCCTCACCTATCCCAACATCCTCACCTGTCCTGACATCCTCAGCTGTCCCAAAATCCTCACCTGTCCAGAAAGCTTTACCTGTCCCAACATCCTCACCTGTCCTAACATCCTCACCTGTCCTGCCAGCCCCCACAGCCTCCCCAGCCCCCACAGCCTCCCCCACACCCTCAGGAATAACCAGAGCTGCTCTGTGACCCTATGGGGATGAGAGGGACAATCCTGGGACGAGCTCTGCCCCCACTGCTGCCCCCTGAGAGCTCTGAGTGCTCCAGGAGCTGAGCTGGCACAGAGAGCAGCAGAGCCAAAGCACAAAGCTGGGATTTATTAAAAGGGATTCATTAAAAGGCCTCCCAGGGCACACCTGGGCAGCACCAGAGCCCTGCTGGGCACACCCAAGGGGAACCCAGAATGGGCACAGAATGGATCACAGGGCTCACACTCTGATCAGTTCTGCTCCATTCCCACATTGGAGNATCCTCACCTGTCCTAACATCCTCACCTGTCCTGCCAGCCCCCACAGCCTCCCCAGCCCCCACAGCCTCCCCCACACCCTCAGGAATAACCAGAGCTGCTCTGTGACCCTATGGGGATGAGAGGGACAATCCTGGGACGAGCTCTGCCCCCACTGCTGCCCCCTGAGAGCTCTGAGTGCTCCAGGAGCTGAGCTGGCACAGAGAGCAGCAGAGCCAAAGCACAAAGCTGGGATTTATTAAAAGGGATTCATTAAAAGGCCTCCCAGGGCACACCTGGGCAGCACCAGAGCCCTGCTGGGCACACCCAAGGGGAACCCAGAATGGGCACAGAATGGATCACAGGGCTCACACTCTGATCAGTTCTGCTCCATTCCCACATTGGAGTTCATTGTGCAATTCCAGCTCCAGGTTATGAAGCTCCATCCTCTTGGTTTTCCTTCTCACTTCATCATGGTTTTTGTTTATGGACCTGGAAGTTGTCCTTGGTGCCAAGCTAGAGCAGGAATTGTTTTGTCTCCCTGCTCTGTGAAGAGAGCTCAGCAGCATTGAACGTGAAACCCCAAACTACCCACTAAACCAGCACAAAAAAAAAATCTAAAACTTAAGGCATCCCCAGCACCGACAAAACCCTCTCAGTGCCTCGAGGCAGAGCAGAGAATTCAAGAATTCACCAGAAATTAGCAGGGATTTGAGCAGGATTTCACTGGCCAGAGCAGGAAGTGCTGCGAGGCTCCAGCAGCCCCTCCTGGCTCAGTGTCAGGGTAATTGGCAGCTGGACTCATTAGCAACGAGTTCTCAGCCTTAATGATAATTTTAAGGACTCCAACAATAACAAAAAAAAACCATTTATGGGGAGCTGAGCAGCATTTTAGGTTCAGTAATCAACAGCAGTGTAAGCTGAATTTGAATATGGTTAATTTGTCATTCCCCCAGCAGTACCACAGAATGTCGTGGCCTGACTTCCACTATAAACCAGCTTTTTCCAGATATCCCAGGTTCCAGCGCTGCTGAGTTTTTGAGGGTTTGCAGCCTTCACACCCAACCCCTCACCCCCAAACCACTGGGCCTGGTTCATGGCAGCAAACCCAGGGGTGGGTTCAGGGCCTGGGGAAAGCAAAATAACAAATGAGTGAAGAGAATGGAAGAGAAATGCAGTAATTCAAATCTCCTGGTGCCTACCTGGACACGCTCCTGGGAATCCCACAGCACCCACCCACCCCAGACATTCTGGGGAATTCAGCCAGAGAACACTTAGTGAAAAAAAAACAAAAAAACCCCAAAACAGTATGGAAAGAACCAGCAATTTAACTGCTGAAAAAAAGGATTAAATGACACAAGGATGAGGCAGAGGTGCCCAGGGGCTGGCCCAGACTCCCAGCTCAGTTTCCCACCTCCCAAGCCAAATCCCAGCCCCTCCTGCACTCACCCTCATAGCTGGCCTGGAAGCCTTGGGCACTCACGGCGTAGTCACTGACGAGCCACAGGGACAGCACCAGGCCAGTGCTGACGATGGGAGCAGGCAGCTGGAATCCTGTCAGCCTGCAAAAAACCCACACAGGTCACACTCACTGGGAAAAACCCACAGTGGGGTCACACTGACTGGGAAAACCCATGGTGGGGTCACACTGACTGTGAAAACCCATGGTGGGGTCACACTCACCAGGAGAAATCCACAGTGGGGTCACACTCACTGGGAAAACCCAAACAAGGTCACACTGACTGGGAAAACCCATGGTGGGGTCACACTGACTGGGAAAACCCACAGTGGGATCACACTCACCAGGAGAAATCCACAGTGGGGTCACACTCACCAGGAAAATCCCACACAAGGTCACACTCACTGGGAAAAACCCAAACAGGTCATACTCACTGTGAAAAACCCACAGTGGGGTCACACTGACTGTGAAAACCCATGGTGGGGTCACACTCACCAGGAGAAATCCACAATGGGGTCACACTCACTGGGAAAACCCAAACAAGGTCACACTGACTGGGAAAACCCATGGTGGGGTCACACTGACTGGGAAAACCCACAGTGGGATCACACTCACCAGGAGAAATCCACAGTGGGGTCACACTCACCAGGAAAATCCCACACAAGGTCACACTCACTGGGAAAAACCCAAACAGGTCANACACTGACTGTAAAAACCCACAGTGGGGTCACACTCAGCAGGAGAAATCCACAGTGGGGTCACACTCACCAGGGAAACCCAAACAAGGTCATAATTACTGTGAAAAACCCACAGTGGGGTCACACTCTCTGTGAAAAACCCACATAAGGTCACACTCACTAGGAGAAACCCACAGTGGGGTCACACTCACTGGGAAAACCCAAACAAGGTCATAATCACTGTGAAAAACCCACACAGGTCACACTCACTAGGAAAAATCCACAGTGGGGTCACACTGACTGGGAAAACCCACAGTGGGGTCACACTGACTGGGAAAACCCACAGTGGGGTCACACTGACTGGGAAAACCCACAGTGGGGTCACACTCACTGGGAAAACCCAAACAAGGTCACACTCACCAGGAAAAATCCACAGTGGGGTCACACACTCACCAGGGAATCCCAAACAAACTCACACTCACTGTGGAAAACCCAAAGTCACACTCACCAGGGAATCCCAAACAAACTCACACTCACTGTGGAAAACCCAAAGTCACACTCACCAGGAAAATCCCACCCCAGGTGTCCTCCTGTTCCAAACCCCTCCCTGCTCCACACCTCGGGCTCCAACACCCAACACCAGCCTTGGGATGCTGGAGCAGAACCCACCCCATGGCACTGAGATTTTTTGGGGGGGCTGAGTGAGCCCAGGGCTTTGCTCAGTAAGCCTTAAAATGTTTGGAGAACCTTGGAGCAAAACTCTGTTCTGCAAGCTGCACAGAACTGAACACAAAACCAGGAAAAACACGGGGTTAGAGACAATTAAAGCCAGGAAAAACACGGGGTTAGAGACAATTAAAGCCTTCAGGGTGGTGCCTGCACAGTGTCTGCTCTGGGTCTGACAGTGGGCAAGGCTGGAAGTTTCTAGAAATGCTGCCCACCCTCAGCCAGTCCAGCACAAGGCCAAGGATGGGGATTTTTAGGGGGGACAGATCCCAAATGCAGCACAGCTGGGCTGGCTCCCAAATTCACACCCATGGAATTGCTGTGTGAGAGGGGCTGCAGCTGCTCTGCAGAATTCCCAGGGCATGGACACAAAGCAGAGAGAAGAGAACAAAATAAAACTGGACAAATCCAGGAATTCCCAGCCCTCGTGTCCCCTGCTCTCACCCTGCTGGACTCACTGCTAATTGATAACTGATTGCATTGTAAAAGCCTGTTTATTGATGATTTTATTATTCCCAGGACAAACCCCTGGTGCTGAGCCATCCCCAGACCAGCTGAGTGCCCAAAATCACAGTTTTACAACTTCCAACCCTTCTCCTTCCCCTGGCCCAGGGGATTCCTGCACAGAATTCCAGTTTGAAGCAATCCCATGGGGAACTCCTGCCTGCCATTACCACGAATCCCTGAGCTGCCCCAACCCCAGACTTTCACAAACCACAGGAGCTGCAGGAGCTGAAGGAATTTGATATCATTTGGGATCAGGAGTGCTCAAGGGATCACAAGGGCAGGAGTAGCACCAGATAAGCAGGAAAAAGGAGAATTTAAAGCTTCTTACAACACACTCCGAGGTTTATCCCACTTAGAGCAGCCAGACTTTGTGCCAGGGGGGCAAAGGATCACCTGTGATACAAAATTCCCTGACCCTCTAAGAAATACCTGTAAATATTATTCCATTCAGGGTATTTCCTCTCTTCACAGGGAATCAAAAGGCACCCCCAGACCAAAACCAGATGCGGGGGGCACTATTTTAATTTCTCTGAGCACCCAGCCTCAAATTCCTCCTCCAAGTCACCCCCAGAGGCAGCGAGGGACCCTCCCTGCCCTTCTCTCTCTGCCTCTCATTTAGCAAACCTAAATACCATTTCACACACATTTGAGCTCTGAGTGATGAGAGCTGACGGGCCCTGCCTGGGAACTTTATTGAAGCAAAATTTCCAGTTATTGGCAGAGCTCACCGAGTTGCCAGCCCATGATTTAAGTTTTAATGGCAGCACAGCAGCACTGACCAGCCCTCAGCATAAAATCCCCTGTCAGGACGAGCTGGAAGGACAATTGCTCCTGTTTATTAACAATCAAAGGTTCCAGGATCCAGAAAGATTCAGTTTTTACTGTGCTGAGTAAAAGCATCATTGTTTTTATTAATTAATTTGGCAGTTTAATTAGAGTGGTCTGGCTGAAACATCCATGCACTCAAAAAAAAAAAATAAATCCAAGAAATAGATTAATAAAAGCAGAACCTGCTGATTTATCTTCCCCTGACCACCCCCTACCATCACCCAGGAATTTTTTTAATGCAGCCTGGGCTTTCCATTACCCAGAGTGGCTCTGCTCCCTCAGAGCTGAGCTTTGTGCATCCTGGATTCTGCTCACAGTCCCTGTGCTAAGAGGATCCCACTCTGCAGATGTTGCTTTTAATTCAGGGCAACAGGAACATGTCCTTTACCTGTAAGGAAGAGCTGCTGTCCCCGAGGAGTCCCAGGAATTAAGTGTTACCTGAAACAACACTGCCCTGCAGCATTTATTCCAACACAACTGCTATTTTCCACTAACAGGGCTGTAAAAGTGCCTGTGCACAAGGGCATGAAATCCTCACTGCCTGGAGTGACAATTTCCAGGGGAACCTCTAGAAACCCATAAACCTGAGCAGAGCAGGAGGGGCAGCACCCAACCCTGCTCCCCTGCATCCCACAGGGCACCCCATCCCTCGGGCAGGAGGGAGCAGGAAAAGCTGCTTCCATCAGGGAATTATCCGTGCAGCACCTCCCACCCTCTGCCCTCCCCAGCAGGGGAACCCTGCCCTGGGAGCGGGCTGGAGCTGCTCCTCACTGGAATCACAAGAAAAGCCACTTCTCCTCTTAAAACTCCAGCCAATGCACACGAATGAATTTTTTTTTTCTCTTCTCTGATGTCCTTGTGTTGTCCAAGAGAGCCCAGGCTGCATCTCCTTGAAGGAACAATCATTTACCATGTCCGTGTTCAAAACCTCAGCTCTGCTGTTCCAAAGCCCCAGGACAGCCAGGATTGGCAGGAATCCCTGCCTGGTAACTGTTCTCCTGCCTTCCTCCCTAAATCTGCATCCCAGAGAAATTTAAACCCCGGGAATGGCAGACAGAGCCTGGAATCATTCCCCACCAAACAGCACTTCTGACATCGCTGGGCTTTAGGGCAGCCATCACAAAAAACACACACTAACGAGGCAAAAAAAAGCAGCAAACTCCATTCCTTGTTTTTATGGAGGTGAGGGCAGTAATAACAGCAGGAATAATCATATTCCATTCCTTCTGTACCTCTAGCCAAATGGATTATTGAGTGATTATCCCCTTAACGTGCTTGGAGCCAGCGCTGATTGTGTGAGATTTGCAATGTGTTTTTCATTGGCTTAATTTTGCTCCTGCCGTGAGGAACCAAACGAAACCAGAGCCAGAAATGCCACTTGATAAGCTTGCCCTTGCAAAAAAAAAAAAATAAAAATCAATATATCCAAACAAATCAACACAGAAATCCTCTGCTCTGTTTGCATCCCTCGTGCTCGGTGTCAGGTGTGCCACGGGTGCTGCAAACCTTCCTGGTTTGGCTCCCAGTTTGCAGCAGGACAGAAAAATCAGTTTTGGGAGAGCTGAGGGCAGTGAAAAGCACCTTCCATAGGTGAGAACCCTCGGCTGGGTCCAGGTGGGACAGAATCCCAGAATCCCACAACCAGGGAGGCTGGAGAAGCCCTCGAGGAGCATCGAGTCCAACCTGTGCCCACTTTGTGCCCAAGAGCCACATCCAGCCCTTCCCTGGACACCTCCAGGGCTGGGCACTCCAGACCATCCCTTCCAATGTCCCACCACCCTCTCCATGCAGACATTTCCCCCAATATCCAATTTAAACCTCTCCTGGTTCAACTGGAGGCCGTTCCCTCTCCTCGTGTCCCTGTGAGCACAGCCCGAATCCCCTCCTGGCAGGAGCTGTGCAGAGCCAGCAGGGACCCCCTGAGCCTCCTCTTCCCCAGGCTGAGCCCCCTCAGGAGCTCCCCAGCCCCTCTCCAGCCCCTCAGTGCATCCCCCCCCATGGGACACCCCCAATGCAGACCCTCCAAAGGAGCTGAGCCCCCCTGACTGCTCTGCTCAGCAGCCTCAAGCCACACCTGAACTCCTCCTTTTCCCCCGAGCCCCAGCAGCCAGCCAGGCCCCCCCAGCCCTGTTCCAGCCCCCCTGAGCTCCATCTGTTGCACATTATCCCATCCCTTTGCAGCACCCCATCCTGCTGGCCGTGGTGCAGGCGCCCCTTTGGGAGTGCAGGTGCCATAATTAAAGCCCAGCCCATTATTTTTCTGGTCGGATGCCCACCATCAGCTCAGGCTGCAATCAAAACAGTTATTGCAGCTGGCAATCCAGCAGCCTTTAAAGCATAAATGCTGGAGAAGTGTCTCAGAACATCTAATGAAAATGCACTGGATTGTATCATTTAACCCAGCATTAAATTACACCGCCCCATAGCTCGGTGAGCTTTTCCTGCCTGTCATTTCGAGGCACCTATTAGGGAAAATTTCCCATCAAATGAGCCACTCTCCTTGCTGTGTGCAGGGGAAATGACACCAGCCTGGCACCCCTGCACCACCCTGGGATAATGCAGCTGTAAGGGAGGGGATCCTGCCCCTGTGCCCAGCACATCTGGGGAGCTTGGACAGCTCTGGATCCTTGGGACAGCAGGGAAGGAGCTCCTGGAGCTGAGGAGGGGCCTGGAGCAGCTCCCTGCCCTGGGGAGGCTGAGGGGGCTGGGGAGGGGCTGAGAGGGACCCTCAGCCCTGGGTGACCCTGGGTGTCCATGGGTGACCCTGGGTGACCCTTGAGTGTCCCTGAATGTCCCTGGGTGACCCTGTTGTGACCCAGTCAGTCCCAGTCAGTCCCAGTCTGTCCCTGTCTGTCTGTCAGTCCCCGTCTATCCCACTCTGTCCCAGGCAGTCCCAGTCTCTCCCAGTCCGTCCCAGTCAGTCCCAGTCTGTCCCTGTCTGTCTGTCAGTCCCCGTCTATCCCACTCTGTCCCAGGCAGTCCCAGTCTCTCCCAGTCCGTCCCAGTCAGTCCCAGGCTCTGCTCCATGGCCCCAGAGCCACGGGCAGGGGCTGAGCCCAGCAATTCCCTGCACAGGAGGCAGAACTGAGCTGTGGGCACTGGCACAGAGCCCAGAGGGGCTGTGGAGCCTCCCTGGGCTGTTCCAGAGCCCTCTGGACACTCTGCTGTGCCCTGTGCTCAGGAGGTGGCACCAGGTGACCCCAGAACATTCCCAGTTGGAATGGATCTCCAAGGATCCAAGGAGGTGCAGCTCCTCCTGGTCCCTTCTAAGCTTCCCCATCCCGTGGTTCTGTCGCTGTTTCTGTGGAACAGCTGCTTCTGCTGGGAATACAGGGGCCCAGAGGGAAATCCACCCTTTGGAGAAGTCTGGAATGAGCAGGCCTCTGCTCCCAGGGGCTGGGAAGGTGAATTCATGAAGGATTCAACTCATCCTCACCAGCTGGGGCCAACAGCAGAGCCCAGGGACTCCCAAGGGACCCTGGATCCAGTTCTGTGTGCCTTGTCCAGCTGGGGAAAGAGGGAACACCAGGAAAGGGGCTGGGTGCTCCAGCTGAGAAACAGCCACGAGAAAAGGGAGATGAATCCACATTTCCAGCTTCCTCAGGGTCAGGAAGGATGTGGGAATGTTGCAGCCCAGCTGCTGCACCTTCAGGACTGCAGCTGGGTGCACGTTTGGAATTTAAACTCTCAGGGGAAGCTGGGAACAGGCAGGGCTGGGCTCACTCACAGGTGAGGGCTGCCCCATGCAAGGGACACCACCAACACAAGAACCAGTGCCAGAGAGGGAATTTCCCCACAGGGATCCCTCCCACCTCAGAGCTCAGCACAGGAGGCTGAAATATTTCCTGTAAAGACACAGTTGGTGGCAGGGAAAGCGAATCTCTTTTCACTCCTAGGAAGAGATACTCATTTTAGAAACCATCTCTCATCCTGAGGGGGTTTAAGTTCTCCAGCAGTTCCTGGGCCAGGTCCCAAGGGAGCCTTTAGGAGTTTGCAGGGCTGTGTTTGTGCCCTCTCTGTGTGCCAGGGGTGCCCTGTGCTGTGCTCTTCCTCCTCCACCCTCCTCCTCCTCCCCTCTGGCTGTCCCCCGGGCTGCCCCAGCCTCTCTGACATCCCACCCCTTCTCCTGTTTCCAGGGGCTGTGGATAAAAGCCACACCTGAGGAGCCAGCTTGCTCTGCTGGCATTTCCCCAGGCTTGGCCAGGGCAGGAATTTCCCCCCTCAGTGGCTCTGTTAGCTTTTCCCCTGTACTTATTAGAGAAAAACGCAATTACAGCGAGCTGTCAGCTTTTTTTTGCAGAGCACACGAACACCAACGCTCTCATTAATCATCAATAAAACAAGCAGAGCATGATCTGAGAGCTCTCCCAGCTCCCAAATGCTGCAGACACTTAAAAGGCAGCTCTGTCCTCCGGGCACAGCTCGCTGGTGCCACTGAGATACTTGTCCTTTCATTTGGAGCCCTGCAAGGCTGAAATGATGCTCTGGACCAAAAAAAAAAAAAAAAAACCAAAAAACAAACCCAAGAAAAATCGACTCTCAACGAGCTTTAAAGGATCCTGCAGTGACACAAGAGCAGCTCCCAGTTGGATTTACCCAGCCTGGTGCAGGGATCCGTGCTCTGAACCCAGCTGCTCCTGGCTGGGAGCAGGCACAGAGCAAACTCCTGCACGGGAGGCTCCTTGGATCTTCCCACATTTCCCCAGCCAGCCCCACCCGGCCCATTTTATCCCCTGCTGCTGGAGGATTGATTCCAAACTAGCCCAACCCATTCTGACACTCACTACTGTTTATTTTTCACTACTGTTATTCTTATCACGACAGCAACAAGCAAGGGGCAAAAAAACCAAACAACTTTTTCTCCGTTCCTTAACCTCTCACAGCGCCATAAACACCCAGAATTTTCCCAGGAATTTTATCTAGCACAGCTCTGAGTCCCAGGAATCAGCTGCACTTCCCTCCCCTGCCCAAGCCAAGCACAATCCATCAAAGCCCAGGAGCCCTGTGCTTACCTCTGGCACTGACAAAGCTTCATTAACCAGCACGGGCTCGGGGGACAGCGACAGAGCTCATAAATCCCAGCCTGGATGGATTTCTCCACTTGTTTAAAGCGGGGTTTGGGTCAATTCCCACTAGAAAAGTGTTATTTATAGAGCCCAGAGCCAGCACAGCCAGCTCAGATATATGAGGCCTTCATGGCTCACAATGGGGACAGGTACTGAGCATCAAATTTCAATAAATTTGATTTTCCATGCAATGCAATGGAGTGGGAAGACCATGGAGTTGGATGTGATTTATTATTTTTCTCATGTCCCTTCCTCGCTGGTTTTTCCAAGATTTCCTGGGATTGCAGGGGGAATTTTGCCCCCTCTGCCCTGCCCAGGTGAGACCTCACCTGCACGGGAAGGAGCTGGGATGGGGGAAGGTGTCCCTGCCCATGGGGGTGGAGCTGGATGAGCTTTAATCTCCCTCCCACAATTCCATGAAATCCAACTCTGGCACCTCTATTCTCAGCCTCATTATGACAAGCCAAGAGGAGGAAAAAGACAAATTTGCAGGAAAGTTCATCAAATCTCAGTCACCCCCTGGCAAATCTGAGCTGACATTCCGAGTAAACAAAGACAAGTTTGGAAACAACCCAAGCACGGCTCAGTGGCTTCAATTCAGAACTTGGCAGATTTGGGTTATTTCTGTCTTTCTTCAAAAAAAAAAAAAA
>VXBS01002974.1:137865-168210 GCA_013400255.1 Sitta europaea
AAAATTAAAAAAAAAAAACACCAGGGGCGTGAAATTGAGTAAATGGGAAAAAAGTTCTTGGAACCCCCTGGAAATCACACAAGGTTTGTTTACTGCTAAACACAGGGCAAGGGGGGAGCAGGGAGCGAGTGCTGCCACCCTGGAGGTGTTGGGAACCCCCAGTGCAGTGTAAGTTCTGAAGTTTCTGATTTTACTAAAGTGCTACATTCTCTAATGGTTTGGTTTACTGAAATTCTTTTCTCAGGAAAAGAACATAAACACCAAGAGGGTTTGTTTGTTTTTTTTTTGTAACAGTATTCATGCNTCTCACCTCCAGGGATGGAATCACAGCTCCAGGGATGGAATCCCAGCCCCTGGGATGGAATCAGAGCCCCTGGGATGCAATCCCAGCCCCTGGGATGGAATCTCAGCTCCTGGGGAGGAAGCACAGCCCCTGGGATAGAATCCCAGCCCCTGGGATGGAATCAGAGCCCCTGGGATGGAATCCCAGCCCCTGGGGAGGAATCACAGCTCCAGGGATGGAATCACAGCCCCTGGGATGGAATCCCAGCCCCTGAGATGCAATCCCAGCCCCTGAGATGCAATCCCAGCCCCTGGGATGGAATCCCAGCCCCTGGGATGGAATCCCAGCCCCTGGGAGCCCTGTGCTGCCCCTGAGCAGCTCGGCCCCAGCAGCAGAGGCTGAGGGGGAGGTTTTGTGCATTTTGCTGTCAGGGGTCACAGCAGAGCCCCAGGAGCTGCTGCTGCTGCCTCAGCCAGGCCAGGGCACAGCCCAGCCATGTCCTGCCCAGCTCCAGGCTGAGGCTTCAAACAGTTCCATCGGTGAGGAAATGGGGGATGAAGGACACTGTGACCCTCCCCAGAATTTCCAGCACTACCTAAACTCACCCTAAACCCCCTGCCTCACCCACCACAGCAGCCAGGGCTCACAGAGCCATCAAAAGCTCTTCCAGGGCAGAGCCTTAATTAAAATCCACTAGATGCTGCCCAATTACAGAAAATCTTTCTACACTTAATCCACTTCACACACCTCAATTTAAAGCAAGGCTCACAACATCCCAGGACCTTAAATCTCATCCATTCCACCCCTGCCACGGGCAGGGACACCTCCCACCAGCCCAGGCTGCTCCAAGCTGCCCTTGGACACTTCCAGGGGTGAGGTTTGGAGGGAAAACAACAACCAAAAAAACCCAAAGAAAAGCAAAGAAAATATTATTTGTGTAACAGCAACACCTTCAGAGGCCCCACCTGTGTGTCTCACCCCACACCTGGGAGAGCAGAGGTGGGAGCAGGTCCTTGAACCCCTAAACCAGGACAAAACTGCTCCATCCCCACCCCTGAAGAGGCTGCCAAAATATCCCTGCCAAGCCTCCTCCTAAGCCTACAACATTCCACACGGTGCCAGGGAAAAAGCTCCCACTCTGATTGAATCAGCTTTTATCACTCCTCCTGATGCACCCTCTGCTAATAAATATGGAAAAAGTGAATCGAAATTGCAGAGCCCTGCTGCAGTTGCATTAACTCCATTACCTCTCCCAGACTTTCAGCTCCAGTTTCATCAATTATCCTGCAGACACAGTTTAAACACTCAGCACTTCCTCAGAACAAAACAGGGCTGCTGCTGAAGGGTCCTGGAGCTGCTGGAGCAGCTCAAACACGGCTCTTCCCAGAGAGAGAAAGAGCAAATAAAGCAGAGAACATAAATTTAAGTGGGGTTTTGTTGTGTTTCTTTTCCCATGGAGTTAATGGGAAGCGACAAAAGACTCTGCTGAGGGGGAGAGGGAGGTAGGGCTCGGATGTTTACTAAAGGTGACAAAGGATTTAGCTGGCCCTCAGCTTTATTTATCCTTCCTTAGCAAAAAGAACTGTAGTCACCTTGGAGACACGAGGCAGTGACAAAGGAATATGTCACTGGACCAGAGGTGACTCAACACAAACTCCTACCACAAGCTCTGTGCATTCCCAGCTGACAAACGCTGTTTTGGCAGGAATTTCTTTAGTAGGACTGAACCCCAGGATGTCGTTTCACCCCAAATTTGCATCTCTGCAAGCCACAGCAACACTGGGGGAACTTTCTCCTCCCCAGTTCCCTTTGTCCCTTCCTCTCCTCCTCCCTTTTGCTGCTTTTAAGATCAAAAGCTTTGTGCTCTTGACTGGTAATTAAGTACAAGTCACCCGGGCTGCTTTTTCAAAGAGTAATTAAAAGGTTATCAAGAGAAACATGCGAGGTGCAGGTAATTCCTGGTGCAGCTGTAATTGGGTCAGCCCAGAGATAACTCTGCTCTTATCACAAGGATCACATCGCTCCGGAATTCAGACAAAATCCTTAAACTTTCAGTCAATTAAACAGCCGAAGATGTGCTTTTGAACTGCTCACACAGGAGATTGATGGCCATCCTTCTGCTCAGTCTTCAGCTGCTTGTCAGGGAAGAAGGATGAGGATCTGGAAGTGCCTTGAGCTGCGAGGGCAGAACCCTCTGCACAAAACCCTCTGAAAAGAGAACTGGGCAGAACCCTCTGCAAACAGAACTGCACAGAACCCTCTGAAAAGAGAACTGAACTGCACAGAACCCTCTGAAAAGAGAACTGGGCAGAACTGAACTGCAAAGAGAACTGAACTGCACAGAACCCTCTGAAAAGAGAACTGCACAGAACTGAACCCTCTGAAAAGAGAACTGGGCAGAACCCTCTGCAAACAGAAATGAACTGCAAAGAATCCTCTGCAAAGAGAACTGAACTGCACAGAATCCACTGCAAAGAGAACTGGGCAGAACCCTCTGAAAAGAGAACTGGGCAGAGCCCTCTGCAAAAAGAACTGCACAGAACCCACTGCAAACACTCCCCCAGACCCTGCACACTCTGCAGGCACGGGAACCCCTGCAAACCCCTCCTCACTGCCTGCAAACCCCTCCTCGGGGCAGGGTCCTCCCAGCTGTGTCGATAAACACCTGCAGAAAGGCAGCCCGGGCTCTGGGAGTTGCTTTTCTCCGGATGCACAGCTTCAAACAAACGTTCTCTCAGGCAAATAAACTCAGCACCAGTGAAAGGTTTTGTTTGCACAGGGAAGAGAGCAGAGGATGACACAATTCCCTGCCCACAAGAGGAGGGAAGGGAAAGCCCAAGGGTTGGAAGAGCCCGAGAAACCCCAGCATTGCTCAGCACATTCCTGCTGGCAGGAACATCCCATGTGCTGTCCCCTGGGCTCCCCAATGTAGTTTTGAACATCTCTGGAAGGAAAAAATAACTAAATAAATCTGATTTTCTAAGTTGACCACTTCCATTTAGAGTGTAAATTCACTGGGTCTCCCTGGGAAAACAGAATTAGGGAGCTACAACGACAGACTCACAGGGAGACTGTAAATGTGTTTCCTCTGGATCAGAGAACAAGCCCAGAGCTTCAAATCAAGGACTTTGCAAGTGATTTAAAATTCTCACATTAAAAGGGTCCTGCAAATCATCAGCAGATGAAAAAGCTGGGAAACCACGTGGTTCTGTCGTCCCCCACTCTGGGGATGTCATGGAACAAGAGTCTGGCACAAGGAGGTGCAGAGAGTCTCCCAAACCCCACAGCGATCTCAGAGCCATAAATAACCCCAAGAATTCAAATTGTAGTCAGGTCTGTGCTGAGTTTCTGAGCCCTGCACAGTGGGAAGGCAATCAGGAAGGGAACCTGATTGGAGCGACCTCGGAACAATGACACAATCACCAGGCACAATGGGGACTGGGAAAAGACTGTTCTGGAATCACTGCAGGGCTCCACAGGACTGCCTGATCCCACAGCAGCTGGGAACTCGAAGGAAGAGCATTTGGGACAGTCTGGTGTATGGAGCTCAAGAGGAGGGGAAGTCCTGGACAGGAACCAAATCCTGATGCCCCTCGTCAAGGAAGAGAAAACTCTGCAGCCACCACAGCTGTCAGGATTCACAGAAAATCCCCCCACAGCAATTCCTGCTGGAAGCCAGGAGCTGGGAAAATTCTAGAGGACAAGGAGGAGTGGGTTCCAACTGAAAAAAAGGGAAGTTTAGGTTATATAATGGAAAAAAAAAATCCTTCCTTGTGAGGGTTAGGAGGTCCTGGCACAGAGAAGCTGTGGCTGCTCCATCCCTGAAGTGTCCAAGGCCAGGTTGGAGCAACCTGGGATGGTGGGAGGGGTCCCTGCCCGTGGCAGAGCATGGAATGAGATGGAATTAAAGTTCCCTTCCAACCCAACCCATGCCAGGATTCTAAAATCCCCATTATTCGAGAGGAGCTGAAATAGCAAAGACTTGGAAACGAGCTCTGATTTTAGCAAACAAAGCAAAGTCATGGCACTGAGAGATGACAACAGCCCTGGATGTCTAAATTAAGGCACTGAAACCCACTTAATATTCACGTCCTCATCACAAACACGAAACGCAAATTCCCTAATATCCAGTAAAGCTGTTTATTAGCAAATGCCTCATTGGATTAGGGCTGCTCTTATTCTATTAGGGAACCTTCACACCACATTAAATTGCAAGACAAGAGGGTGTCTGCCAGCACACCATGAACACAACATTAACCCCTTCCCAGGAAATCCTGCAATGGTCTGGCTTGGGAGGGAGCAGAAATGCATCGGGGAGGCTCAAAAACACAAGTTGGAGAGGGGAAGAAGCAAAGAAATCCAGTTGTCCCTTCTTTTCCCCTTGCTCACAGCTCGTTTTGGGTGAGCTCTGCTGAGTGACACGTGGCCATCCATCTTCAGGGCTGCACCTCGGTGATGAATCGAGAACATTTGGAAAACAGGCAGGAAAAAAAAGCAAAATTGATGGCCATGAGGAAGAGAAAAAAGGGAGAAAGAGGGAGGGAAAAAAAGCAACCCAGTGTTAGGCAACATTTAAGAGTTTAATGAGGTGAGATCGAGGTACCAAAAATAATACCTGGGATCTCCTGAGGTGGAAGGGACCCACAAGGGTCAGGGGACACCCCAACAACCCCACCCTGTGCATCAGAGCTCTGCCCAAACACTAAAATTGGTGACAAAGAGATGAGGCCTGAAGCATCCCACAGGAGCCAACTCCAGGTTTAGGAATTACCAACCCAGAACTGTCCAAGGGAAGAAAGCCAATGCCCACCATGCAGGGATTCAGCTTTTACTTTGCTAAGCCCTCTCTAAGTGCTTTCAGACCTCTGGAGATCCCTCTCTTTATTTCCCCCTTTATTTCACTTCCCTGCCCTAGACACTCCCCACTTCCTGGGCTCCCCAGCACAGATGCAGCAATCCCACCAGGCTTTTGCTGCTGCTTCCACCCCCCAGCTCTCATCCACCTGCCCAGGCTGCACCTGAACTTCACCAGGGATGCAGGGGGGAACTTTTCTGCCTCCTCATCTTCCCCCAGGGCAGGGCCACACGTCCCCAGCTCAGACCTGGGAGGCTCCTTCCTGCTGCTTTTATCTCCAACCAGAACATTCTTGTGATTATCTCAGAGCAGCAATAACTTCTCACCACACAAAGTTTCCTGAGTTGGATTTTCCCCATAATTTTCCACCTTTCCATTATCCCCAAAGCAAAGCACTGAACCTCCTGATTAAACGCTGAGGTCCCATAATTAAAGTGATTCTCAAGCACAGTTGCCAAATGAGGAGATGATTTATTTGCATAACTGAAATAATCTACATAAAGAGCTGATTTCCACCAGGGTGCAGCTCAGATGTTCCACTCGGGTTAGACAGGACACTGAGGTCACTGCATTTGTGCTGAACTTGAGTGGGCTGAAGGAAAAAAAAGACTCCCAGGCCTTCAGCATTCTTGCCAGGGATTCAGAGCCTGGCTGCTGCCCCTGGCCTGGGAGTTTTTGAAGGCATCCCTGCCAGGCTGGAGCTGCCACCAGCACCTGCAGCCGTGTCCTCAGTCACCCAGCTGAGTCCATCTGCAGGGCTGAGCTCACCACTGCTCCACAGCTGACACCTCAGCTGCTGCCACAGCAGCACTGCAAAACCAGCCGCCCAAAAAAGTTCTTTTTTAACGCTGAAAGCATCATCTGAGAAGCCCATGGGGAGTTTTCCTACTCAAGCAGATTCCTGAACACTTCTGAGATCCAGTGGATGTGGGGGAATGCAGCCCTGTCCGGCTGCTGGGGGGGCTGGGAGTTAAGGAATAGCCCAGATTTCAGGGGAAAACCCACAAAGCCTTTGGCAGAGCAATCACTGAACCCCATCCTCCCCCTCTGAGAGCCTCCTTTGGACCGAGGGAAGCTCTCTGCACATTAACTCTGCTCCCCTCCTGCTCCATTTCCTAATTAACTCCTCTGGATGTCTGGGATGAGCCTTGATAAATCATTACTGTCAGGCGTTCAGAGAAACATTTCAAACCTTATCAGAGATAAGAAATCAAAACAACTGTAAGAATTGCTCATGGAGAAACACTCCCAGTTTATTGCAGCATGAACATCCAAGGCCAGATTTAATCCCAGTGGCAGGAGGGGGAACATGTTTATAAACATCACTGTAATGAGCACTGTACCTTGTTCTCAGATTCCCCTGCTGAGGCAGCCCATCGTAGATGGATAACACATCAAAATCTTCCTCTAATGCAAAGGACTGGAAAACAAGCTGTATCCTGTTCTGCTCCTCAGCAGTGATTGTCCACGTGCAGTTTGCATAATTGGGGTATCCATAGGGAAAGCCTGGGCTCTGTATGGTCCCGTTTGGGCCCTGCAATGTGTGACTGCAGTTCTGGGCTGCCGAGAGAAAAGACAGAAGCACAAGGTCAGAGGGGGTCAGGTGAACGTGGAATGTCCTCACCATCCCAGCAGATGGAATGTCCTCACCATCCCCACCACGCTTCTTTGGCCCAGCAAACAGAGAAAAGTGAAATCTGAGGATGAAGCTTTGGCCTCCTCCCTGCAGGGATGTGGAGCCCAAACCCCCAGACACGTCCTGGGCTCTGCAGCTGTGAGCACAGCTGGATTCACAGCTGCTGCCTGGCCCTGGGGACAGCTCCTGCCTCAGCCACCCCTCCCCAGCCCACCACAAAACACACTGTGAGCACTTGGGATGGCACCTGCCAGGAGCCAGCCCTGCTGGGTCACAGAACAGCACAGGGGCAGTGCCAGAGCTGGCTGTCCCCTTCTCCCTCAGTTTCAGAGACAGTTCCAGAGCTGACAATTCCAGAGACAATTCCCCTTCTCCCTCAATTCCAGAGCTGACTGTCCCCTTCTCCCTCAATTCCAGAGACAATTCCAGAGCTGGCTGTCCCCTTCTCCCTCAGTTTCAGAGACAGTTCCAGAGCTGACAATTCCAGAGACAATTCCCCTTCTCCCTCAATTCCAGAGCTGTCTCCTTCCCCCTCAAGTCCTTGCACAGTGCCAGAGCTGTCTCCTCCCTCACTCCACCTGGCAGAGGCAGAAGCTGGCTGTGCCCCATCCCTGCCCTCGCCCTGAGGAAGCAGCAGGGACTCACACAGAGTGAGGGGCGAGGCCAAAGGTCAGGAATGAACCTGTCCTGGCCCCAGAAAGAGCAGGACACAGTGCAGGGCTTCACCAAACCAACCATCCTGCAAGGTGCCAACCCTGAGCAGTTACCAGTTCTGGTTCTCTGGAACAAAAGACAGCAGCACTCACACCCCTGTTGGACCTGAGAGGGACTCAGGGAAGGAATCACTGGCCAGCCCCTGCCTTGGTTCCTCTCAGCCAGTTCTGAAAGGTTTGTGCTCCTCATTCTGCCTCAACACACAGAGCATCTTCAAGCAGTGGCTCTGAGGAGCTGCTGCAAAGCTGCATCTTCTGATTACAAACCCAGTGAAAGAGCTAAGAGCTCCCTCAAATCCATTCCCCTGCCCAAGGCAGTACCTGGGAGCACCACATGCCAAAGATACAGACCCACCACGCTGTACACTTACAGGATAAATGAGATTTTCTTCTCTCTGCGGACACAGGCACATGAATGTGTTTTGGGAGCTGCCTAAATGACAAATTCCCTTCACTGCTCCTGTACCTGGCTGCCTTTGGAGGCACAAAGAATTCACCCCAAACTGCTCCAAGCCTCCCTGCTTTAGTGGAAGAATTCCTGCACACGAATCCACATTCCAGACAGCTGGAAGGGTCAATCAAGGCCCAAAAGCTGAGTTTCACCTTTATCCTCTGAGCTGCTGACCCCTGCCTCTGCTCCAGCTTTTCCCACCCCTGCTGGATTGTTTACCCTGCTGATGGGGCTTTCAAGTTGAAATGCATTAGAGTAGAAATTACTTCTTTGATTTCTCCTTGCCTTTTTTTTTTCTTTTTTTTTTTTTTTTTTTTCTCAAAGGCAGCAAAGGCATTTGCACTTCTGAGTGCCAAGCAGCTACAGGTACAGAGCTGCAGAGTGGTGCTCATTAAAGCCAATTATAATTAGATTGACCTACTTTGGGTGCAAAAAACAGCTCCTGGAACTTCTCCCCTCAAGCTGGAGTTTTATGAATCTAAAACGACCCAGCCTATTTACTACCCAGGGAATCTTTTGTAGCACGTTTCCTGGATCAATGGGAGGCAGGACAGCCCCACGATCCACCAGGGATTAAAGGGAGGGAGGCACAGGATTCCTTGACTGGAGTATTTTGCATTTCTGTAGCACCTCTCTCAGGGCTTTTTGTCACTACAGGAGGGAGGGATGCACCTCCCTCCTCCACTTATTTGGGGCAGAGAAAGAGTTACAAAAACAAGCCTGGTGTTTTATGTTCCTTCTCTGGGAACAAGTGTCAGCAAACCCAAACATCAGAAACCCAGGAATTTCAGGCCTGAAAACCAGACTACAGCAGTCCACTGGAAAAAAAAAAAATATTTGCTCAGTGCCAGAAAGCTGCACAGGACTGGGGATGTTCCTGTGATCACAGAGGAGAAAAATGAGGCCCAGTTTGGTTTAAGAACCAAAGACCCACGAGCTCAGTTCTGCAATTCAATCGAATCCTTTCTCCAGCCACGCTCGATGGGCAGCAGGGGGATATTGAACTGTCCCTCCTGCTCGGTTTTATTTTAATCAGAAGTTCATCAGAACAATTCAAGGCAAATGGGAAATTAAAGAGGCTGTGTCTCTCCATTTCCTGATGGTACAAAAGCTACTGAGGCTGCACGAAGCTCAGGAAATAAATTCAAGGTCAGAGACCAAACACTCCCAAGGTCACAGGGAAGCTCCAAAATCCACAAACTCAGCCCATCCTTCCACAGCCAGTGCCTGTGCCACAAATTGACATAAATCTGTCTGAAAGAACAAATAAATAATAGAAAAATAAGACAGAGCTTTATGATGTATCCAATCAATTTGCTGAAATATTTGCATGTTCACGATGTTGACCCAGAGGTGCTTTGGGCACAGATAAAAGAAAATTGCTTATTGCAAACAAAGAACAGCTTTGCAAAAGCTGCCAAACTGGGCAGTAATATATTCTGTAATAGCTGTAATAGCAGGGAACTTCATTTATATTGGACATTGCTGGAAAAAGTCATCAGGCAGGGAAAGAAATCCGGGAAGCTGAGGGAATTTATGTGTTCTATCATTTGCTTCCAGGTCTGAGTTGGTTCAGCTCAAGCTTGACTGACAAAACCTTATCTGAAATTCAAAATTTCTCCTGTGAAGATTGCAGAAACAATTCCCTTTATCCCTTTGGCCCAGGAGCACAAATAAGCAGAGAGATATGAAAGGGCAGCGCCGGTGCCTGTGCTGGGCTGTTCCGGGTGGGTTTGGGCTTGGCAGAGGACAATTCTCCCCAAATTTCTGGCACATTCTCCCCAACCCAAAGTCTGACAGGAGGCACCCTCGACTCCTCACCCAGAGATGAGGATGCTGCACCATCCTGTCCCCCCAGCTTTGGTGTTCAGCTCAGCTCAGGGGTGTTCCCGTGGGGTTCCAGCCCCCCATCAGCATCCCTGGGCTCACATTCCAGAGGGTGGGACCCCCTGGGCTCATCCCGGGATGGGCTTTGGGAGGGAGGGCAGAGCTGAGCCCAGGCTGCTCCCAGATCTGGCAGGGGATCCCTGAAATGAATCCCTCAGCACTGTTTTCCTGCAGGAACTTCCCATGTGCCTTGAATCGTTCTGATGAACTTCTGATTAAAATAAAACCGAGCAGGAGGGACAGTTCAACATCCCCCTGCTGCTTCTGGAGTGCTGCTGTGGTTGGAGAAGTTGAATTGCAGAACTGAGCTCGTGGCTCTTTGGTTCTTAAACCAAACTGGGCCTCATTTTTCTCCTCTGTGACCACAGGAACATCCCCAGTCCTGTGCAGCTTTCTGGCACTGAGCAGATGGTTTTTCCAGTGGACTGCCCCAAATAAGTGGAGCCCAAGTGGAGCAGGGAGGTGCAGCACTCGCTGCTCAGAGCCTTCCTCCAAAGGGATCCCGACCCAAGGGCAAGGAAAATCCACAACCCAAGGAATCACAGGGTCATTTAGGCTGGAAAAGACCTCCAAAATCATCAAATCCTTTAAGGAAACCCACGGCACTTTGGGAAAACATCTTTATCTGGGACACTGCCGATGATAATTCACTGATGGGCACTCCAGTTTTTCAATTTTTTTTTCCCACACATTGGTTTAACCAACTGAATCAAGTCTCCACTTCCAACAGCTCTTTTGTGCAACAGGCACTCTTTGAACAATCCCCAGACTAATTGGCTTCACCCTGGGCTCCTCACGAGGGAAATGAGGGAATATTTACTCTGCAGTGCTCTCACAGAAGCACTGCAGCCCTGAACCACGGGCTGCCCACGGCACTTTGTAACACACAGCTTAATCCACACAGTGCAAAACCTAACGTGACCAGACACTGCAGTGAAAAATAAATATCAGCTGAGCAGAGGAGAGTTCCAAACCCCCCAGGCTTCACTGTGGGGCTGCCATGAAGAGAAAGGAAGGGTGGCAGGAGCAGGAGAGACATCCTCGTGCTCCAAAGCAGAGCTCTTTTGACAGGACAAGCTCCAGGAGTGGAGAGAGAGGCCCGTGGGAGGTTCAGTTCCACTGTAAATCCAAAATCATCTCGACACACGAGGCAGGACCAGTCTGGTGCCAGTCACTGCAGATTTAGAGGGGCCCTGAAGCAGCAGGGCTGGCTGGGCTCCCCCCAGGCACATCCTCTGCTTCCCAATGGCATCCGTGTCCCAGAGTGGAGGCACTCCCTGCACGGTGCCCAAAGCACAGGGCATGTGCATGAAAAACAGGAGATCCAACCACAAGAGAACACTGACAGCAACAGGATTTTGTTATTCCCTTCAAATGAGCAAGGAGCTGCCCTGGCTGCTGCTCCCTCCCAGCCCCTGCCTGATGGGGAATTCCAGCAGCTCCAGACTGAGATAAACGTGAACATCCCAATTGTGTCACTACAAACCTCCCCCCTTTGTCAGGAGATAAACAACAACAGCAAACAGAGGCATTCTGACGTGACAAGTGCGAAGGAAATGAGTAGGAAAAAATCATCTTCCACCTACTTGCAATTCCTTAAACTTAAATCTCAGGCCAGATCCAGGGTGGTGTGTACCAAGGAGGAATTGCAGCTGTTGGTTTACACCATGCTATTATCCAAGGAAGCAATGCTTGAGAGAGAGGGAGACTGAATTTATCTCTGAAGTGCTTCCTGAAATACAAGTCGCCGCACTTTGTTCCTCAGCAGAAACAAAATCTAATTTAGCAAACGCTGATGCATGGTCACTGCACAATTCAGTGGGAACAAATATCAAATCATGCACAGTGCCTTGCTCTCAGCAGCATCATTTATGGAGGATCCACGGCTGCCTCCTCCCTAATGCAGCAGTTTGGGGCTTTGCCATTTGCTGTAGTTACTGTTCCTCACTCACAAACGCTGGTATTCCGTGTTGTTCCACAGCCCATTCCACCAAACAGAAAACTGAAATCCACATCCAAGCCCAGAAAAACCAGGGGCAGACCCTGCCTGTCCAGTAGCAGCTCTGAGGTTTGCTCACTTTCCAGTAGCACCCCAACTCCTCATTGCTTGCCTTCTAAACAGGAATTCGGTTCCTCTGCCTGTTGTTTAGTGCTGGGAATCACTTATCAAACACTAAAATGCCTCCTTACGTGCTGCTTTAGCAGGCCATTGCAGACAGGGAGTAGTTCACTCCCAGCCCAGCTCTCACTCTCTGCTCACCCCATTCATGGAGCAAACAGGGGGAGCACCTGCACACTTGATCAATCCCAGCCTTGCTGCCCTCAGCAGTCACCTTCCCCGGGCTGGAGCTTAACCTCCAGCCTCCTGTGGGAGCCTGCTGGGTCATAAATAATGCAGACTCATTCCATTAGCTATAACTTCATCAAAAGCCTGGATCCAAGAGCGTCAGCAGGGGATGATTTCCATCTCAGACAGCCCCAGCCCGCGTCCCTGTGAGCACGGGGAGCCATGAGCTGGGCAAGCCAAGGGCACAGAAAGTGCATCTGAGCTGAACTCAGCACTGCCAAGCCCAGGAAGAATCCAAAGCCCCAGCTCAGCTCAGTGAGGATGCCCAGATTTGCACAAATCCCCAAACACTGCAGCTCCCTGGGCACACTCAGCCCTTCCCTGCCAGCCCAGGAGCTCCCTGGGCACACACAGCCCTGACCTGCCAGCCCAGGAGCTCCCTGGGCACACACAGCCCTGACCTGCCAGCCCAGGAGCTCCCTGGGCACACACAGCCCTGACCTGCCAGCCCAGGAGCTCCCTGGGCACACACAGCCCTTCCCTGCCAGCCCAGGAGCTCCCTGGGCACACACAGCCCTGACCTGCCAGCCCAGGAGCTCTCTGGGCACACTCAGTCCTCCCTGCCACCACTTTGTCCCTCTCAGTGCTCTGAAACTGTCACTGCAGAGCTCCCACACCTCCAGCCCAGCAATCCCACTCTCAGCCCTTCCCAAGCAGGGAGAAGAGAGGAACAGAAGATGCAAAAGTCATTCCCACATGTGTTCTCCCTTTCCCAATCTCCTGGACAATTACAAAAATTCCTACACGTGTCTGGGATTCTACAAAAACCTGAGAACTACAAACACCTGCACAGGAAAAGGGAGTTTGGAAATTCCAAGTGTCCTCTGACATCACCACCCTGCTCTGCCATGCCATGCCATTCCCAGCCTTCCTTCCAAGTGACACTTTGATGTTTCAGATTAGGAAAAACCTGGACAAAAGCATCCCAGCTCTGCCTTTCCCCCCTGTCAGATCCATCCTGTTATTCCTTCAGACCAAGGCATTTTCTCCTTCCTACGTGGCCTCAGAGAAAGGTTCATCTGCCCAGACAGGGGATTTTCAACCTGCAGCTCAAAAAGCCTCTGGGAATCTGTGAAAGGCAGGAAAGGGAAAGAGAACAGACATGAGGCTTTTTCAGTTCTCTAGAAATGCCACAAGCACCTACAGAGAGAAACAGAGGGGGAATGCTGGAACCTACAGACCCCAAAATGTTGGAAAGCACAATTCTGGACTAAATGAGCCCAATCTGCTCAGTGTTCCCTCTTCAGGGACACTGGGATCTCAGCTCTGCATTGGGACAGGGGCACAGCACGGGGCTGGCACAGAGCTCCCAGCTGAGATTCCAGCTCTGCCCTGGCACAATGACCCCAGCTGGGATTCCAGCTGTGCCCTGGGACAGAGATCATCCCAGCTGTGATCCCAGCTCTGCCCTGGACAGTGTTCCCAGCTGTGATCCCAGCTCTGCCCTGGTTGTGATCCCTGCTGGGATCCCAGCCCTGCCCTGGACAGTGATCCCTGCTGGGATTCCAGCCCTGCCCTGGTTGTGTTCCCAGCTGAGATTACAGCCCTTCCCTGGACAGTGATCCCTGCTGGGATTCCAGCCCTGCCCTGGCACAGGGATCCCAGCTGAGATTACAGCCCTGTCCTGGTTGTGTTGTTCCCAGCTGTGATCCCAGCCCTGCCCTGGTTGTGTTTTTCCCAGCTGGGATTCCAGCTCTGCCCTGGGACAGAGATCATCCCAGCTGGGATTCCAGCTGTGCCCTGGCACAGAGCTCCCAGCTGGGATCCCAGCCCTTCCCTGGACAGTGATTCCAGGTGGGATTCCAGCCCTTCCCTGGACAGTGATTCCAGGTGGGATTCCAGCCCTTCCCTGGATAGTGATTCCAGGTGGGATTCCAGCCCTTCCCTGGACAGTGATCCCAGCTGGGATCCCAGCCCTGCCCTGGCACAGGGGCACACAGCAGTGCCCCAGGAGGAGCTCACCTGGCTGCCCTGCCTGCTGTGAGCTGCAGCTGCAGAGCCAGCAGGGTGACAGCAGGTCACAGCTGCTGTCCCAGCCTGTGCCCCAGCCTGCAGGGACCACCCAGCTCCCTGCCAGGGGCTGATCCCCCCGTGACAGCGAGGAGCTCGGGGAGGCAGCAGGCAGAGTCTGGCACTGATGGTGCTCAGAGCCCTCAGCCCCTTTGATCTGTCCAGGATAAATATCCAGACACGTTCAGCATTGCACAGAGCCCAGCTTTGTGCAGGCACAGCAGCCCAGCCAATTCCTCTGGGCTGCTCTGGCTCCTGGCTGGACCCCACCTGACCACGAGTGTGTCTGTCCTGTGACAGAGTGACTTAATGTCGTGCCTCTTGCATGACAACAAGGGACATTCGTTCTGCCACTGATCTCCACAGGGCTCTAAGGCACCTTGGCTGAAGGAGTTCAGAAATCCATATCCCAAAAACCCCACGCAAACAAAAAACCTGAATGCCTCAGGAAGCAACCTGAGCTTTAAACACTTTTAAAAATCGAATTAAGCAGCTCCAGTTGATAAGACTTTAAACACAATCCCAGGTTTCTGCCCTCTCCTCTTCTCAGCAAATCCATTTCTTGGTGCAGATGTTCCACATTTCCAATCTGGCCCCTGTGGCACTGCAGCAGCTCCAGGTTCAGGTGACAAAACCAGGGAGCTGTGGCACTGCTGACATGCCCAGAGCCCAGGCTGGGCTGGAACTCTCCTGGCAGAGCTTCCAGAGCCCCACACAGCCTGCCAGGATTTCTGTCCCTGCTGGGGCTGTGCAGGGGAGCCTGGGGTCAGGGGGTGAAGCCCCAGGCTTTGGGGGAGGCAGCAGCAGGATGGTTCATCCCAAATCCAGAGGGGCTGCGCTGCCCTGGCGTTGCCAGGCTCAGTTGCTAAGCACAGGGAGCAGCTCCTGACAGGGCTTGTGAGGCAAAGGAGAAGGAGAAACCCCCTGGGTCTGTAAATACACAGAAAATTCGGTGTATGCTGAGCTGTCAGTGGCAGGGTCTGGCGGTGTCACACTCAACCCAGCGCCCACTGTGGCCAGGGAGCCCCGGATTGTTTCCTTCCCTTTCCTTGGCAACATCCCTGCCTCTGGTTCCAGCAGCTCCAGCTGCCTGGGGCTCTCTGCTGAAGCCCTGGGAAGTGGAGTGGAAGAAGCAGCAGGAGACACAAGGAAAGAACTGCAGCAGCCCAGGGATCACTGCTCTGCAGCAGCCTGGAACACTCAGTCTGAGCCTGAGTCTGAGCCTGAGCCTGAACCTGATTTGAACCTGGATTTAAACCTGAGTCTGAGCCTGAGTCTGAACCTGATTTGAACCTGGATTTAAACCTGAGTCTGAACTTGATTTGAACCTGAATTTGAACCTGAATTAGAGCCTGAATCTGAGCCTTAATTTGAGCCTGGATTTGAACCTGGATTTAAACCTGAGTCTGAACTTGATTTGAACCTGAATTTGAACCTGAATTAGAGCCTGAATCTGAGCCTTAATTTGGGCCTGGATTTGAACCTGGATTTAAACCTGAATTTAAACCTGAATTTGAGCCTGGATTTAAACCTGAATTTGAGCCTGGATTTGAGCCTGAACCTGAACCTGAATTTGCACCTGAATCTGAACCTGAATTTCAACCTGAATTTGAGCCTGGATTTAAACCTGAATTTGAGCCTGAATTCAGCCCAGGACAGCTCAGCAACAGAGATGTTTGGGTAACCAAACTCATGTTTGGAATTCTTTCTGTGGGACAGATTTCTTTGCTGTCCCTCTGGTTTGGCCAGTGTGGGTGAAGAGTTCTGTCACTGGTTCACCAGTCACAGTGGCCTGGCCAAAATGTATAAAAAGGGAGTGGGTGTTTGAATAAACAGACTCAGATTCATCTCTCCAAGAGTTTTGGAGAAATTCCACGAGGAGTCTGTGTCGTGTGTTACTCTCACAGCAACATCCAAACAAAACCTGCTGTTTATGTTCAGGCTGTGGGAACAAGCTTCAGAAACCCAAAACACCAGGAAAACACAGAGCTTCAGAAAATTAGAAGCTGCAGGCCTGGAAAAACCAGAGTACAGGGCTGTTCCTCACACCAGAATCTGTGGTCAATGCCTGTGGAGAGCTCTGGAGCTGGAAGCAGTTCC
Organism: Sitta europaea; assembly: GCA_013400255.1. Classification (NCBI taxonomy): domain Eukaryota; kingdom Metazoa; phylum Chordata; class Aves; order Passeriformes; family Sittidae; genus Sitta; species Sitta europaea. Next base: position 154,148 of record VXBS01002974.1, read on the forward strand.
AGAAGTGCCTGGAATTTGTTCTGCTGCCAGTGGCTGAGGGAAGAGCCCAGCTGGGCTGAGACACAATCCCACAAGGGAAGGTCTGGAAGGAAGGAAGTGACATCCCTGGAGAAGATGTCCTGGCTGAATTTTGGGAGGACTCTGGAACTCCCTGGAGCTGAGCAAATGATTCCAAGTGGTGCCCAGGACTCGTGGTTCCAGCAGGGATTTTGCAGCTGTGGGTGTCTGCAGGTCCATCAGGAAGAGTCACCCTCAATAAAAATATGGTTGAAGGCACTGAGGTGGAGCTCTGAGTGACCCTGGACTGCCCCTGGGGTGGCAGAGGCCAGGGGACCCCTCTGTGACAAACACACAACCCCAAACCTGAGTTCTCAAATCCTTTTATAAAGAACTTCACAGCCCCAGGTTTACAAATATTTCAGAATATTTGAACTGCAAGGAGATGCTCTAACCTAACCCCCCCTGAGCAGTGCAGCCACGTTTCCCTTATAAACCCACCCTGGGCAAGTCTCCACTTATTTTGGCATCTAAAAAACCCTAAAAATCTTGCCCTGAGAGTCTGAGCCTCAATGAAAATGTTCAGCCTGATTCGAAACCTTCTGAAAATTTTATTCTTATCTTCTAAGAGGAACACAGCAAAGATTTCATTTTTTTCTCACCTCCACTGTAGATATCTGTAAAAATGACACACATCATCTCAACCCCCAATTGAAATTAAACTCAGAAAACAGAAGGTAATTTGATGAAAAACTTTTTACCCAGTGTCTGCAAATGGAATCCCACTCATGTGCAGCATTTTTCCTCAGTCTCATTTACAAGGTGCTAATTATTGTCACCAAAACAATTTTTTCAATTTGTATTTCAATTCTTTTGCAGTAAAATAATATTTGCATTTAAATGGTTTATCCAGGGGGCTCCAAAGCATTTTCATCTCGGGCCTTAGGATTATCTCACAAAAGAAAATAAAAATTGAAGAAGGAGAAGTAAAGTTCACAGTGAAATCCATCTCAAATCCCAGTGGAGCCAAAATGAAAGAATTCCTCATGAAAATCTTTCATTATTGCTCTCCCCTTGTCACCAAACCTTGTCACCATGGAACTTCAAACCAGCTGAAATTCCCTCTGCCACTGGGGCTCTGTGCAGCTGTAAAATCCAATGTTCCCTCAAAGCCCAAGGGAGACCTTGGGCTCCAAATCCCATCTGCCAGAGCCTGAGAGCAGAGCTGTGGGACCCCAGCTGACCCTTCAAAAATTCTGATTATTGCACAGAAGAGGTTACAGCAATCTTGGGTCGTGGGTTAAAGCCAGGCCTGAGAGCTGCCAGCTCTGCTCTGCTTACAATGCTTTAGATATTGTACTAGATAGTAGATATTTTTCTTTGCTGAATAACTCAATCAGCATCACACACAATCCCTTTACCATCACCTACAGCCCATTTTAACTCCTGATATTGCCAGATTATGGCAGTAACTAACCAATCACACGAGTTAGGACTTTATATTTTAAGCTAACAACTTGTTTTTCTGCAGTGGAAAATTCTTCTTACTTGATAAAAAACATGTTTTCTGTTTGCCTGTGCTCTTTTTTTTTTTTTTTGAGGTTGATCTTTACTTGGTAAAAAAATGCTTTTGTTTGTAGTTAACTCATCCTTTGCTCTCAGCCATAAAATCTCTTTCCAACTCATCCCAACCTTTATCCAGTGACCACCAGCTCAGCAATCTTTATTTTCACACATCTTTTGCTCTTCTGTATCAAAACTTGCTTCCCTTTCTAGAGAACCTTCTGCTCAGCATTCAGATTTGTAAAACTTCCCTGTTAAACTTCCCCAACACCACCTCCCTAAGAATTCCCAAGCCCTCAGCCCTTGGAATTCTCACAACATCACCAGTTCCAGCCTTTCCCTGGGGAGAGCCCCTTCCCAAATCCAGCTGCACCAAGGGGATTTGGAATCCACCTTTTGGATTCTAACTTAGATTCCACACATCAGCTCCTTAACCACGTTGTATTTTCCTGGATTTTTTACTCCCTAAAACTCAGAATTTAAAAAATCTTCAAAAGATTCTAACTTAGATTTGACACATCAGCTCCTTAACCAGGTTACATTTTCATGGATTTTTTTACTCCCTAAACATCAGCTCCTTAACCAGGTTGTATTTTCATGGATTTTTTCACTCCATAAAAGCACAGAAGTTAAAAAATCTTAAGAAGATTCTAACTTAGGTTTTACACATCATCTCCTTAACCAGGTTACATTTTCATGGATTTTTTTACTCCCTAAAACTCAGAATTTAAAAGATTTTAAGAAGTTTCTAACTTAGGTTTCACACATCAGCTCCTTAACCACGTTGTATTTTCATGGATTTTTTTACTCCCTAAACATCAGCTCCTTAACCAGGTTGTATTTTCATGGATTTTTTACCCCCTAAAACCCAGAAGTTACACAAATTCCCTCCTGGTGCTTGCAGCGAGGCCACAACCCCTTTTTAGCCCCCAGGGCTCCAGAAGCTCTGCAGCAGCCAAAACAGAAGAACCCACTCCATGCACTGCCATCCCCAGCATCTCCCACCTCCAGATCCGAGATAAATTAAAAATATCACTCGGAGCAAGCAGAGACTCCACTTATTAAAAGCTCTTCACTCCTGCACCATCTCCCCACGCTCTGCAAAGTGAAATGTTCTGTGTGTTTACAAGTGCTCTGAGATCCTCCAACAAACCCCTCTGCCAGGCAATTGTATTACAACAGCTCACACTTGTGTGATTGGATTTGAATTACAAAAAGAGCCCAACAGAAAGCAATTTCTCCTGGGAATTTTTGTTAGGATATAAATCCAATTTTTACTTGATTCCGTTAACAGCACTTTCATATTCACTTCCTTTAAGTATTGCAGCACTTGATATTTATTACCTAATGCCTCCTTGTCACCTTGAGCAATCAGTGAAAGTCACCTGGAGTTGACAGTACAGAGGAAAGTTAATAAATAAAAGTTAATAATTCACTTCACCCAATGAGCCAAAAAAGCCAAGCCCGTCACATGCCCCAAAGAAGAATAGCTACAAAAAGCTCCTACCAGATTAGCTGGAGAAAGAGGGAAACATTTCAATTATACTGAATTTTTCAGCCCATTTAGACCTGAGTTTCACGTTTACAATGGCAAAACCTCGATTATTATTTCAGGGAATGGTGGAAAAGGAGATTAAAGATCAGCTGTGGGCACTGAAATCCATGAGCTCTGTCCAACCAGGAATGTCCCTCTGTGCAAGCAGAACTTGGTAACTCATGGATGCTCTCACAGCCCAAAACCAGATATTTTTTATTCTGTTTTGACCCAATTTAGAACTAACTCTCGTGCCAGGCACTGATTTTCCACTCCTTGTACAATTTCTGCATCCTGTGACCTCTGCACCTCTGTTCAACCACCAGAGAACCCCAGAACTCCCTCCCATTAACATCACATTGTATTTTATTTTCCTCTCGCCTCTTCCATCCATTTAAAACCTCATTTTCACCCACAGACATATTCCACTTCATCTCAGTTTTCAATCCCCAAAGCAGATCAATACCTTTCCTCTTCAATCTACATAGCTCTCAATCAAGGAGCTAACAGGGGGTGGATGGAATCGACTTGTACCTTCAAATTGGGGATTTTTTTGTCAAAAGTCTCATTTGTTAACTGCATTTCATGGAAGAAAAGGCAAAAAAAAACCCTCCCTGTAAGAGCCCTCAGTGTTGGACTCGTGGGCAAAAAGAGGTCAGCATTTGTTCTCTGATTTAAGATTGGGAAGTGCTCCCAGGAGGAGCAAATGGCAGAGCCTCCCCAAAGCTGGTGGTTTAAACCCAGCAAAATGAACCTGCTCTTTTTAAATAAAATCAGCTAATTCAGTAGGAAGAAGTCACCACCAGCAGCAGGGATGGTTTCTCTGCCTTAAATCTTGCCCAGGGTCAGCAGCAGCCACTGGAGAAGGGCCCTGGGTCAGTGAGACACCAGGGCAAGGTTTAAAACAGGACCCTGGAGTGGTTTGGGTGGGAAGAGATCTTAAATCCCCTCTTAGAGTGTATGGACATGAGTTTAGAGTGTATATATATGAGTTTAGAATGTATGAATATGAGTTTAGAGTGTATGGATATGAATTTAGAATGTATGGATATGAATTTAGAATGCATATACATGAGTTTAGAATGTATGGACATGAGTTTAGAGTGTATGGATATGAATTTAGAGTGTATGGATATGAATTTAGAATGTATGTGCATGAGTTCAGAGTGTGTGTACATGAGTTTAGAATGTATGGATATGTTTAGAGTGTATGGATATGAGTTCAGAGTGTATATACCCTATGAAAGTCACCTGGAGTACATGTAAATACTGAAGATGGAGTTTAGAGTCCTACACTAAAGAGCTGCAGGATTTCAAACTCGTGCAAAACAGAAAAGTTAAACTCCTAAAGCATCACTGGGAAAAAAAAGCCCCCACACAATGAGGGACAAACTCCCCATCCTTCCAACCCTTCATTATTCCAGCAGGTGAACCTTCTTTTAATATTAAGAGCCCAAGTGGTGCTTAACTTTTCTGAGAGCCCCTGGGGAATGCTGCTGCCAGCTGCCCAGTGTCCAGGATCCACACTTAACCTTTCCCTAATGGAGACAAAACAACAATAGAGGGATATAAACAATATGCTGTGGGATGCAAGGAGCATCTTTAAAAATGGCATCACCTTTGGAAAAGCACCAGCACCATTATCCTTCTGCAGGATGGGATATTTTCCTCCCCTTTCCAGGAGGAAATGTATTTTTCTGGGAGGTATCATTTGGTGGATAAAGGGGAAAGGAACATTGAATTGTGCCCTGTGTCATGGGAGGAATGAGCTGCAATTTTCTGTACCCTGACTTTACCAGCTCCCCTTGCAAAGGGCAGAGCCTCTTTTGCCCACAGCTGTGAGAAGAATCCTGCTGGGATTCATGGATTTAAACACATGGAAGAGGAAGGATTGGGCACAGGACGTGACCTCCTGTAAGCCAACACATCACTCCCCACCTCAAAGCTCCTCAGCAAAACCTTCTGTGCCTAAAACCCCACTCCTCCTGGTTTTTCCACCTCAGGCCATCTGACTCCAAAAGTAATAACATAAATGCCACCAAAAGAAAAAAAAAATCATCTTTCAAACTCTGCTTTCACTAAATTAACTAAACAAAATATTGATAAACTGCTGATAAATAACAGGAACCGTAACGAGGAAACAAGTTCTCCATTTGATCTCTGCCATCCTGCAGGCATTCATCTTCATAATTAATTAGATAATACTATTAGTACAGCACTATTTTTCCCCCTCCATACACAAGAAGCTGGAGCTCACATAATTCAAGCAACTGCTTCAAAGGCAGGGTGTGTGGCAGGTTGGGATCAGAAGGTCCAGACCATCCTCTCTGCCAATATCCTGCTTTTCTAAAGACCAGGATCCAATTCCCTGATGCTTCTGGCAAATTCTCAGAGCACAGCTCCCACCTCCCCATCCCTAGTGAGCACACTTTGCTTTTAAAAGCTGCAGCCTTTGCATAAAACATGGATCTGAACGTCTAAAAACTGTGAGGGCAATTCTGTACGAATTACAGGAGCTGTGCAAATCCTTCCTGCAACAGAAACTGCGTTTGGTTTTATTCCTGAATTTTTTTGACAACGCTACTTAAAAGTTCAGTGGCAGACAGACAACTTTCACCTCAAAATGTCATTCACAATTAATCCCAAATTGTACATGAAATGGTTGAATTCACTCCATGCAATCAAGGGAGAGAACCAAGAGCACATAAAAGTTGTGCAGTTAATCAACCTCGTGCAATTTGTACCTGCTGAAAGCTCCTCACAAACATCCCCAGATCTCTCTCTCTGCAGAATAAATCTGAAAATCATTTTGCCAATTCTGTTTACCCCTGGTTTAGGGGTGGGGAAGGGAGCAAAAGTGATGCTCAGACCCTGATGGCTTCCCCATCATGGGGGGCAGCAGGAACTGGGCTCCAACAACTCCTGCGAGTCAGGGGAGCGTGCAAATAACAGCAGAGCACTGAAGCAGCAAATCCCCAGTTGTGGTTAATTCTCTGCCTGTGATTAACTCATCCTCCTTGGCTCTCCCAGCCCTCCTTGCAGCTCCTGATGCAGCCAGGGCCGGGCTCAGCAGCCTGTGACCGTGCTGGGGTCTCCAGCCCAGTGACAGCTGAGGAACAGGTGAAATCACACTGCAGGGGGGTGAAACCCAAATAAAGCCATTTCAGCAGCACAGAACAGACTCCCCATTCCAGAGGTCAGAGGAACGAGTCTGCCCTTCCTTTTGTTGTAAAGTGCTCTGGACAAAGACACCTTTATTTGGGATTCACCGTTGTTTTATCTGTCTGGGAATGGGAACCGCAGACGTTTTGATAAATGGCTGCAGGAATCGTTCTGTTCCAGTGGAAGCACTGTGAAAATGCCTTTGCCCAGACACAGCTCCGAGCTGTCTGCAGCGGGGAGGCTTCTCAGGAGCCACCTCAGGAGCTGCAGCATCACAGCCCCGTGCTGCTGCTCGGGGTGGGATGAGGCAGGAGTGACAGCCAGGCTGCTCCTGCTGCCTGACCTTGGCCAGGCACTCCTGCCTCTGCCTCCCCCTGTTGGAGCTGGGGACATCCCTGTGGGGTCTGGAGCTGCCAGGGGCTCAGAGACCCTGGCACACAGCCCAGAGCACCAGTGGGCTCCATTACAAACCAGGGAGCAAATTGCCACCTTTATATAAAGAGATAAAAGCCACAGCGGTTTGAATAGTGTAATAATTAGGGTATTAAAATGTAGATTTTAGGATTTTTTTGTACAGGGNAATAATTGTAAATATGTCACACATAGTTTTTAGTCTATAAAGATAACACCACCCTGGGGACAGGCAGAGTGCCTCTGGCTGTCCCTGGGCTGGGCAGGAAGAAAATTTGATAGATAAGAGATAACAAACAACCTTGAGACCGAAAACTGAGCAGCGTTGTCTCATCCTTTGAACGCACGGGCTGCAGCAGAGATCTCAACAACAAACTGGGGTCCCAAACCTTGAGGGACCCCACATTCCCCCTGCCCTCCAGCACCTCACAGGGCACCCACTGCTCTGCCCAGGGAGGAGCAGGAGCAGAAATGCCTCTTCAGCAGGAGGGAAAGGGGGAAATGTTCCCCAGCAGCCAACGGGATGCTGGAGATGGAAAGAGGAGCTGCAGTCCGAGGGCACCCAGGATTGACAAAGCTGAAACGCCAGCAAGGGGTGAGAATTTTTTAATTTTTGCAAGGACTTGGTTGCAGCTCCAGTGCTGCCCAGGTGGTGCCCAAGCAGAGCAGGCTCTGGTGACACTGGTGACTTTTCTGCTGTGTTCCCCTAAGGCAATCTTTGCTTGACAAGCACAATTCCAGCAGCACTGGAGAGAGAGCCCCTCTGGGCTGTGATTTCCACCTCTCTCCAGCACTCCAGAATTGCACCCGATGCTTGTGGATAGTTCAGAATGTCTCCTCTGCCACACAAGGGCCACCCCCAGGGCTATCCAGGAGGAATTGCTGCATGGGAAGGGTGGTCAGGCATCGGGGGCTCATCCTGGAGGTGCCCAAGGAAGGGCTGGAGGTGACACTGGGTTGGGGACCAGGTGGGGATTGGCCTGGGAGGGCTTTTCCAGCCTCAGTGATCCCGGGATTCCAGGTGTTTGCACCTCTCTGGGCAGGTAATGACCCCACACTGTCACACACCAACAGCAGGGGTGTTTCTGCACCCTGTTCCACTCCCCTCAACCCTCTGCAAACCTCCACCCCACAAACACAGGCCAGGGGTTCCTTTCCCAGCAGATTTTTGCAGTCAGCAATGGGGCAGGATTTGACTTTTTTTAATTGCTCCCTTATCCCACATCTCCCTGGCAGCCACAGCTGCTCCAGCCCTCATGGTGACAAAATCCTCTTCCAGGGGCAGTCCCACGTCCCATCTCCTCACCCCACAATTCTTCTGCCCCCTTGGGAATCAGCAGCAGGACTCTGACACAGCCCCCAGTTCCCTTTCCACCCATCCAACCCAGCTGTGCACTCAAATCCAGGGAGTTTATCCCTACAGGTGATGCCTGTGCCTTGGAAGGACAGGAAATTATTGCAAAGAGCTGAGTCAGGGAATGCACCTGCCCCTGGGAAGAAAGAAGAAACACCACACAACCCACTGTGAAGTCCCATTAACAAAAAAAAAAGAAGGAAAATCACCCAAAAAACCCTCTTCCACTCTCATGCAAGGGAGGTGTAAAATCATTTCATCCAAGCTCCCTGCAGTCTCCATCCTGGCTGTGTCCGTGGAGCCAAGACACCAAACCAGAGTTAATTTGATTCCCTTAATCAATGGGATTGTCCCAATTACACATCAGCCACCAGCAGCCCTGGCTGCCCCTGCAGAGCATGGAGGCAGCACAGAGATTCTGCAGGTCCCTGCACTGCATCCTCTTCATGGCCAGCAGAAAATATCGTTTTTCATGATTGCTCTGCACTCCATTTCCCCAGAATCGCCGTGCAAACACAGACCTGGGGCTGCTTCTGGCCCTGGCTTCATCTCCACATCCCAATTCCACTGAAAGCCTTGGAGGTGCCTTCTCCTCAGAGCAGGAAATAACCTTGGAGCTGCACTGAAACCTCCTCACAGCACGGAGCCTCGTGTTTCTTGTGAGGAATAAACCAGGGAAAACAATGTTGTGGTTAAGGCTGAGCTGCCCCAAACTCCCCAAAGAACCTCGTGCAAGTCACTCCCTGAAGCAGAATTATTCCATGGGGTGGTTTGGGCTGGAAGAAAGCTCTGGAGATGAGGCTGAGCTGGTTTTTAGGGCTTGGGGGGATCAGAGCTTCCCTGCTGGGCTCCTGCCCTGCAAGATCTCCAGGCCAAGGATGAGCTGCACACCCTGGAGCTCTCCTTAAACTGACTCCAGGGAAACATTTCAAGCAGCAGTGAAAATTAAAATACTGACCTGGACCATAAACTCTCAGTTACCAGGCAGGATGGATGGCTCCCACCTCTTCCCAGGTGGAGCAAAAAGCCTCACCTGGTTTAAACTCCCCCTAAAGCCTCATTGCCTTTCCCTTCCCATCATTCCTCACTGGCTATTGGAGCCAAGCAATGGGATTCCACCACCTCTGACATTTCTGGCTGCTGTGGATGTCAGAGAGACAGCTCAATGCTGCACTCAACAATTCCAGCAGTACAGAATCTTTACTACTTAATCATTTCCCTTTTTTTTTTGTAGCCCTTAAAGTCTTATCTCTCCCCTTCCATTTGAATTTGCTCTATTTTCTGTTGGAAAAAAAAAGCCTAATTTAAATGTAGGCCTATTCATGATGTTTCTGAACCTCCCAATGCCTAGAAACATGGAGGAGAGTAAAGAAGTATTATTTAAAATCCACTCAGCTAAACAGAGCTTTGTTATAATTTCAGTAAAGCCTGTGAAAAATTACTCCAGCCCTGTGTCTCAGGATACTCCTGATAAAAATGGAGTTTAAAAGACTTTTCTTGCAATGCTATGGGCTCCAAACCAGTTAAAGCTGCCTGACCTTGCCCCCAACTAACCCTCAACATTATCATAACAATCTCCTCTGGTCAAGATCCAGGCCAAATTCTGGCAGGGGCTGGGGGGGCAGCAGCAGGAACAGAAGCACAGCTGTGAAATTTGGCATTTCCCAGCCAGCTGGGCTCTCGGAAACCGGAGAAGGGCAGCGAGCCCCACGCAGTAATTCCAGGGCTGGAAATCCCTGGAGCGCTGCTGGAAGTGGCTGAGAGCAGGAACCATTCCCTGGCTGCAGAGCAGGGGGGGAAATGCTCAGCTCTGCACATCCCCTACAGCCCTGACACCCCCTGATCAAGGGCTCAGCCACACCTGGGACACAAATCCACCCATGGGATCCAGGCAGGGACCACACAGCCAGCCTGGGGTGTGACAGGAGCCAGCAGCCAGCTCTGCTCCTGATCCCAAATCCATCCATGGGATCCCTGGAACCCACAGCCAGCCTGGGGTGTGACAGGAGCCAGCAGCCAGCTCTGCTCCTGATCCCAAATCCATCCATGGGATCCCATTCCCCACAGCCACCCCAGGATGTGACAGGAGCCCCTGACAGGGACAGGCAGCAGAGGAGCCAACAGCCAGCTCAGCTCCCTGCAGCTGGATCCAGCATTCCCCAGGGAGGCATCCCAGGGATGGGCACAGCTCAGCAGGATCCAGCATTCCCCAGGGAGGCATCCCAGGGATGGGCACAGCTCAGCAGGATCCAGCATTCCCCAGGGAGGCATCCCAGGGATGGGCACAGCTCAGCAGGATCCAGCATTCCCCAGGGAGGCATCCCAGGGATGGGCACAGCTCGGTGGGGAGGAAAGCTGGGCCTGAGATGTTCTTCAGCTGCACTCAGCAGCCACAGCCCAAAAAATTAAGAGTGCCAGGCAAGGAACCACCTCCAGCCCAGGGAAGTGTCTGCCCCAAAGGATGGGATGTACAAGCAGTGGGAATGCAGAAGGTGGGATGGGCAGTGGATTCTGTGACCTTCAAGGCCTTTCCCAGTCAGAATGGGTCTGTGATTCCCTGAGTTGTGGCCAAACACCCCAAATCTTGCAGCAGAGCCCTGGCACAGCTCAGCAAGGGCCCCTCTCTCCCCCCCTCATCGTGGGCACACTCCATGGGGGGACGTGCTGCTCTGGATGTTCCTCACAGGAACAGGAAGACAAGAGAACAACTGAAGGGATGACCTGCAGCAGAAATGCACACTGTGCTGGGGCAGCCCCAGCCCTGAGCTCACTCTGGGCTCAGGAAAGCTCATTAGTGCTGATTAATGGGAGCTGGGCAGGCTCCTCAGAGACCCCTCTGTGCCCCCAGAGCTCTCACGAGCTCCTCCTTCCTCACCAACAGCCTGCAGACTCTGAACAGGAGTGGGATCACGTGCAGTTAGTGGAATTTTTGAGGAGAATTCCCCACAGCCAGCCCAGCTGGGTGCACAGGTGTGGACAGCAGGCAAGGGTGGCTCCAGAACACAGAACAGGGGCCAGCACTTCCATGGGGTGCTGAGATGAGGAGCACCCCGGGGTCTGAACCCACTGCACCCCAGCTCTACACCATGCTGGTAAAACCTGGTTTGGGTTCCCTCCATGCCACTCCCTGCTCCCAGCCTGCCAGAGCACAGAACGAGCCTCCAGCTCCAGTCTTGAATCCAAGTTTGATCCAGAACCACCAGATTCACTGCCTGCACCTCCTACTGAACCTTCTGCTCCCGTTCCTAGCACTGCTTCACACCTAAATAAAAACGGGGGACAACTGGGAATGTTCCTTAACCTCCTCAGAGGAGTGGAATTACCAGATCTCTGCACTGAAACCTCCTCTGCCCTCTGCTCCTGCCCACATCTTAAATGCATAAACAAAATTCAGCAACAGCTTCCTGCTCCTCCACTCTTCAGAAGAGAAATCTGGCAAAAACTATCTTCCATCGAGAAAAAAAAAAAAATAAAATTACAGGGGTTTAAAATTGATGAGCTGCTGTTTCAAGCTGGTGCATCCTCCCTTAACCCAGCACCAAGCAAGGTGCTGACTAATAAAGCACAGTGTGTAAATAATGGTGTCACGACCCTTTGAGAACAGGCCATTAAAATGTATTTTATCTGTGTTTATCCACACACACGGGGCCTACAGCTGCCCCTAGTGCACCTTGCAGTGCTGGAGCACAGCTGACCCCCCAGAAAGCGCCAGAAAGGAGTGAGCTGTGCCCTCCTGATTGCCAATCAATACCCACAGCTCCAGATTCATCCTGCTCCAGCAGCCAGGCAGGGCTCTCCACCAGCCACAGAGCCCTCTGCCCACCTCATCCCTGTGAAAGCACCACTGCAGCCTCAAAGCTGAAAGGGGGAACCGCACAAACCCCCTCCTCTCCCCCTTCCGTGCCCACAGCAAACTTCCCAGCAGCAGGGAAGCATCCCCAGCACCACCTCCCTCCCGGTCCAGCTCCATCCTCCTGCCCAGGCAGCACCCGCGGGCACCACACTGCTCAGAATGGCTCAGAGGCCGTTCCTGGCAGCAGCACTGCGCTGTGCCCAGCTGATGCCATGGGAGCGGCGGTTTTTTCTCTTTTTCTGCCCCTTTTTTGTGCCCGGCTGCCGGCTGGCAGCTCCACACGCACGGCTCTGCTGCCACACTATGGGAACTGCTGGCTACTGCTCCCTCCAGCAGCCCGGAGCTCGCAGCTCTCGGAACTTTGTTCCACAGGGGGTTCAGGACGCGGCACAGGCTGGACTGGTTTCCTGGGATTTCACCCCAAACCCACCGTGACCCTGCAAGGGGCGGGTGCCTCCCCTCCCTCCCTGCGCACCCAGCGCCGGCATCCCGCTCTCACAAAAACATCCTCGCTGGGCTTTCAGAATCTAAAGAGAGGACTTATTGATCAATGCCTCTGGCTCTGATGAAGATTAAAAAAAAAAAAACCGTCTGAGGTCAAAAAAAGCTTTCGCAGGTCTTCTGCTCCCAAAGCAAAACAACCCAGAGCATCAACCTCTGGCTGAAGGATCCAGAACAGAGAGCTCAAAATGCAGACAGGAGGGACCAGGGGCCTGAGAAGAAAGGATTAAATGCTCAGCGAGGTACAGAGTGAAGCCTGGAAGATCCAGTATGAATAAGCCACAGATAGCTCAGAAGAAGGAAAAAAGCTGTAAGCCCCTAGTAGAGTAAATCTGAGATTTAGGTATCTCTCCATCAGTCTGCTGGCATGAGGGAAGCTCAACAGAAGCTGCTGGAATGGTTTTTCCTCTGTGCACAGCTGAATGTTCGTGCTGAAGAGATGAAAAACAGCCACCAAAATAAACACTCAGTCTTTATTAGGGACCTGTGGGTTGTTTGGGTGGGTTTCCAGCCTTTCCCAACAGATCCTCCCAGTCAGCAAAACTCGGCTCCACTGCAAGAGTGCTCAGGAGCAGCAGTTAATCCTCACCCCCCAGCCCCTGGAAGGAAACCTGCCTTACATAATAAAATCGGTCTTGCATTCCACGTAAAGTTTTTCCTCAAAAACATCCCCCCACACCCAAACCCAAGGAGCTTCCATACACATCAACACCCAAACAGACATTCCTCCAGCCTAGGATACAGCAGACAAGACAACGGGACTTGGGAACTCTTGGAAATCGGGGCACTGCACAGCGTGGAGAGCAGCCCCTGCCAAGCACTCGGCTCTCCCACTCTTCCCCCTCCTACACACCCAGAAGGACAGTCCCTAAATATTTGCTGTTTACGCCAGAAATAAACTTCAGTCCCTGGATCTGCTTTGGCTGCAAGGGCAGCTGCGGAAATGAGGTAGGAGACACAAGCAAACTGCCCCCAAATTCAAGTCTTCTTCTGCTTTCAAGCCCAAACATGCATATTTCATAAAAACCAGGATGCTGAGGCCAGCGAGCTCATATATAAGAGATATTCAACTGGGAAGGCAGGAGGAAAAGGAGGAAAGTGCTTCCATCTTCATGCAAGGCATCCAAAAATCTGTTTTATCAGCTGTGAGCAAGCAGCAGGGTAGTGAAAGCCTGAATTAAGATGCCAGGGAAAGACAGAGGGGAAAGCGGTGCTGGCATTTTTCACAGTCATCCTGCACATCACCGGCGCCTGTGCCCAAACCTGACCCACCGGAGAAGGGGGATGAGATCATTGAGAGCCACCCTTCCTCACAGCCCAGCGCTTCCCGAACCGGTGCTGCCGAGGGATGCAGCTCCAGGGGCTGAATCCAACAGCCTCGCTGCCCTGCCCGAGGGCTGAATCAACACCCCAGGTGTGCCAGGGCAGCGTGTGCCCACAGCCCAGTGCCACCACCCTAGTGCCATCACCTCAGTGCCACCCCCGGTGCCACACAGCCCGGTACAACCACCCCAGTGCAACCACCCCAGTGCAAACACCCCAGTGCAAACACCCCAGTACAACCACCCCAGTACAACCATCTCTGTAAAACCACCCCAGTGCAAACACCCCAGTACAATCACCCCAGTACAAACACCCCAGTACAACCACCTCTGTAAAACCACCCCAGTGCAACCACCCCAGTACAA
>VXBS01002974.1:177445-202971 GCA_013400255.1 Sitta europaea
GTTTTTTTTTTTTTTTTTTTTCCCTCCACACGTGGCTGCGAGCCAAAATTTCAACTCAGATAAATGAGGCAAGCAATTAGGAACCTCCAGTGTTTCCACAACATTCCTCACTCTCCTCACCTCGAGGGGAAGGGGACAGGGGGGTGACATCAACCAAACTGAGAGGCTGTGGAAGGAACTCCCAGGCAGCTGGGAGAAATCCCAAAGCCCATCCCTGGCTCCCAAACCCCCAGAAGCACCAGCCACAAGGAACTCAGAGCCCAGAGCTCCTCAAATGTGGGAAGGTGAGAGGGGGGCACCAACACAGAGCCCACCTGTGACATCCCAGCCCTGGCAGTGTCCCAGGCCAGGCTGGCTGGGGTTTGGAACACCTGGCACAGTGGCAGGGGTCCCTGCCCATGCAGGGGGGATGCTGGAGGGGATTTAAGGTCCTTTCCAACCCAAACCATTCCAGGATTTCATCAACATTTCATTTCTTAGGGACAAGCATCCTGCACTGGCTCCTGGGACAGGTTCAGCTGGGAATCAGGGAGCTGAGGATCAGCCAAGCTCCCTGAGGCTGGAGCACCTTTAAGGAATGGAAAGAATGGAAACCACAGCTCTGCCTCAGTCAGGAACGCTGGCACACCCAGGCAGGGTGAGATGGCTTTAATAACCAGAATTCAGCCTTATTTCAGCAGGATTACACAGATTCTCCAAACAGAATTCCTGCTTTATTTCAGCAGGATTACACAGATTCTCCAAACAGAATTCCTGCTTTATTTCTCCAGGATTACATGGCTTCTCCACACAGAATTCCTGCTTTATTTCACAGGTTCTCTCTCCAGAATTCCTGCTTTATTTCACCAGGATTTCAAAGGTTCTCTAAACAGAATTCCTGCTTTATTTCACCAGGATTTCAAAGGTTGTCCAAACAGAATTCCTGCTTTATTTCACCAGGATTTCACAGGTTCTCTCCCCACAGAATTCCTGCTTTATTTCACCAGGATTTCAAAGGTTCTCTCTCCAGAATTCCTGCTTTATTTCACCAGGATTACACAGATTCTCCAAACAGAATTCCTGCTTTATTTCACCAGGATTTCACAGGTTCTCTCTCCAGAATTCCTGCTTTATTTCACCAGGATTTCACAGGTTCTCTCTCCAGAATTCCTGCTTTATTTCACCAGGATTACAGGGTTTGTCTCCCCAGAATTCCTGCCCTGTTTCTCCAGGATTACATGGATTCTCTATGCAGAATTCCTCCCATGTTTTGGCAGGATTTCACAGGTTTTCTCCCCACAATTCCTGCCTTTTTTCACCAGGATTACACAGCTTCTCCAAACAGAATTCCTGCCCTGTTGCAACAGGATTACATGGATTCTCCACCCACAATTCCTGCCTTGTTTCCAGCACAGGATTACATGGTTTCCCAGAATTTTGGCCATGTTTTGGCAGGATTATATGGATTTTCCACCCACAATTCCTCCTTGTTTCCAGCACAGGGTTTACATGGATTCTCCACCCCCAATTCCTGCTTTGTTTCTCAGGATTACACAGGGTCTCTTCCCAGAATTCCTGCCTTATTTCCAGCATGGGATTAAAGACAACCAATGAAGGTTCTCACCATTTTTTTTATCTTTTTCCCATTATCCCCCTCGTGGCTGTGCTCCCACATGGACCTACAGGAATATTCCAGCTCTCAGGAGCTTTTTACTCATTCCTGGAAATCTGCAGTTCCAGCTTTTCCCAGCACATTTCTCCCAAACTTCTGTAAGAGGCAGGAAAGAGAAATCATCCCCATTTTACAAACAAAAAGTTGAATTCTGGGAAGTCAGAACTCAAAGGCTTCATCCATCCAGCTTAAGGGCACAAACCACAGGAAAATAAATTCTCAGGGACACAAACCAGGATCTGAAGGGCACAAAAGTCATAAAACTTTTCCTCTACCTTGACCAATTCCCAAACTCCCTTCCAGTGCATTCCATCACTACTGGATGTCAAACGAAGCTCCCTGGGCAAATCCTGATTTCTTTCCTAACTCATTGCTGAATTTTCCCCAAGATTCTCTTGCAGGATCCATTCCTTCCATTGTGGCTGCTACAGGGTCCCTTTGAAAAATAATTTTACAGAGCAAAATAATTATTTACTTATGGTTTTCCAACCCAAAACTTGGATCTCAATTTCCTTTGGCTCAAGCCAGGTCCGTTCTGCCCCAGTAAATTCCCATTTTCTTTAAGTGGAGTAGAAACTTGGACTTTTCTCCTGTTCAATGCTCTGCCTGTTTTCCTCCAATATTCCTAACACAATTAGCATAACAAGATAAAGGAATCATCAAGTCCTTTCCCATTTTTCTTCCTTTGTAAAAGGACTGATGACAAACTGGGAATCAGGATCTGTATTGAATTACATTTGCCACAAAAGAGTTCATTAAGTAATAGTACATAATAAAAATCATCTGTCAGCTTGAGGGATTGACCAAATCCACTTAAGGGACCAGCTGGTTATTTTCTGGAGCACTCCAGAGCCAACAGTCAATATGTGCAAGGAGGAAGAGTGGGACACAAGGGAAGGAGGACAGGTCAGGTACTGGGATGGCAGGAAAGTTTCTGGGATTTCCTGCAGGGCTGCTCAGGACTGCAGGTGAGGCTTTCTCCCTGATTTTAGTGCTGGCAGCAGCTCCTTCAACCAGGGCAAGGATCACGGGGCTCAAGGTGTGACAGAACTGGGGAAGTTTCAATAAATCCTGGAATTTGGTCACCATTACATCCTGGAACAGAATCCCAGGATCACTGAGGTTGGAGAGGAGCTCCAAGGCCATCCCCACCTTGGCACCACCCAGTGCCACATCCAGGTGGCACTTCCAGGGATGAGGACTCCAAAGCTCCCTGGGCAGCCCTTCCAATGCCTGACCACCCTTTCCATGAAGGAATTTTCCCCCAAAACCCAGCCAAAACCTCTCCTGCCCCTTGGGGCCACATCCCTGTCAGCACCAGGGGAGCTGCCCGTCCCTCCCAGCCCGAGGGCTCCCTGCCAACGATGGCAGCAGGGTCCCACTTCTTGTCCCCAGTGTCTGTGTCCCTAAAGCTGCCCCAGCACATCCCAACTGAACCAGCCCTGTCCCAGCCTTTCCCCACCAGCAAAATGGAAAAGTGCTTCTGACTGCAAAGCAGGTGCAGCAGACCTGGGGGGGAGTGCAGAGGGGTCTCTGAGACATTCCAAACCCACCTGGACACATTTGTGTCACCTGCTCCAGGTGACATCCAGGGGGCCCTTCCATCCCCAGCTCCCCCTGGACTCACACTGGCCCCTCCCTTCCACATCCAGCTCTCTCAGTGATCAATCCCACCCCACCTGCCCTGCTGGGGCTCCAAGGATTTGTTCCAGCTCCTGGAAGTCCCCTAAAAATAAAGTCATTCTTTCTTTCTTCACACAACCTAAAAAAAACCATAAAAAATCACAGAAGTCTGGTTGTGTGTTGTCTCCCACAGTGACAGCAGCAGCTTTGGGTCCCCCCTGCAGACAGGCAGGACAGATTCCTGACAGGAATCCCTGTCCTGACAGGACCACCAGGCTGGAAGAGACCTCTAAGGACCTCGAGTCCAGCCCATGCCCTGACCCCCCCACCCTGGAGCCACAGCCAGGCTTTTTACAGAATCAGCTGCAGGGTGGAAACCACTGCACTGCCTTTAAACAGCACCTTTCCCCTTTCAAACTGCCCTGCTGACAGAGCTGCAAAACTCTCACCAATTTTGGGGAAAGCTTCCCCTCTCCTGGGTATAAACCCAACCCTTGGTGCTCCAGCAAAGCCCCAAAGAGCTGGAGGATGCAGCAGCTGTTTGGAGGAGGTGCAGCCACCCAGAGCTGCAATGTTTTGGGCACAGGAACTCCTTCCCCCACAGGCATTTATCTCCCTTTCCTCTCAAAATCTCCCCTGGCTGGTGTTGCTGCAGTTTTCCCAGAGTTGCTCAGCCCAGCTCCCCAGCCCAAACTTTGCCAGAATTAGCTTGGCTCCCATTAAACTGGAGATAATGTGGGGAGGGGGATTGATTGAACAGCTATTAATCAAAGGATGGGGTTTATTCTGGTGATGTCATGAGCTGCAGAAGTAGAACTCAAACAGTTTATTAAATTACAGGAATGCCAAGAAAAATAGATAGCTTTAATAATCCATTTTTGCCTATCTGTTGTATTTTATATGTAGCTTGCAGAAGAGAATTAAAAAGTTTTCTACCATGTAAAATTGCCACTTAAAGGAGGGGGGAGGAGAAAACCCCAAATAGATTCTGTCACTGATAGAGAATACAATTATTCCAGGCTAAAAAGTTCATTCTTCTGCTAACATGTGAGATTACAGCAGCTCAGAGCCCACAGGAGAGGAGGGAGGGATGGTTCCATGATGGAAAATGGTGCCTGAGCTTACAGGATCCAAAGCTGAGGAAGACCAGCAAACACACGAGGTCTGGCTTTGAGAGGAAAGCTCTTGGCTCCACACAGCTGCACCACCGTGGTCCCCAAGTCTGGAGGATGCTGCCCCGGATTTTGGGCTGCCCAGGGAGCAGAGGTGGCTGAAGGGGAGGGGGAAATGGCCCCAAACCTGCTCTGCACCAAGGTGCAGCTGATGTGAGAGCCCCGAGCTGTGTTTGGGGACCAGCTCTGACCAGACTTTGGCTGAGACAGAGGAAGGAATTCTCCCCTGTGAGGCTGGGCTGGCCCTGGCACAGGGTGCCCCGAGAAGCTGTGGCTGCCCCATCCCTGGCAGGGTCCAAGGGCAGCCTGGGCAGGGCTTGGGGCACCCTGGGACAGAGGGAGGTGCCACTGGATGGGCTTTGTGTCCCTCCCGACTCAAACCATTCCCTGACTCTACAAATTGTCCCTCCCTACAGCCCCAGCCCCACCCAAATCCAACACTTTTTTATTTTCTCCCACCCTCCTCCTCCCTCTCCATCTCCAAGCCTGGTGTGTGATTCAGAAGCACCCCCATCCCAGCTCCTGCTGCCTGCAAACTGAGTCACATCATCTGCAGGGAAGCCTTTCAGAGCAAGCACCCAAACAGTGCTGATGAACTGGATTCCTCTCCTCTGGGAACCAGACTCCCAGGAACGCTCCTGGGGCTGCTGTGATTCAGGGTGTGCTGTGTCTGGCATAGCAAGCAAAGGATTGGGAAATTGGGAACCCAGACCCTTCAGGATTGACACTTCCAACTGCTCCGAGCAGCCAGGCTCACATGTTGGAGATGGCTCATTTATGTTGATGAGCCAGGAGCCAGTTCCTGCATCTTAAACTCCTGCAGCCTCTCAGCTGTGCTCTCAATATTGCCCTCCCAACATGGATAAGAACCTTGTACTAGCAGGATCTCCTGCAGGGAACAGATTCCACAAGCCTGGATTTATCAATCCAGCCTGCATTTATCAATCCCCCTTGTACTGGCAGCATCTCCTGCAGGGAGCAGATTCCACAAGCCTGGATTTATCAATCCAATCTGGATTTATGAATCCACTTTGTACTTGAAGGATATCCTGCAGGGAACAGATTCCATGATCCTGGATTTATCAATCCAGCCTGGATTTATCAATCCACCTTGTGCTAAGCAGGATCTCCTGCAGGGAACAGATCCCACAAGCCTGGATTTATCAATCCAGCCTGGATTTATCAATCCAATCTGGATTTATCAATCCCCCTCGTACTGGCAGGATCCCAGCTCCTCCTGTACTTCCACCAGCCTGGATTTATCAATCCCCNATCCAGCCTGGATTTATCAATCCCCCTTGTACTGGCAGGATCTCCTGCAGGGAGCAGCTTCCACCAGCCTGGATTTATCAATCCCCCTTGTACAAACAGGATCTCCTGCAGGGAGCAGATTCCATGACCCTGGTTTATCAATCCCCCTCGTACTGGCAGGATCTCCTGCAGGGAGCAGATTCCATGATCCTGGATTTATCAATCCAGCCTGGATTTATCAATCCAATCTGGATTTATCAATCCCCCTCGTACTGGCAGGCTCTCCTGCAGGGAGCAGCTTCCCCCAGCCTGGATTTCTCAGTCCAGCTGCAGAGGCAGGGGGGTGGCAGTGCTGCTGAACAGGGAAATCCGTCTGACAGAAGCAGGAGCAGCGCGCTCCGAGCACATCCGAGGTTTGGGGAGGGTTTATCTCCTCCTCTGGCCCTGCTCCCCTCTCCTGGGTGCTGCTGCACGGGCAGAGCTGGCCTGATGTGCACAGGCACTCCGCAGGGCAGGCAGCGCCTCCTGGGCTGAGAGCATCCCAATCCATCCCCACCTTCCCACCGCGCCCTCCTGCAGCACGCGGAGCGCTCCGAGCGCAGGGAGGGAGGGAGGCAGGGGAGCTCCAAAGGTCACCCAGTGCTTTGCCCACCCCAGGGCAGATCCAGGAACATCTGCCCAGCTGGCACACGGAGCTGGAGCTGAGCCTGCCCCAGGCAAAGAGCCCTGGATGCTTTAGTGCACACCCAGAGCTTCCTGGGCACAGGCACAAAGGAGAGCCAGGCATCCCCTTCCAGATGTTCCCTGCGTGCACAGGGATCCTTAAATCCAACTTAACCCCAGCTCCTGCCTTATTTGTGCACTTCCCCCACAGCTCCTGTCCATGGAACACTCCCTAAACCAGACATTCTCCCACAAAAACATTGACCAAAAATTCCAGTTAATTGGCCAACGCTGCCTTGGTACGGTTGGGTCGGGTGTCGTGGTTGTTTTGTCAGTTTGGTTGGGTTTTTTTAAATTTAAATTTAAACAAAATTGTATTTTCTTACAGACAAATCAGCCAGGGATTAAGAGTTCAGTGGTTTGCCCACCTACCACTGCTCCTGGAGTTCTAATTCAAACCCCATTTTCACGCAGAATTTGGTGCTATCAGAGCAAATTCTTATTTTCTCCAGTTCATTTGTTCACACTGAAGCAGATGAACATTAGCTAAAAGCTCACTCCCAGCTCCAATTCCAACCTCCTGGCTCATAACACAAGATTTTGAGAGCAGCTTCTTGCATCCACAAGAAACTGCTCCAAGCTGGCTGCCAGTGGTTCTGAAGGATTTGACAGGGATTCCAAAAAAAGATGGGAAGGAGGACTTTCAATCCTGGCCACTGCAGTTCTCTGCACATCTTCAGACACTGGCACAGCTCAGGGACAGGGAGATTTCCTGCCCAATTTTCCCAGTTTTTTCCCTGGCAGAGCATATCCCAGCCTGAGCAGGAGGCTGAGGGGCTCATCCCACCATGCTGCCCAGCACAGGATCCACACCTGCTGAGAATTCCCACAAAGAACCAGATCCACCCCCCTTACCACCTGGCTCTAAACACTCTGTGCAATTTGGCATCCATTCCCTCTTCTCCAATGGACTCCAAATTGGAGCTGGGGGGTGTGGCTGTAATTATTCCCCCCTGTTAATGAGGTATCTTGCAGGTTAGCAGGCCCTGGCAAATGCCCACGTGCTGCTGGGGCTCTCCTTCCCCATTTGTGCACTCCTGAATTAATCTTATTAGGAAGCACAATATTCCAAGCATTTATTCCTCACTTCCTTTCATTTGTATAAATATGTTGCTCTGCCATGTTCTCTAATTGCTTAACATCTGCTGGAAGGAAGAGAAAATAAACACATTATGGCAAGAACAAACTGTGATACCCTTTAGAAATCAGAGTGGACTGAGAATTCCAGCACCACCACATTTTTGAGGAATTGAGGTGGGTTTGGGATCCAGATTCCTGCCCTGAGCCAAATCAACTCATTTTTGGTCCAAATGTGGAGCTGGACTTGGATGATCTGTGTGGATCCCTTCCAAGACAAGATTTTCCATGATTCCAATCCCTGGCAGTTCTGCTCTCAGGCCTGAAGTTTCTGGCTTCCTAAAGTTCTGGTTTTCTGATGTTTTGGTTTTCTGATGTTTTGGTTTTCTGAAATTCTTTTCTCAGGGAAAGAACACAAACACCAGAAACCCAGAACTTTAGAAAACCAGAAACATCATGCCTGAGAGCAGACTGCAGTGCTGTGTGCCCAAAGCCTGGGGCAGGAGAGCCCAGCAAAGCCTGGCAGAGCCTTTTTCTCCTCAGCCACCACTCTGAGCTCTTCCCACAGCTGCCATTTATCAAATGAACAGTTCAGGGGTAGCAGTGGATTCGAGGGGAGCCCCTCCAGCTCGTGGGTGGCCCCACAAAAACTGGGGAGCTGCAAACCCCTGAGCTCTTCCCACAGCAGGAGAACACGTTTGACCCCAGGTCTGAGGCGGCTTTGGTGGATTTTACTGAAAAAAAATGACAGAGACATGGCTTAGGCCAGCACAAAACACCATAAAACTGGGCTAGGAGCTTCTGCTGGAGCAACAGAATAGTTAAAGAGTCTTAATTTCATTTCTCCAGCTCGAGAAATCCTGCTCTCCCCTCTCTCTGCTCCAAGCTGCATTTTCTCTCCTGTTTAAAAGGAGAAAACAAAGCCTAATTTTAGCTAAAATATGAAGTCACGGGGTGTAACGTGGAGCTGCTGTACATTACCTGTACAGCTCAATGTCACTGTGACAGAGCTGACAGTGCACTTGGATTTTATTGTGTGATTTCATGAATGACTATTAACCACTGCACTGAGCCCTGCAAATAGCAGCTCGTTCCTGAGAGCTTTTTTATTTTTTTTTTTAAATGACTCCTTGCTGCTGCTGCCATTCCTTGTCTTGCTCTCTGAAGATGCCACTTATCAACTGGGGATTAAATTGTGTGCAAATGAAGAGTTTATTGACTTTAGTATTTTCCCCTCCATATTTTGTCAGCTGAAGCCCAACCATTCACCCAGAAAGAAGCATCTTGTAAAAAGGGGGGAGGAAAGACATCAATTGCAAGAGATATTTTATCCAAAATACAGCTCGTGGAGCCTGATATTCCTGGACAAAGCCAGGAGGGCAACAGGGGGAAAAAATGGGGGTGTTATAATGTAAATCAACTCATGTGGGGGCAATTTTGGACTCTGCTCCTCCCTATGTATCCATGAAACCCTTTTTATCCCCTTCAGAGGATTCTCCTTCTCACAGAACCCCACTGGCAGGGCCAGAAAGCAGCAGCAAAATTCAATATAAACGGAATTATTTTATTCATAAATAAGGCTCCAACCACCAGGAACACGAGTAGATAACACCAAACACAGAAACACGAGGAGATAATAGTGCAGATGCCAAGATAGGAGCATCCTTAATTGTCTGGATCTGGCAGGGAGAACAAACTCCCGTGCAGTTGGGTTTTCCTCCAGTTAATTCTTTGTGACTGTGCTGGGCAGCCCAGCTCAGGCGGGGGAGAGGCAGCTTTGCTATCAAATGCTCGGTTTTAATGAGCAAAAATTATTCTGCCTCTGCTCTGCAGGCACAGCTCCAGGGGAAAAGGCGGCCCTGCCTGGCTGGGAAATGGCTTTTTGTCAGGACGAGTTAATCCTGCCCGAGGAACGCGCCTTATCTCGGCACTTGGGATGCTCAAACAGGAGCTCCGACTCTGGAGCAGGGAGCTGGGGGGAAGGCTGAGTTACCCTGACCCAGCCCAGCTCCTCCTGTAATGTTTCTAGCTGGAAATGGACTGGTTTCACTGGAAAAATCGCCCAGGGACTGGGAGCTGTGGTTCAGCTCTGTCCCAGCTCCCCTGCCCAGGCTGGAGCTGGCAGCACTGCTCAAAGTGGGGATAAAGCTGAGTTACCCTGACCCAGCCCAGCTCCTTCAGCTGCTCCTGCAGCGTTTCCAGCTGGAAACGGACTGGTTTTACTGGAAAAATCTCCCAGGGACTGGGATCTGTGGTTCAGCTCTGTCCCAGCTCCCCTGCCCAGGCTGGTGCTGGCAGCACGGCTCAAAGTGGGGATAAAGCTGAGTTACCCTGACCCAGCCCAGCTCCTCCTGTAATGTTTCTAGCTGGAAATGGACTGGTTTCACTGGAAAAATCGCCCTGGGAATTGGGATCTGTGGGACAGCACAGTGCCAGCTCCCCCTGCCCATGTTGGTGCTGGCAGCACTGCTCAAAGTGGGGATAAAGCTGAGTTTCCCTGACCCAGCCCAGCTCCATCAGCTCCTCCTGCAGCGTTTCCAGCTGGAAATGGACTGGTTTCACTGGAAGTGGGGCCCTGGGAATTGGGATCTGTGGGACAGCACAGTGCCAGCTCCCCCTGCCCATGTTGGTGCTGGCAGCACTGCTCAAAGTGGGGATAAAGCTGAGTTTCCCTGACCCAGCCCAGCTCCATCAGCTCCTCCTGCAGCGTTTCCAGCTGGAAATGGACTGGTTTCACTGGAAAAATCCCCCAGGGACTCCCAGCCCAGTTCCCAGTTGTTAAACACCTCCCAGCTCCCAAACACAGTGCCTGTGCCAGCTGCCCTGCCCAGCTCTGGAGTGGCAGGGGGAAAGGCTGAGTTACCCTGACCCAGCCCAGCTCCATCAGCTCCTCCTGTAATGTTTCCAGCGGGATCTGAACTGGTTTTACTGGAAAAATCCCCCTGGGACTGGGATCTGTGGTTCAGCTCTGTCCCAGCTGCCCCTGCCCAGCTCTGGAGCACTGCACAAAGTGGGGATAAAGCTGAGTTAACCCAGCACACCCCAGCTCCTCCTGCAGCATTTCCAGCTGGAAACTGGACTGGTTTCACTGGGAACTCCCCCAGGAACTGGGATCTGTGAGCCCCCGAGAACACCAGTGATATAAATAAGGAATCCATGCAGAAAGAACTCCAATAAGCTTTTTTCCCCCCCTTACCCTCCTGGCTTGGTCCAGGAGCATCAGGCTCCAGGAGTTGTATTTTGTATAAAATATCTTTGGGAATTCATATATTTTGTAGTCTAGTTTCAGGCCTGAAGTTTCTGGTTTTCTAAAGTTCTGGGTTTCTGGTGTTTTAGTTTTCTGAAATTCTTTTCCCAAGGAAAATGGGAAAAGCACCATGACTGTTTTTGTTAAAATATCTGTGTACATTCCTTCTAGGAAGAAAACCTCTCTTGCTGTCCTTCTGGTTTGACCAGTGTGGGTGAAGAGGTTTGTCTTTCTCTCACCAATCACACTGGTCTGTAGAAAATGGTATATAAAGACAATTTCTAATAAAAAACCTTTTTCACACAACCTTAACAAAATCACAAAATCCGTGTCATGTGTTATCCCACAGTGACAATATTTCCCTCCCCATTTTTACTTCTGTCTCAGTGAAAGGTTTTGAGTTCAGCTTCCAAAATATGGGAGGGGAAAATACTGAATCAAAAAACTCCTCATCTGCACAACTGAATCCCTCCCTCTACATTTTCTTTTTAAAAGTGGAGGCACCACTTCAGTTTAACTTGAGGGAGTGTTTGAGATCCAGCTCACTTTGTAATAAATCTCTGAGGGAGGGGGGTGGAAAAAAAAAAAAGAGGCTGGAACACGAGTCTTTAAATCCATAATGGATGGGAAACACTCACCAGAACGTGTGAAAAGTGAAAACAGTTTGCACATTAAAACCTGGCTGCTTTAAAACACTTCCCAAACATGAAAGTCCCTTTTTTATTAGTTAAATATTGATGATTATTGTAGGATCCTACTTAGAGTCAGCTGGAAAAGGTGCGTGGGGCCTCAGCAGCTGCTGCTGAGGGAAAAATGCAAACATTTACTCAAAAAACCCAGGCAGATTTTCCAGCTAAGAGTGGGTCTAGATTGGATATTGGGAAGGAATTCTTCCCAGTGAAGCTGGGCAGGGGCTGGGGTGGAATTCCCAGAGAGGCTGTGGCTGCCCTGGATCCCTGGCAGTGCCCAAGGCTGGGCTGGACAGGGCTGGGAGCAGCCTGGGATGGTGGGAGGGGTGGGATTGGAGGGGATTTAAGATCTCTTCCCACCCAAACCATTCCAGGATCCCATCTATTCCCATAATAGCCACATCAGGGCTGGCACTAGCCAGGATGGGCACCTGCAACTCAGCAGCAGGGCTGGGCAGAATCCTGCCCCTGGGGGAAAAACCCCCACTGAAACCCCCTGGAGCTTTTATCCAGGGGTTTATCCCAGAGCAGGGAGTGCAGGCAGTGCCAGGAGTGCAGTGGTGAAAGCCACACAAAAACATCACCCCAGCAGCCAGCAGGGACAAGGTTTCCAGCTGCTGCTCAGGACCTGTGCTCTCTGCATCGTGCAATTCACCTTCAGTTTACAAATGGCCACACGACGGGGAGGGAAAAATAATGAAGCATGAAATGCAAACCCTGCCTTGGAGGTGAACCATGAAACAGCAACAGCAGCACAGCTGCAGCCAGAGCCACAGCCCAGCACCACAGCTGGGAAAAACTGGGGAAAATTGGGGCCAGAGCAGCCCCCACCCCAAAACAACCCTTCAGAAAGGGCAAAGGAGTTGGTGGGATAAATCCCAGCCACCCAATTCTCTGGTTGGAGCAGCAAAAGCTGAAGGCACAAGGGTGGGAAGCACTGGGACAGTCAGAACCTGCAGCAGATCCGAAGTTAACTCCTGGCAGCAGCAATCCCAGGGATGTGGAGCCACATCAGCTCCTGTTTGCTCCTGGGGAAACAGGGAGCAGCTCCAGGGGAGTTCCTGGGGAAAACCACCCCAGGGCCCTGCCAGCCCAGGGACACAGGGAGCCTCAGCTCCCACTCCTGCCCTTTCCCTGGGGTTTGCTGCCTGGCACGGGCTCCAGGAACCACCAAAACTGCAGAGCTGCCCCTTGGCCACCCCGGTGCCCAACAGCACCTCCAGCCACACACTGGGCTGGGCTGGGAGGGAATTTAAGGACAATCCCCTTCCAGCCCCTGCCACGGACGCCTCCCACTCTCCCAGGTTGTCCCTTGGACACTTCCAGGGATGGGGCAGCCACAGCTTCTCTGGGAATTCCATTCCAGCCCTCACAGGGAAGATTTTCTTCTCAAATTCCCATTAACCCTGCAGCTAAAGGCCATTCCCCTCTGCCAGGCACACCAAGAGCTCCCGGGGGAGATCTGAGCCCAAAACACTCCCAGCTGCTGCACAGAAGGCAGGAAAGGATCAGAAGTCCTGGGATAACTGTTCTGGCCAGGGACACCTGTGCAGCCACAGCTCCAGGGAGGCTTTGTCGTGTTGGCAAGAAGAGAAATCACAAACACAGCCCAGGGGTGGGGAGAGCAGCAGCCTGCAGGGATTTGGGGCTGCACTTTGTGGGCATCAGTCTTTGGGGCGTGGGCAAAATCATTCCCAAAAAACCCCTCACTTGGCTTAGTTGGGAGTGGTTTTCTCCCATCCTGGTGAGAAAGCACAGCAGTGCTGGGCACCAAAACCTGGACCAGGCAGGGTGCCCCATTCCTGTGCCCAGGAGCCACCCCAGGGGGAAAAGCAACCCCAAACCAGCCCTGGAGAGCTGCTGAGCCTCCTGCCCGGGCTGGGCACGCTGCCAGCAGGGTGTCACCCCGTCAGGAACCAAGGGCTCGTTTCTACAGGAGCACACAGCTCACCTGAACGGCATCCAGAGCCCTCCCACCACTTTGTGTTTCAGCATGCAGCTCCCCAGCCCTGCAGCAAACACATCCCTGCCTCTCCGGACTGCCTGTTCTGCGAGGAGATCCGCTATCAGCTATCAATTGCAGTAGCAAGCATCTAATTTGACTTTGGCAGCAAGATGACAGTGTCTTGAATGCTAAATTACATCTGCAAAAAGGTCAAACCCCATGGATACCTGAGCATTTACATAATTCAAACAGCTCATCATCAGTTGCCTCCTTTTTTTTTTTTTGCCTTTTTTTTTTTAAGCTACTCCAAGGCAATGAATTTGCCATGACTTTCGGGAAAGTGACTTTTAGTGGGTAATGTTCTTGGGTTTGACCTTGTTTCGACGGTGTTAATTACTGCCATTATCAACTGCTTGCATCTTCAGGAAAAAAAAAAAAAAAAAAAAAAAAGGCAATTAGTTGTAGGAATCAGCCCTCCCCTACACTGGTGGTAATAAACCCGAAACCCCTGCCCTGGGAGCAGCTTCGTGCAGCCTCCCAGCACCTCGGGAGCCTCCTCCCTTCATCAAAGTCCCCAGCAGACTGGGGACAGAGGCATTTGCACTTCTCAGCAGTGCCACCGATCTCCCGGGCCGCTCTGGCAGGCTCTGATGCAGCAAACACTCAGCGCAATGAAAACAGATTTCTGTCCCCTGCTCACGGCGAGCAGCACAGTCAGGGCTTTCAGATCCCGTTCCCATCTGATTTTTTGGATAACAACCACCAGAGATTTTCCAGCTGGGTGCCTCAGTTTCCTTTCTTCTTGCCGGGAAGCTCAGCACAGCCCGAACTCCAGGGATGCCCGCCCCGAGGGCACCTCACCGCTGCTGCACTCCTCCAGCTTTTGCCTCACTGCTCATATTTGCAGATGAATTACGGCTTCGTAATTAATCTTCCCCTTTTTTTTTTTTTTTTTTTTTTTTTTTTTTTTTTTTTTTTTTTTTTTTTTTTTTCCTCCTAACTCTGTATGTTAATCACCGCGATTATTTCTGGTAATTCCATCCTGTAAATGCTCCTGGAAGCGCAGAGCAGTGGCTGCACTATCTGAAATGAAATCTCTGCTCGGGGAAGGCAGGGCAGAGGCGTTGGGAGCAGGGATGGAACTGCAGCGAGTGCCCAGCGCTGGTTTCTGCGCTGGGCTCCGGAGTCACAGCATGGGCGAGGCTGGAGGAGCCTCCCAGGTCACCAAATCCCACCTGTGCCCATCCCCACCTGTCCCCAGCCCTTCCCTGGACACCTCCAGGCATGGGATTCTGTCACTGTTTCAGGTAACACACAACACAGACTCTGTCATCTCAGAAGGCTACAAATGACTCCTTTATCAGGGATCATTTTCCTCAATTTACACAATTTTACACTGACTCCTTTATCAGAGATCATTTTCCTCAATTTACACAATTTTACACTGACTCCTTTATCAGGGATTGTTTCCCCTAATTTACACATTTTTACACAGACCAGTGTGATTGGTGAAAGAAAGGCAAACCTCTTCACTCACACTGGTCAAACCAGAGGGACATCAAGGAGAAATCCCTCCTCCCAGAAGGAATGAATTACATAAATATTACTACAAAAAAATTCCCTCATATTTATCACACTTCCCTGGGAAAGAACACCAGAAAACCAAAACATCAGGCCTGAAACCAAACTACAGGGATTCCAACCCGCCCTGGGCAGTTCCAATCCCTGACCAGCCTTTCCAGGCAGAATTTTTCCTAAATATCCCCCCTGAGCCTCCCTGTGCCCAGCCTGGGGCTGTTCCCTCTCCTCCTGTCCCTGTCCCCTCCTGGCAGGAGCTGAGCAGAGCCAGAGGGGTCCCTGAGCTCCTCTGCTCCAGGCTGAGCCCCTCAGCCCCACCAGGGATTCTCCAGCTCCATCAGGAATTCTTCAGCTTCTTCCCCAAGCTCCACCAGGAATTCTTCAGCCCCACCAGGAATTCTCCAGCTCCACCAGGAATTCTTCAGCCCCTTCCCAGCTCCATCAGGAATTCTCCAGCCCCCTCAATCCCACCAGGAATTCTCCAGCCCCTTCCCAGCTCCACCAGGAATTCTCCAGCTCTTTCCCAGCTCCATCAGGAATTCTCCAGCCCCTTCCCAGCTCCATCAGGAATTCTCCAGCCCCTTCCCAGCTCCGTTCCCTGCCCTGGCCTCCTCCAGCCCCTCCAGGGCTCAGTGTCCTGCGTGACCAGAGCTGTCCCCAGGAGTGGAGTGCCCTGGCAGTGGCAGCACAGGCACAGTCCCTGCCCTGTGCTGCTGTCACACCAGTGCTGATGCTCCTCCTGCCCCACTCCCAGCACTCAGAGCAGCAGCATTTGGAGGAATCTCTCCTTAAGTCTTTCCCTCCCCTCACACCCCGCAGGAAAAATCAAAATAAAAGGAAAAGAAAAAACGGACAAGGCTCGCTCTGAGCTTGTCCATTCACTGCTCAGTCAGGGACAAAAGTTCCAACACCTCCCCCAAACTCTGAACACCCTCGGTGCCACCAGCAGCCAGCCCCTCCCTGCTCCAGCATCCCTGTCCCCTGTCCCACTGCCACCACCCAGCT
Organism: Sitta europaea; assembly: GCA_013400255.1. Classification (NCBI taxonomy): domain Eukaryota; kingdom Metazoa; phylum Chordata; class Aves; order Passeriformes; family Sittidae; genus Sitta; species Sitta europaea. The sequence goes on from VXBS01002974.1 coordinate 193,407, forward strand.
CAGGTCCCACCCAAGGTCCCAGGGACCACCTGCTGCTTCCCTCCAACACTTCAATTCTGCCTCTCTCTCAAACTGAAAAAAATAATTCCAAAATCCATTTTTTTCCTTGTCCAAGACCTGAAAACATGCTGAAAAGACATGGTTAGGGTTAATAAGTATCTCTATCAATAGAATATTCAATCAGTATGAATAACCATCAGATCTCTCCCCACCCTTCTGACTGATGATAGCTAAATTACTTCTAAATATAGCCCTTAAAATCTGCATTAATCCTGTCTGCTCAAACACGTTGGCTTTATTGACAGCATGAAGATATAAGCCAAGCACCTGCATGGAGCACGAGCTTATAAAATAGGAAATAAGAGCAATCCAGATGAAATGCAACTTCCATTAACCTTGGCTTTTTGTTTTCACTTCTCTGAATGCTCACACTGCCACCAGATAATCATTGCACTGCAGGCAGCTCTGGACTGCAGCCCTAGGAGAGAACTGCACAGCAGAACCAGCTCCATCCTCACTCCTCTACTCTCCAGGAAGGCAGCAAGAGGGAGAAATTCCTCTTAGGGAACCAAGAGGTCAAGAACATCCATCCTTGCAGGGCCTGTTTCCCATTAAAAGTGTGTCCAGCACTGGAGCCACCAGGAAAATTCAATCCCAGATGAAACCATTCCCAGTCCTGAGCTCTGAGGAGCTCCTGGAGAGCTGGGAGGTGGAAGGAATCTGGTTTTAATGAGCACACCTGGCTGAGTTTGTGTTCATCACAGAAGGTGAGATGGAGCCACAGTCTCACTGCTCTTATGGGGAAAGAATCATAAAAATCATGGAATGGGTTGGGTGGCTCCAGGACGCTGAGCTGGCACAGAGAGCAGGCAGAGCAGAAGGACAAAGCTGGTATAAAGTGGGCACACTGAGGGGAACCCAGAATGGGCACAGAATGGATCACAGGGCTCACACTCTGATCAGTTCTGCTCCATTCCCACATTGGAGTTCATTGTGCAATTTATGAAGCTCCATCCTCTTGGTTTTCCTTCTCACTTCACTGTGGTTTTTGTTTTTGGGCCTGGAAGTTGTCCTTGGTCCCAAGCTGGAGCAGGAATTGTTTTGTCTCTCTGTGAAGAGAGCTCACCAACACTTAATATGAACCCCAAACTACCCACTAAACCAGAATCTGAAAAATATAAAAGCTGAAAGTAAGGCATCAGGCTGGGTTTGTAGGAAGTTAAAGCCCATCCCATTCCATGGCAGGAACACCTCCCATATCCCAGTTTGTTCCAGCCTGACCTTGGACACCTCCAGGGATGGGACAGAGCCACAGAAACTCCTCCCTGCATGACTTCCAGGGCAGCAAATCCCAAGGAACATTCCACAGGGATCTTCCTTGGAGCCAGAGCTCCAGCTGGGTACCCTGAGGAGAGGGTCAGGCTGGATCCCTCAGCTGACACAGGGCCCACACAAAGCCTGTGGACACTTCTGGAGCCAGTGCCCTTTGCCCTGGTGTGGATTACAAACCACTCCATGAAGAGCAGAGGTGAGCCAGGCCCTGCTGGGGCTGCCTGTCCATCACAGCCTGGGAAAAAGCACAGGGCTGGGGGGAGCTCTGGGCTCCTCGCCATCAGCAGTAATTGGATTGCAAGAAAAGCACAAATCTGCCTCCAAATAACATTTTTATCAATATCTGTCTGTTTACAGGTGTCTGTCATAACCTTCAGATACACTTAAATAACTCATTCATCCAAGCATTGAGCGAGTGCTTGGGAGAAGATTCATCAAGCACGTGCAGAACTGCTGCTCCAGTTTGTGCCTGCTGAGGAAATGTTCATCAGAAACCTCTCCTTGCCTGGAAAAGTCCTGGAGATCCCTCTGGGGATGAGTGGCCTCAAGTTTCCCACCAGAGGAGCTGGGGCCAATGGAACAAAGATTCAGCCCAGAAACAATTCAGTGTTTCTTTACAGGACAGCTTCTTTGAGATTCACTCTGCCCTGGGAACAGCTCCATCCTTCTCACTGCAATTTCAGGCTGAAGAATTACCCTGGTCAGTGCAAAAAGCTCAAGGTTCCACCTGGATTCTGCTATGCAAAGACAAACCTGTGAAAATGAAGAATCAAATCTTGCAGCCCCTCCCACACCAGACAGAATCAAACCTGCTGGCCCCAGCCTGTTTCAAGCTCCAGTGAACACAAATCTGAGTTTCTCCTCCAGAGTTTAATTCTGTCCAAACCTCCCTCAGGCCAGCCAAGATCAAGGGTTGATCTTGTAACTGGAGCCCTGAGTGATTTGTTTGCAATCCCTCCAAAGTGTTCTGGCTGCAGGAATGCTGATGTTCTCCCAACAGGAGCACCCTTGGTTATTTTTGGTCTATTATCCACGGCAGGTGAGGTGGCAGGAAGCAAATCCAGCAGAGCCAGGCTTTAGCAGTATCAGCACCTTCCCAGACAATAACACCACTGAGAGGGGTTTATCCAGAGTTAAATGTTATGGTTCTGGTGGAAAGGGACCTTTAGTGTCCTGGGTTTTTATATATGTTTTAAAAAAAATACATATAAGCCTTCACATGTGTATTTAAAACTTGCAGAAATTAAACCATTTGTATCAAGCAGCTCATGGCACCCACTAAACTGCCCAGAACATGCAGTTTTTCCAAGAATTCAGGGAATCATGGCAGGGTCTGGGTTCCTCCACTCCCCAAAGCTCCCTCCCTGCACTGGGAGAGCAATACTTGGAATTAACACCACGACAGTCTGAACCTGCAATCTTTTGAGAGAAAAAAACAACTTTGAGGCTCCTCCTTGAGGAGGGAGGTTAGAATGATTTCCTGAAGAGTCACCCAACATGCAGAGGAAGCCCCTGGGATGACCCCAGCTGCTGGCTGACCCCACAGCCCTGGGGAACAGCAGTTCTGAGCCCTGAGCTGAGCTCCTTTCTGGGCTGGGGTCCCTGCAGGCACCAGGGCTCACTGGGACACAGAGCCACACCAAAGCAGCCCCAAGCAGTGCCAGAAGCCCAAACCCCAAACACAGAGGCTCTGGAGCCTCCTGACCAGCCAGGCTCTCCTTGCTAAAGGATCCTGGCATGGTTTGGGTTGGGAGGCACCCCAGAGCTCACCCAGCACAGCAGGGACACCTGCCACTGTCCCAGCTTGGGCTGCTCACCTCAGGGATTCTCCTCTAAAGGCACCTCATGTCCCCAGCCCTTCTGACACCACAGGAGCTTGCAGTAATAGCTGTTGCATATTACATTTACAGAGCCCTTTGTCCAAAGATTACAGACTTTCCAAAACTTAATTAATTAATCTGTAACCCCCCTGCCCTGCATAAGGTGCACTAAATTCTCTGTCAGCATTTCCAGACTAAAGCACTATTTTACAGCAGTTATTAATTGGCTGTGGGTTTCGAGTTCCTCACCCAGGGAAAGATTCAGTTCCTGCCTTCTAAGCACAAAGCCCAAGGCAGGATTCTTGGGGCTTCTGGGTTTAGGTTCTGGCATTGTTTTGCTTTCCTGACATCAGACACAGCCAAACAAACAGGTCAAAACCTCCTCATTTCACAGCTGCCATCAGAAGAGGCCAGAGAAATGCAGATCATTAGAGCAGTGGCCATTTCACCCCGCACAGAAAATCCCATCTCTTGTGCACAGCTGTGCCTCACATCTCCAGCTGAACCCAAAGGGGTTTGCACAGCTGAGAGAGCTCCTGCACCTCAGCACCAATAATCTATTGCTCACGCTGAATTTCAAAATATCCCCAGACCCAGGGGTCTGCCAGGGTTGGCTCTGTGTGACAGAAGCTTTCTTTGTTCTCTGGAGACAGCAGTGGGATTTTTAGAGGGCATGGAAAACAGGCACCTCTAGTTTTGTATTTATTGCAGGCAGCTCATTTTCAGGCCTGGCTGGGAACTGGAGTGGAGGGCACAGCTTTGTGTCTGCTAAAATGATCACAGAAGAGAGCTGGGAGCACAGGCAGCACTTCTGGGCAAAGCTGGACTGGGAAGGGAGTGGGGGGAGGAAAAGACAAACACCCAAAGGAGATGGAAATGCCCCGAGCAGAACAAACCCCCAGCCCAGCTCGGGGGTCCAGGTCAGGGGCAGCACGAGGGAAAGGGGCTGGGGGGTCCCTGCCCTGCCAGCCCCCCCATTCCTTCACAGCCTCAGCTCCTGCCACCATGGAGCTGCTCCCTCACCACCGAGAAGAGGGTTATGGGCACAGGGTTTAAAAATAAATCAACTTGCTGCGTTGCTTTGGAAGCAATCTCTGAAAGAGATTTGGTTGTAAAAGCTGTTTTATAAATGGAGGCACAATTATTGTTTGACAATAAAAAACCCAAACAGATTTCTTATATTTGCTGGGAATAAAACCATTTTGCAGATGTCTTCAGACAGGCTTTTCAAGTGCTTTCCGCAGCTTAATTTTCCCTTTTAGGTTTTTATTACATTTAAATTAAACTGATGCCTGTAAGCAGTCAAGGGCAACTTTTAGCAAGTTTATCACTGCTGAACTTTTCACTGCACAGATCTCTCACCTTTGCTCAGGAGACTGTAAACAAAGCCCACCTCTCCTCCAACACCCCTCCTCCTCCCTGCTGAGGCAGGGATGCTTTTCCAAGCCCCTGTGCTTCCAAAAAACCTCCTGGTTTTCACTGTCAGTCACTATAATTACTCATCCCAACCCAGGAGCCAAAAGCCCTTCTGCATCTTTGCTTTTTAGGAAACAAACCCCATCCCATCAGCTGGAATGTGAGGAATAACATGCAGCAGAGAAATAAAGGGAATTTTTTTTACTGACCAGCTTAGACGCTGACAGAAAAACCAAAGCTAAAAAAAAACCCCTTCCTCTTCCCAGGGCAAAATTTTAGCTTGAATGGAGCTTGGAACAAGAAAAGATTCCTTAAAATACCTTAACAGAGGATGTTACAGTAAGTGAGCCATGTTAATCAGGTTGCAAGAGGAATTTGGCCAGGAGTTCTGGTGAGCACCAGAAGAGACCATCCCCACTCCCTCACCTGCTTTTGCCCTTCCCCACTGGTCCTGCAGCACTTGAGGATTTCAGCATTTCCTACCCCATTTCTAACACAGAGCAGGGCTTGCAGCACTGGCAAGCATCCTCAGGGGCTGGGCTGGGCTGAGCTTTCCTAAGCTTGGTTTGCTCAGACCCTGCAAACTCAGACCCTCCAAGAGAATAAAACCCTGCTGTGCCACCCAGGGCACAGAAAAGCACATTTCCCTCCTGAGCACTGCTTTGAAGTGGCCTGAAACCGCTTTGCAATCCTTTTTAAAACGAAATGTGCAGCTGAAGAATTGAACCCCTGGAGAATTTCCAGATTTCCAGTGGGCAATCCCTTCCTGCTCCTGCCCCTGTGTGATCCCCAGGTTTGCAGCCCTGGCAGGGCAGCTGTGGTGGCTGCAGGCTGGGTTAATGTGGCGTGGCAGACAAGAGCCCAGCACACCTGCTCAAAATTAAGATTTCACTTCTGTTGCTCTATTTATTCTTGTTTCACTCCGTCTAAAGTAAATTCTACACAGGCTCCAAGCTGCTCTTGGCTTATGGGGAAACAATGAGAGCCCCCAGGTACAGCCAAAGCTCAGAATTAGGTAAATAATTAAGTTACCTCAGATACTCTCAGTTAATTCCCGTGGATGGATTTAATTCCTGCTTTTTTGGGTTGAATGCCTGGCTGCATTAGCTGCAACTATTCCACTGAAGGGATCTTCAGACTCTTTGGGGGTTCTGTGGATTAATGAAGCTTCCTGCCATGGATTCTCCCAGGAAGAAGGGAGCCTTTTGTGTATTTAGTATTTTTGTTGGCTCCAGCTGCTCTGCCAGGTCTGTGGAGTCAGTCCCAAGGACAGCCCCCACCCACCAAAAGGCTCCAGCAGGTAAAGGAAGCACATTTTGCTCAGCACCTGGAAATTCTGGAGAGCTGCTTCCCAATCTGGGTCAGACTGAAGCACAAGCAGCATTTTCTGCCTGCACTGGGGGGGATTTTTAACCTCACCTGCACAGGGCAGCCAAAACAACCCTTTCCCAGCTGTGCCCACCAGGGCTGATCCCAAACCCTTGCTCTGCACTGTCTGCAGTAATCTGCTTTCCTGCCCTGCCAAATCCTGACATGCAGAAAGTGATAGCAGGGAGGCTCAAAGTTTATCAGCAGCACGTGTAAAATTTCCTTTTCCTGTCCTGAAGACAGGCAAGGACGAGCTGCTCCTGCCAAGACCACAATTCCTTAGAGCCACCAGAGTTTTGTCAGGAGCACTCCAGGACGAGCCTTGTCCCTCAAACCCCACTGGCTTTTCCTAAAGTGCCTCAGGAATCCCTGGGCTTCCCCCACATCCCATTTCTGTTCACAAATGAATTAAACATTCCAGCTTCCCCTGGAGATGCTGCAAGGATTTGATGGGAATGTGTTTCTGCCTTACTCCTCCTCTTCTGAATTTTTTTTTTTTAATGCACATTCCTAATCCTGTACCAGCACATCACAGGCACTGCTGGAATAAAAACAGCAGCACAGCCCTGCACCCCCAGAGCAGCAGGATTTCCAAAAGCACTGAAAACACAGCTCTGGTACCTGTGGTTTGAGCCAGCCCAGGTACCCAGCAGGTGTTGAGGTGCACGTTGAACAAAGTCAAATTCTCCATATGGTTCCAAAAGCCACTTTATTTGCATGTTCCTGTGCAAGCTGAAAGGCTCATCAGGGATTTTTCCAGGTGCTCACACCTTTCCTTCCCCTCAAGTCTCCAGCAGCACAATCAGCCAAACTGCACTGCTTTGTTTCCTAATAAAAGTGGGGGAAAACTTTGCTTCTCTTCCAGCTCTCCAGCCTAAACCAGAGCTCAGATAATTACAGAGGCAGGCTCAGCACAAGGCAGGTGCTGCAAAACCAGCCCCCATTTGAAGCTGACTAATAAAAATAAAAGAATTAAATCAGATTAATGAGGGAATTAGTAAAAATAACATGAAATGAATAAGGAAAATTAAGAAGAGGAAGAAAATGCCGACTCTCCAGGGCTGTGCACCTGGAGAACAGGTCCCATTGCAGGGCTGTGCAATGACAAACAGGTACCTGCACAGCACACCCTGCTCCTCAGCAGCTGATTCTGCCCAAATTCACTCCTGCACACCTGAGCTCTGCAGATCTCCCTGCAAATCCTGCGCTGCCACTGACAATTCCCGTGGGAGAACTCGCCAGCACTCCCAAAACATCCCCTGCACAGAACCACAGGGGAGGAACAAACAGCCCCAAAGTGAGAGGAGAACCAAACTCCAGAGCCAGGGGAGGGGGATCCCAAAGCTGTTGAGATCCCAGGAGCCTGTGGAATGTTCTGGAATCCCCTGCCAGGCAAGGCATGGAGATCCTTCCCTTTCCTTTTCCCCTTCCCCTTTCCTTTCCCCTTCCCTTTCCCTTTCCTTTTTCTTTTCCTTTTCCCCTTCCCTTTCCCCTTCCACTTTCCTTTCCTTTTCCCCTTCCCTTTCCCCTCCCTTTCCCTTTCCCTTTCCCCTTCCCTTTCCCCTCCCTTTCCCTTCCCTTCCCTTTCCCTTTCCCTTTCCCTTTCCCCTCCCTTCCCCTTCCCCTTTCCTTTCCTTTTCCTTTTCCCCTTTCCCTTCCCTTTCCCTTTCCTTTCCTTTTCCCCTTCCCCTTTCCTTTCCCTTTCCCTTTCCTTTTCCCCTTCCCCTTCCCTTCCCCTTTCCATCCACACCCATCCCCTGAAGTTCAGCAAGACCACAATATTTGAAATAGCTTCCTTTAATAATTTTTAACGAGTTTTTTGCAATTAATGCTGAGCAGCGCCCACTTGCAGCTGGCCCAGGTTGAGTTTCCTCACAATAAACAAGTTTCCTTGTTGTTATTTTGATCTTTAAATTCCCTCAAGCCTTTAAGTTTGCAGAAACCAAAATCGACCAGCTCCAATGAACTGAACCAAAGGGATTTGGAGATCTGGGAACTTAAATTTATGGGACTTGGAGGGTGTTGGAGTAACCAGGAAACACAGAGATGAAGGCCTGGAAAGCTGGAATGTCCCTGCTGATAAAAGGGCTAAAGGATATCAGCCAGATAAGCAGGAAGAGCAAGAAATCAATAATCAATAGAATGCTAATTGATGAAGAGAACTGTCTGGCTTAGAGCCACTGACCGTTAATTTCTTTGCTAAAAATGTAGAAATAAGTGGAGAAGTTTTGGATCAGGGTCTGTGTGGAGGCCAGAGCTTTGTCAGCCACACACCCAAACCCTGGCCAAGAATAAAATAATGCCTGGCTCACTGACACCACACAGCACTCGTGGGGGATCTGATTCATCCCCAGGATTTGGGAAGATTTTGGGAACAATTACACAGCTCAGGTGATCTCTGGCACCTGAGGAGAGGGACCCTGAGGGTCCTCCAGCTTTTTGCTGGTTCTATTGCCCAATCTCAAATCTGTTTTTTTCCCTTAAAAAAGAAAACCTTCTGTTTACCGACGTATTTATTTAATGGCAACAAATTTTGCCATCTAAATGAGAATCTCAATTATTACAGGGGTCTCAGCTCTCCCCCTGCAGCAACTGAGCCTCCCCAAGGAGGAGGTGAAGGCTGGGGTGAGCCTGTGCAGCTCTTTTTGGGGTTCAGCTGTTGGTTGTAAACTCCTGCCTGTGGTGTAATACTGGCCTGGAGTAGACCTTGCACGTTCCTTCCTTTGCAAAAATATTCATTCATCCCCAGTTGGTTCTCAGCCCACGGATGAAAGTTGTGAATCATGGATTCATTCCTGGTGCAGAGCTGAATGGAGAGCACAAACGAGGTTTGCTGCCCTGCTTTTTATCCTTGGGTGTTTTTCACTGTGTGCAGTGCTCGGGTATTTCAGGAGGCTTTGTTTAATTCCTGTTTCTTAGCTGGGCTGCCCAGGTAGGAGCACAGCACCTGGAGGGTTTTCCTTGGTGCTGATGGAGCCAGGAACGTCCTGGGGAGTGCCCAGCTCCACACCACTGCTATCCTTCCAGGTGCAAAGGGAGTTTTGTGAAAAATAAAAATATTTGTGGGGCTTGTGGCCCGTTCCTGGTGGGGCTGAGCCCTCTGCCCAGCCCGGAGGGCACCAAGCCCCAGCTCAGCCCCAGCTGGAGCACTTTGTGCCACTGGCACCATCTGGAGGGAATTAAACTTCAGGCAGGGCTGTGAGGGGTGCCATATGGAATTATCACCTCCTGTACGTGAGCAGAAGTGGTGACCTGGAGCAGAAACGCAGCAGAGGTGAGTCTTTACCAACTCCCAGTCATTTTTTTTGCTGCCTCTGCCCTTTCTTGATGCGTTCCCAGGCGCCATCCCCACCTCCCCCCCTGACCAGGCTGCAGCTTTACAAACCCCCTGCCCTCACCCACGCTCACACACGAGTTTTTACCCCCGGCCCAGAATTTCTGGGACTTCTCCCCACGAGTTTAACGTGTCTGAGAGCGGGGCTGCTCTGGAGGATTGCAGTGCCTGGTGTGATTCCAGGACTCTGCATCAGGGATTAGCTGCACAGCTCCTGTTGCCATAGCTCTGGTCCCTGCGAGACTGAGATGTGTCACATAAACTGAATGAGGAACACAACCGAAACGGGAGTGGG
>VXBS01002974.1:203001-216558 GCA_013400255.1 Sitta europaea
GGGGGGAAAGGTGGGCAAACAAAGCAGGAATCCTTCCCAGTCCAGCCTGGTGATTCAAACATTTACGGTGACAATAATTCTGAGCTGTAAACAGCGAGCGAACAAAAGCCCCGTGTGGGAGGGGGGAGGCTGAGCTCAGCCTGCCTGGCATTCCTTGAGATCGCTCCTTCAAAGCCTTTAGTGTTCGTCAGAGCACTGCCAGCTTTCCCAGAGGAAATTCCAGCTCCAGAACAGCCCCTTGTGTGCCTGAGCTGGGTGGCAAAAGCAGGAAATCCTTCCCAATTCCCGGAGTTCCTCGCCGCAGCCCCCAGAGCTCACTGCTGGAGGGGGGAGCAATAAATGGGAAGCTGCCTGCAAGAGTTGGTTGGGTTTGTTTCCTTCCTTTATGGAAAGGGGGAGAAGTCACATTCCAGCCACAAAAGCTTCCCTGGGAGCCTTTGAGAGGAGAAATAAATAGTTCTGTGTGCCAGGGTTTCAGAGGTGCCAGTGCCCACTTGGGCTCTTTGGCTCAGTGCTGCTGTCCTGGGGGCTTTGGTTTGCCTGGAATAAGGAGCCAACCACGGGAAAAGGCAAAAAACAAAGTGGGGTGGGACCTGAAGGAAAAATCCCGATGATTCTGGGTAGGTGGAACAGCTGTGGCAGCAGGAAAAAGCAGGATTTATTTGTCACCTGTTGCTTGTGCCAGTAAATTCAAAACCCTGGAGTCCTTCAGTTGTATTTTGGAGATGAGGGCAAGGCGGAGCTCTGCTGGTGAAAGCTGTCCCTGCCCTGCCCCAGCACTTTGTCCAGCCAGGCAGGGCTCTGGGGGGCAGGGATGCATCCAGGGCTTGGATTGGAAGCTGAATTGTGGGATTTAGCACGGGAAAAGCCCACGTGGTGAGCAGCAAGGGCAGCAGGAGCCAGGCTCTGGGGCGCTGTGTGGGATGCAGGCTGGTGGGAGCACACTCATTCCCAGTGTGCTGGAATTCCCTCTGGAGCTGTTTGGACCCTGCCTCTCCACCTGTCCCTTCTGCCCTCTGCAGTTTCTGGACTTTTCCTCGAGCTCTCCTGCTGAGAGAAAACCTGTCAGAAAACCTGTCTGAAAGCCCAAGGGTCAGAGGAGTTAAAAACCAGGAATGTCTTTAGGGAAAAGAGAATAATGAAAGTGATGAGGCTCAATTGCCTCCAATCCATTTGCCTTTTAATTCCATGATAATGGGCACCAATTAGCTTAAGGAAACACTCATCTTTGAAATATTCATTGGGATGCTGGAAAATTGGCTTCATCTTCCTGGGGAGGAATCTGAGGAAAGGGCTGTGTTGGGGTTTTTAATTCCAAAGAAAAGGAGAGGCAGATTTTAGTGCAACATTTCCACTGTTCCAAATATATTTCTCCCGAAATCAGTGTCATCTTTTGTAAATGCTGCTTCCCTTCCAGAATGGCTCCATCCCAAGGCAAAGTATCCCAGTTTATTGGCAGTGTGGGCGTGGAGCTGGGTGCTTTATTTATCTGCTTTGATGCAGGACCCCAGGACGTGGAGCAGAGGAGGACAAACTGTTAAGGCTGAGTTTTAAAATTCCAGCACTCCCAGGTGAGCTGCCTTTGGAAAGTGATGTCAGTGCTTGTATTGGGCAGGTAGCTGAGAGCTTCTGGCCCAGTCCATTTTTCCTCTCCAAAATTAAAGTCTGCTGGGGAAATATCCTTCCAAAGGCTTTCAGCTGCTGGGCTCCTGTGTGGATATTCAGCAGCAGTTGCCTGAGTTCAGTTCTCAGCTCTGTGACAGCCTCAGACAGACCTGGGAGGGTCCCTCTGGGGCAGGATTTGTTCCTCCCCTTCAGCAAAAGCTGTGGCTGGCCAGCAGAAAATGTCACTGTGAGAGGGTTTTTCCCTGAGAACCAACTCCTTAATAGCAGAGCTGCCCCCAGGAGCAGCCAGCCATGTTGCTGTGAACCTCACCTGAGAGAATCTGAGACATTTTATTGGTGTTTTCCATGCAATCTTCTAATTTGGCCTCTTGCAGCCTTGGGCCGCTCTCCCTATTACAGTATTTAATTGAAATAAAAGATGTGCAACACCTGTTCTGGCTGCACTTTCACCTGGGGGTCTCTGTGCAATAGAAATAATGACAATTCCTTCAAACTGTGCTTGGGAGGGAGTTGCTCTGCCCTTCTGCAGAGCTGCACAGCTGGGCAGGGCTGGGAGGGGTTGTTTAGCTGGGATGGGAGAGCTGAGCACACAGAGTCATTCTGTTTTAATGCAGGGATGTAGCTGCACCAGGGAAATTCAGTGTTCACCCCCAGACCCTTCTGTGTCTTGGCCAGATTTGATTTGGTGTCTGAGCTGGGATCTTGGATTTTTGCTTTGCTGTGTTGACCCAAGATTTCCAAAGTCTCTCTCGTTCCCCCAGCCCAGTGTCTTAAGAAGAGGCTGAGATCTGTTCTCCTGTTCAAGGACAGTTTATTCTTGTTTTCTTGTTGCATTCATGGCTCTGGCCTGCAGAGACCTTTGTGGCAGGCCAGGTTGTGTCAAACTCACCACCCTTGAGGCAGTTTTTACTTCTTATGCTAAAAATTATGTATGCTTTATTTACAATCACTCTCCAATCCCTATCCACCACATCAAACAGTGCACCTTCACTCTAAACCAATTAAAAAGTGCCACCATCACAGCAGAAGATGGAGGACAAAAGATGAAGAAGAAGGGCAGGGACACACCCAGATTCCTCCATCTTTGCCCCTTAAACTCACATTCTAAACCCCCAAAATTCTACTTTTTCACCTCGTGATGTGTCAGCTGTCATTCTACCTAAATTCTCGTGACCTGTACATTTTGCAGGACAGTCAGAAGGATGTCCTGGGTCCCCACACTGGGGGAGCAGAGGGAGGGTCAGCCCCTGTGCTGGGATTTGGTGTTCCCACGTGCTGGCAGGGGTTTGGAGCAGCTCTGGGAAATGCTGGGACCCCCCTCATGCTGGGAGCACCCCTGGGTGCTGCTGTGTCTCCAGAGAGGGAACTGCTGGAAGGACACCACGGTTCAAACTCGTGCCTCTGCTTACCTGCGCCTTTCCTGCTCAGAATTTGCATTTCTGAACTAGATTTGAGTTGTTTGCAGCCCTGGGCCTTCGCTGACATCTCCTGTCCTTTTCCTTATCATCTCACATCTCTCCTCTTCCACGTTGTGTCCCCATTTTCAGGTCTCTGCTGCGATGCCTGTGTCCCTCAGGGGTCACCACTCCCTAGGCTTTTTACAGGGGCGTGACAGGACAGGGGGAAAGGGCTTCAAACTGCCAGAGGGCAGGGTTAGATGGGATTTGGGATGGAATTGTTCCCTGGGAGGGGGTGAGGTCCTGGCACAGGGTGCCCAGAGCAGCTGTGGCTGCCCCTGGATCCCAGGCCAGGCTGGATGGGGCTTGGAGCAACCAGGGGACAGTGGAAGACGCCCTGCCCACGGCAGGGAGGGGAACTGGATGGGCTCTAATGTCTTTTCCAACCCAAGGTGTCCTGGGATTCTAACCTTCCCTGCTGCTCCTGCCTGTGGAAGTGAAGCTGTCGCTGTCCACAGGAGCAGCTGTGACCAGGGGAGGAGGAACAGGGACCCCAGGCTGCCCCCCAGACAACACCCCTGCTTGGGCAAACACAATTAGCCCCTGCCCTAATTGCACGGTCGCTTTTCCCTTGCTGCAGCTTCGTTTTGAGGTGGCAGAGCCAGCCCAGGACCTGCCACACGCGTTCACACCTTGTCCCCATCCCTTGTGGTAAATGCGGGAGAGGGAGGTGATAATGGAGCACCGCGGGACGAGCTGGGTGGAACAGCGATGCTGGTGAGAAGCTTCCCCCACCCCCCTCTTCCAAATCATATATTTTTCAAGTTCACATCAATTACTTCTGTTTCCAACTGGATAAATTTGAATGAGACGCCTTCCTTGTAATCTGCTGACAAGACAGTGAAGCATTTTTTGTTAGCACCTCCTGATGCCATCTAAATTGGGTGTTTGCAGGGAAGAAATGTAGCGTGCAGTTAGGAGAGATGAAAAAGCAGGGGAAGGGAAGGAAGGGGAGATGTTATTTCGAGCCTGCGTTAAGGTGGGAGTGCCGGGCTCTGGTGCGGGGAACGCGGGGCTGCAGCTGAACGAGGAGAAACAAAAGGGGCCGTGGGTTTGTCTGGCTCCTTCTGGTGAAATTCCTCTGAGGATTGGAAGGACCTAAGGGAATATTCTCGCTGACAGGAGTGGTAGAAGAGTCTGCACCCTCAGCTCTGGGTACCACAAACTGAACAACCACCAAAAATGTGCTACAGTCAAAGTACACCTGGATTTAGGCAAGTGTCCATGAAGAGTTTTCTTCTTAACCTATATTCACAATGGATAAGGGGGGAAAAAAACTTAATCCAAACTGTTGGAGACTGCATCACCCTTAACTTTCTGCCAAGGATGTGCCTGGCTCAGCCTGGGGGCTGCTTTGGCTGTGGGTGTGTTTGTGAAGTGTTTTCAGTGCTTTTCTCCCAAAAAAGATGCAGCACTGTGGATGTGGAACGCTGGGGGAGCAGGAGAGGGTCCAGGCAGCTGTGCCCAGCCTCTGCCACCTGCCTGAGCATCCCCGTGCTGGAGATGGCACCCCTGGGGGCAGGAGAAGAGAAGAGGTGAAGATAAAATCATGGCAGAGCGTGGCTACAACCTCCCTGTGCAGCAGAGATCTGCCAGAGCAATGAGCTTTAACAAGAGGGATTTGGGATTGGTGTGCTCCTCGTAAATCCTCTCGGGCTGGCTGTTTGCTGCCCAGGCTTTGGGGAGGGTGAGTGATAACAGATCTCCCTTGCTCTCAGGGTGCAGCTGGAGAGACCCCATTGCTGAGCAGGGAACTTCAAATCCCTAAATCAGAGCAGTGGAGGGTGAGTGCAGCCACTGCCACCTGGAGAACGCTGGATGGAGTTAACATTTGGGAGAAAACCCAGTGTAATTCCCTTACCTGGCTCCTCATCACGTTCCACGTTGCTTTTCCTTCCTAACATCCCTTGTGTGCAGAGCTTTTAATACAAGGAGGGCACGTGAACTCACCCCAACCCTGGTTTAGGCACTGGGAGCTGCCAAAAATCCTTCTGTGTGCTCTTTTTGGGGACTTTAGGGCTTGCTCTTGGTGTCTGACAAATTAGGGGAAGCCTGTTGAGTCACCCAGCTGTGAAATCTGAGTTGGGCAACAACATCTCAATGGGTGTTTAACCAAGCTCTGGCTCCTGCAAGGAGCTGAAAGGCTCCTCAGTGGAACTAATGATGCTTGTTAGGCCTGACACAGTCACTTTTATAATGCTGAACAAATAGCAGTGAGATTTTAATTTTCTTCCCCAATTATGATTACAACTCTGGAAAACTTAATCCAGGTTTGTTTATCTGGAGGGAGCTCAAGGCTGGCGAGGACACGAGCAGCAGGCAGAGCACCAGCAGCAGGTGTGGCTGGGAGAGCTCCACTCTGTCCCTCAGCGTTTGGAGGGGTGAAATGCAAACGATTTGGGAGCTGGTTTCATGGTGACAGGTTTGGTTTTATTCCTGTTTCTTTGGGGTTTTTCCTTGGTTTACAGTGGATTCCAAGTTGGCAGCTCAGTGATTGATGGATCAGGCTGATGCTGATGAACAATCACTGGAGAGTTTCGAGCAGTTTTTCTTTCTTTGCAGCTACCAAGGTCTGGAAGAGAATCTGTTGCCTGAAAGGAGGAGTGTTTTGTGTCTTATCTGTCTCAACAACCTCCCATCGAGCTCCTCTTTTGTGATTTCAAGCTGCAGCTGAGCTGGGAAACTTTGCAGCACTTCCATGCAAATCCATCCTCCACTCTTCTGGCAGGGCTTATGGAAATAGCAGAGGAATTGTCACACATCCAGAGCAGCAGAGCTGGCAGCAGCACTGAATTCCCAGGGAGAAACGGGGAGTGGGAATTCAGGAAGCCCTTGAAGAAGTTGGGATGGGTTGTTGCTGCTTTGCTTTTGGATTCCCCACTCGGAACTTCCCACCTTTCCTTGCAGGTTGAATTTGAAAATCGGGAATCTGTGGCAGGAGCTGGGAGGGGGCTGTGGGGAGGGCTGAGCCCACAGCTGGGTGAGGTCCTCAGGGTCAGGGGAGACCTGAGGGGATTGTGAAAAACGAGGTAAAATTTCAAACTCAAATAAAGGACAATAGGAGATAATAAAGTTTAGTGGCTGGGTGCTTGGTATTTAGCTAAGAGCACACTTGCTATTTCAGAGATGCCCTTTACATACTCTTTTATTGTATTAGCTTATTGCATATTTATAAACAATTATGCATATTTAAACTTTTGTTCTAAACTAGTTTCTATGTTTTAAGAGCTGTTTAATATGTCTTTTCTTTGAGTCTGCCTTTTTAGAGCATGCTCATTTTTTGGCTGTGGTTTTAGTTCTGTTTCTATTATAATTTTTTGCCTGGGTTTTGGTTTATACTTTTTCTAGATGGTGAGTGTTGATAATTGGCATATTAGTAGCAGGGGTCTTTATTATGTGTTCATTGGATGTTATCTTAACCAAGCAGGCAGCTTAATTATTACAAGCATAACTATATTAGCTATTTTACTACTTTAGTTAATAGCAGAAATAAAAACTGTATTTTTATAGCAAAGTTACTTTAACATTATACATGTTGCATCTGTTTTAATATTTGCATAAAGGCAATATTATAATGTGTATTTGTACCAGGATCAAACCCAGGCTCTGGTTAGGGAGAGGAGGGCTGAGGAGTTTCAGAGCTGGGTGTTTTCCTCTGTTGTCAGAGGAAGGAGGATTTGTCTTTCCAAACCAGCTGGCAGGTAAAACCACACTGGGAGGGAAAAGAAACAATGGGAAAGAAAACAAAAGAATCAATTCCACCGATTGATGAATGGAAAAAAAAAATATATATATTTGCCTTTACAAACAAACTGTAGTCTGGTTTTCAGGCCTGGAGTTTCTGGGTTTCTAAAGCTGTCCCAAAGGTGGGAGCTCTGACACAACCTGGCCTGCAACAAAGACCTCAGCAGGCCAGAGCCACAAATGTGAGCTAACAAAGAATCAACAATCCTTGAAAGAACAAGAGAACAGTTGATCTCGACCTCTCCCTCAGATGCTGGGCTGGGGGAAACAGAAACTGCCACAGAGACAGAGACAAATTCAAAGTCAGGTTCAGGAACAACACAAAAAAACATTTTTAAAAACCCAACAATCCTCCAATCCCTAGTCATTGTCCAACATCTATAAAGAGTGAAGTCAAAATAAACCCTTCCTTCTCTTGTGTCCTGTATCATTCCTGCTGTATCCCACAGGTGTGAACAGCTCCTGGCTCAGTGGCTGTGCCCTCTGCGAGCTCCTGGACAGCCCTGAGCTCTGCAGAGCCCTGGAGGGCTGGGGAGCAGATGTGCACCCAGCAAACCCATCCTCTCACTGCCCTCCACAGCTGGACAGGGGGGGAAATGGAATGAACAGTTCAGGGTTGAGATAAGGACCGGGAGAGATCACTCATCACGGGCTCTAATTAGAGAGATGAAGGCAATTTATTGCTAACGAAATCAGAGCAGGATAATGAGGAGTAAAATAAACCCTTCAAAACACCTGTGGATCTCTGCATTCCCAGATCTCTGCATTCCCATGGATCTCTGCATTCCCGTGGATCTCTGCAGTCCAGATCTCCACATTCCCATGGATGTCTAGGGTCTCTGAGGGATCTCTGCATTCCCATGGATCTCCACATTCCCAGATCTCCACATTCCCATGGATCTCCACATTCCCATGGATTCCAGGGGTTCTGGGTGATCTCTGCATTCCCAGATCTCCACATTCCCATGGATTCCAGGGGTTCTGGGGGAACTCTGCATCCCCATGGATCTCTGTATTCCCAGATCTCCACATTCCCATGGATCTCCACATTCCCATGGATTCCAGGGGCTCTGGGGGATCTCTCTATTCCCAGATCTCCACATTCCCATGGATCTCCACATTTCCATGGATCTCCAGGGGCTCTGGGGGATCTCTGCATTCCCAGATCTCCACATTCCCACGGATCTCCACATTCCCATGGATTCCAGGGGCTCTGGGGGGTCTCTGCACCCCGTGGCTCCCCAGGGGCTCTGGGGGCACAGCTGCCTCACCACGGTCTCCTCCCAGCTCTGGTGTCTGCAGAATTGTTCCTCTCATGTGTTCACTCTTCTCTGGCCGCGATTCCAACCACGCAACAACTTTTTCTTTTGATTTCTCCTTAAATCTATTACCCCAGAGGCATTGCCACCATCTCTACGTGGCCCAGGCTTGGCCAGCAGCACGTCCACCTCGGGAGCCAGCAGGGACTGGCTCTGCTGGCTGCAGGAAGCTCCTGGCAGCCCCTGTAGCCCCCTGCTACCACACCCAGCACATGCAAACCCAACACCTTTGCCCTTCAGATCTCTTTAAACTGCAGAGGTTTCAGCACTCCTCGGTGCTGCTGGAGCTGTCTGGGCTCCAGCACAGCCCAGGCATCCCCTGCTGCAGGTGGGCAGTGTCACATGCAGTGCTGTCACCCCAGTGCCTCCAGCCTAACAGGCTTTGGGGGGCCTGGAGCCCTCGGTGCCATCACACCTGTGCTTGCCCTGCCAGCTCCAAGGCAGTGGGGTTGTTGTTTGGTTTGGGTTTTTTCTTTTTTTCTGGGCTTTTGAATCCTGTTCTCATCCCCTCCCGTTTCCCTTTCTTCCCTTTGTCGGAGGAATGTAAGGCTGAGGCAGAGACAAGGAAACACCTTGTTCAAAGTGTCACTGCTGCCTGTGCTGAGCTGCTGTGCCAAAGGCAAATCCAGGGCGAGGAGCTGCCTGGAACACTTCCCTGTCTAATGGAAAGCAGAGGATGTGTAGCCTGGGCTCCTGATGGGAAGGAGGAGAGTACAAGGTGAGCAGAGCACCGTGAAGGTGCCTCTGAGCCTCTCTCACAATATTTGGATGTTTTCTGTGCAGCTGCCCAAAACAAATGTTTGCCTCCCCCCTGAATGGGAGCTGGCTGGTGGAGAGAAAGTCCACTCTGAACCGTGTGGGATGTGGAAGGTCAGAGCATCCCCTCTCTCCCCTGGAGGGGACAGGTGGCTGATTTTACCACCAAATCCACAGGAGTTCCTTCGCCTCGGCGTGGCAATCGATGCTGTGCGAGGAGCCAGATCCCTGCTTGTAAATCAGCTCAGCCTGTAATATCTGTCAAGTGTTTGGGGACACCTGGCTATCCATGCTGGATAAATGTCAGCTGTTATTACAGTTTCTTGCTCGGGTTATTGATTTCTCCCCTGCTGCTCTCCCTGGGACGGAGCCATTTGAGAGCTTTTGGTGGATCAGCTCTTCCTCCTTCAGCTCATCTTGCAAACTTTGAACCCTGAAGGGCAAAGTTCTTATCAGGTCTCATCATTTCCAGCCCTGGAAGTGTCCAAAGCCAGCTGGACAGGGCTTGGAATAAGCTGGGGTAGTGGAAGGTGTCCCTGCCCATGGCAGGGGGTGGAACAGGGTGGGATTTGAGTCCCCTCCTAACCCAAACCATTCCACGGTGATTCTGTGTTAAACAATTCCTGCTTTCCAGAGCCCAGGAGGTCGAGCACTGCCCAGCCCCCTGCCAGGGGCACAGAATCTCCCCTGTGACCCTCCCAGTGATGTTCTGTGTTCTGCTTCTCCTCCAGTGCACACATCCACACCCACTTACCCTTCATCCCGGAGATTCTGCTCCTGTTTGAATGGAAATATGTTCAGCTCTGTTATTTCAGCCTGAAGGACAAAGTTATCATTCTGTCTCCCAGCAAATGCACTGCCCTCACCTTTCAAAGCTCAGCCATGAAATGCAAACCTTTGACAGGATCTGATCCCCAGGAGTCCCTGCAGTGTTTTAGCTTGGCTGTAAAAGCTGCCTCTGTTAAAGGGAGAAAATATATTTATTATTCTCTCCTTCCAACTCCAGAAAGTCTTCCCTGCCCCCCTTCTCCCTCCTGCCATCATATCAAGAAACTTTCCTCGCTGCTGTAGAAAACGTTCAGCTTTTAAGGGCAGAAGGGCCCAGCTGTGATTATTTAGTCAGGATTTATTGAAAACACCGACGTGCAAGTCTCGGTTTTCCTAAATCAGCTGCACCAAAGGCAGAAAGACACAGGGTGTGCTGGGTGGAGATGGATGTGCCTCATTAGCAGGGCAGCTGCTGGAGAGACCCTGGCTCTTCTGAAGCCTTTCCTGACCTTCCCACGTCACAGGAGTGCTTGCCAAGTGCCACCAGCCCTCAAAGTGCTCCCTCTGTTCTCCTCCAGCCCTGATGTCAAAGTGTTTTCCCCCTGGTCCACGTGAAGCATCTTTTGGGGTTACCTGTGGGCAGCTCTGGCTGGTGTGTCACCCCCCCAGGAAGAATTCAGCCGCTGTAAATTGACTGTGTGGTTGTGGCAGGGGGAGTTGTTGATTTATAGACTGAAGGTCTGGCGTGCTCATCTTTTTAATTAGCATCAGATCCTTGCCTGGGAGCCTCCTTGCATCAACATGTTGCTGTGCCAGGTGCTTTGGAAAGGCAGCATAAGAGACTCCAGGTCCCCAAGAAGATGCAGTCTGGTGCAATTAGAGGGGAGAGCTGCCTGTGTCACATCTGCTCACAGCTGCAGCCCTGAGAACTGCCCTGAATTTCACCCAGATAAATCCTGGAACCAGCACTTCCAAACCCTGATCTGGCTGTGCTCGAGCTGCCTGATTTAAAGCCTCAAATTTAAAATTTATCTCCAGCTGTGGGGGGTGTCCTGGGGAGCCAGGTCAGGACCAGAATCAGAAGTTGTTCTGGGACTATTCAGCGCTGGGCCCAGGGTTAATTTATTCATTAATTCCTTGATGACAGGGCAGGAGCCTCCTCAGCGAGTTCTCTGGTGCCACAAAACGGGGAGGAGAGCCCCGGGGTGGTGCAGGGGTGTGCACAGAGGAGCTGTCTGGACTCCAGCAAGGAGAAAAACCCCAGGGGAGGAAAAACCCCAGGGACGTGGAGAGGCTGGGGACAGAGCAGGACCTGCGTGGTGCTTCCAGCCCCGGTGTGGTTTTGTCTGGCAACAAACCGAGGGTTGGGGCAGGACAGAGAGGGCTCAGAATCAGAGCCTGGAGCAGAAAACACCTCATCCCACCTGCTGCACCCGCACCTGGGCAGGAATGACCTGCAGGAACTCCATCCAAGCCTGGACAGGGCAGGGGAGGTGACTGAGACACACTTTATGGGCTGCTTTGCCTTTTCTGATTGCGCTGGGAGCAGGGGGCAGTAAATCGGTGGATTTTTATATCTTGTGCAAAAGCTGACATTGCTAAAATATCCCATTATCACAAGCTGCCATAAATGAGCTCTTCCAAGAGCCACAGCTGGACTCTGAGGGTGGAAGCAAAGCGATTACCGGGAGCCATGAGCTGCTCCTGGAAGAGCAGTGGGAAAGTCAATAACTTATTAGCACCAGTTTCTGGATTATCTGGTTTCCTGAAGTGCCTCTGTCCCCCACTGCTCGACTAAACGGGGTTTTTGTCATGCAAAGCCACGGATTGTCAGCCCCCCGTGCAAAGAGCCGGTGTTGAACAGAGTGAGAACAGGGCTGAGAAATGCCAAAGGCAGCGAAGTCACAGCTCGGGGTTGTTTAAAATTCGCCTCTGCTCGCCCTCTCGGTGAGAAACGGCTGAAGAAAGGGAAACATCGCAAAAAAAGAAAACAAACATAAAAAAAATAAAAGACTCAAGGCAGTCAGAGCTGATCCCTGTGAGTTCAGAGCTTGAGGAGAAAGGGATGGGGAATTTGTCATCCTTTCATCCTTTTGTGGGGAGAACCCCTGCAGTTCTTCACCTTGGAGTGGGTACCAGGTGGGCAAGGAAATAAAACTATTTGACCACTGAGACTTGAGGGAGCGGAGAGTTTCAGTCCCAGCCTTCCCAGAACCTTCCAAACCCTTGGTGTAGATGCTTTGGCTGCTCTGGGAAACTCTTGGAAGCTGCACCATGGCTGTAGACGAGGAAAGAGGAGCTCGGTGCTTGGAATGAGCTTCACAAAAGGAATTCTCCCTCCTCCTTCGCATGCACTAAATTAATTTACTTATTTGATGGCCCATAATCTCTCTGTCACCACTAAAGCAGGATGTACACAGCTTCACAGAGATGAATTCCTGCACCATTAAACCACTCTCCCTGTGACAGAGCCCGTGAATAAGTTGCAAGAGGCAACCTCAAATGTTTTAGGGCACGGCTTTCTAATAAATATATATGGATATCTGCCCTTGGGAACTCTTTGGGATGCAGCAGATTAGAAAGGAGGGCAGTAGGTTGGGGAGGAAAAGCCTGTTAACAAATTGGTTTGAACGTTCAGCACCTCTGCTGCTGTTTCTCTGCTCTGAGTACACATGGCAGAGTAATTTATGTCCTGGAATTACAATCCATATGAATTAGCCTGGCACAAATAGATCATTTCCTAATAATAATGACAAGATGCTTCAAGGAATGATGATGAGAACAGCACTTTCTTATATGTTCTGCTTTACTGGTGAGTAATTATCTAATCATTTCCTGGTAGGGATATAAAAGGGGGTTTATTTCCCTCCCCCCTGTAAAGCAACAGGTGAATTTTGGAGGCTGTGGTGTAAAACAAAGCCCAGAAATAACAATAACGGGTCCATCTCTGTCCAGACATCCCAGGGAGAGTGCCCTACCCAAGTCAGGCTTTAAGGGAGTGTCCAAGTGGGGAAATCCATGGTGTGGTTTGGGGTAAATTCCTTCTCTTTCACTTCAGGAGTGAGAAATTCTGTGTTTGTTGCAAGGTGTGATCACAGGATGGTTTGGGTTAGAAGGGACCTTACAGATCATCCTCCTTCCATCCCCTTGTGGGCTCCCTTCAGGCCCTGGAAGGCCAAAATTAGGACACCCCAAAATTTCCCTTTCCCATTCTGAACAACCCCAATCCCCTCAGCCTTTTGATTTACAACCAAACTCCTGCCTGTGCTTTGTACAGCACCGGGGCTGGCAGTTCCTGGGGAGGCTCTGGCTTCCAGGTGGCTCTGCAATATTAATTGCTGAGTTGCTAATGAGTGGGGAGAGCCAGTTTTTCTCTCTGTTCTCCCCCCCTGCCTCACCTGTTGAGCTCCAGGTGTGGAGCTGCCTCTCCCTCTCCCACCCCTGGGGCTGCCCTTGCATCATTCCCTTTGACTGCCTGCTGTTACCATAGTAATAAATCACGATTAAAAAACCCTCTTGGAGTCGTGATTAATCCCGTGGAGTCCTGGCAGGGCTGAGGATCAGAGGGGTCTGCTGAGCACACCTTGGATCCTCCTTTTTGCTCAGGAGATGCCAAATTCCAGGCAGCAGCTGCTCCAGCCCTGCCCTTCCCACCCTTGGCTTTGCTGCTTTTTTTTGGGGGTGTTTGTAGAATTTTTAGGGTCCTTCAGAGGCGCTTGGTGGGATTTTCCATCTGCAAATACCCCTTGCCCCAGGGATGGGACTCACCCCAGTGCCCCTGGAAGCAAAGCTGAGTGTGTTAAACATTTCCCAAGATTGGAGCTGGCTACATTGGAACGTGATTTCCCCCAAAACCTATTTTTATTTTTTTTTAATTTCTTTTTTTT
>VXBS01002974.1:218308-232934 GCA_013400255.1 Sitta europaea
CCCCAGTGCTGGGTGATGAGCTGCCTTCATTGTGAGCCTGAGTACATTTGCACATTCACAACCTCGCCTGTGTGGGCTCCTAATTGAGATTTGAACTGCTAGATAACTATTAGCATGCAAATCAGAAATAGTGGGAATAATAATAATAATAATACAAATGTTCTTAACCTACTCGACTGCTGGAACAATGCTGCAGACAGAGAAGGATGATCCTGCAAGTGAGGTGGCTTCTGGATGTGCAGATTAGAGAACAAAAATACACTTGGCCTGCCTGGCTGCTTGTTATTTTATTATGTGTTATTATATATATAATATATATATAAATAATGTAATTTTCAAGCTACGTGAGCTGCTCTTGTTGCTGTACTCCACTGATAATCTGTGCAAATGCCACAGCACAAGTGTGGAAGGAAATGATGTTGAATTCTCAGGCTGATTAACCCTCTCTGTGCCACCTGAAAGGTTTGGGTTCAGTGGTGCTGCTGCTATGTTGGGATTCTCTGCAGCATTTTTTATTTCTGTGATATTATTTACTGTTGTAATGAGGAAATAAAAGGTCACTCCAGCTAATAATTTGTTTCCTGATGTATCAAAGCTTCTAAACCAGCCAGGGTGAATTATATTTGTCCAATAGTCATGAATTATTGGTGAAACATTTCAGTCCTACTCGCTGGCCTGAGTGGCAGGGTCAGGCCTTCTGTTCCCTTTCATTTTCTTCTGTTTCCCTCCATTTCTTTCTGTTTGCTTCTATTTCTTTCTATTTTCTTCTATTTTTTTCTATTTTCTTCCATTTCTTTCTGGGTTTTTTTNTAAATCTCAATTTATAAATCTCAATTTATATATCTGGGGCTCATCCTGACCAAAGCA
Source organism: Sitta europaea (assembly GCA_013400255.1). Classification (NCBI taxonomy): domain Eukaryota; kingdom Metazoa; phylum Chordata; class Aves; order Passeriformes; family Sittidae; genus Sitta; species Sitta europaea. Next base: position 219,176 of record VXBS01002974.1, read on the forward strand.
ACCCCTGAGCAAACTCGCCGTGGTTTTCAGAGTTCCTGGTTTCTCTGCCCTGGGCTCACTCTCTCCTGCTTTCCCAGCCCTCCCTGCACTGCCACGCTGAGTCAAAAAAAAAAAGGGAAAACCAGGGAAAACTGAGGGCTGGAGGCACAATGGGATTTTTCCAAAGCTGTACAGAAGGTGAAGGGCAGAACTGGGAAGTTCAGGCTGAGGACTTGGGCTGTGAGGTGATGATGAGGATGAGGATGATGATGATGATGAGGAGGATGTGATTTTAAGGCAGGTGAGTTTATTCAGGCAGTAATCCACCCCCATTTAGCCCCCTCACCACTGCTCTTGCCCAGGACTGGGAAATCCCATTTTTCATAGCATTTTTGTTCCATCCCAAGCTCTGGCGAGGCAAATCCTGCTGGAGAGGTGCTGATGGATGGACACATTTCATTTTCCTTGATTCCATGAAAGAATAAAAAAACAACCAAAAAAAAAAAAAAAAACCCGCTGAAAGGCAACTTTGTGTGATTGAAACATAAAATCCATCACAATAAAAAGCAGCCAATGTATCCAGGATTGTGCATTAACTGAAACAAGCACTCTGAAGCCTTTCAATGACACCAAATTAATAACACTAAACCCCAGTGCTGGGTGATGAGCTGCCTTCATTGTGAGCCTGAGTACATTTGCACATTCACAACCTCGCCTGTGTGGGCTCCTAATTGAGATTTGAACTGCTAGATAACTATTAGCATGCAAATCAGAAATAGTGGGAATAATAATAATAATAATACAAATGTTCTTAACCTACTCGACTGCTGGAACAATGCTGCAGACAGAGAAGGATGATCCTGCAAGTGAGGTGGCTTCTGGATGTGCAGATTAGAGAACAAAAATACACTTGGCCTGCCTGGCTGCTTGTTATTTTATTATGTGTTATTATATATATAATATATATATAAATAATGTAATTTTCAAGCTACGTGAGCTGCTCTTGTTGCTGTACTCCACTGATAATCTGTGCAAATGCCACAGCACAAGTGTGGAAGGAAATGATGTTGAATTCTCAGGCTGATTAACCCTCTCTGTGCCACCTGAAAGGTTTGGGTTCAGTGGTGCTGCTGCTATGTTGGGATTCTCTGCAGCATTTTTTATTTCTGTGATATTATTTACTGTTGTAATGAGGAAATAAAAGGTCACTCCAGCTAATAATTTGTTTCCTGATGTATCAAAGCTTCTAAACCAGCCAGGGTGAATTATATTTGTCCAATAGTCATGAATTATTGGTGAAACATTTCAGTCCTACTCGCTGGCCTGAGTGGCAGGGTCAGGCCTTCTGTTCCCTTTCATTTTCTTCTGTTTCCCTCCATTTCTTTCTGTTTGCTTCTATTTCTTTCTATTTTCTTCTATTTTTTTCTATTTTCTTCCATTTCTTTCTGGGTTTTTTTATTTTCTTCTGTTTCCCTCTGTTTCTTTCTGTTTGCTTCTATTTCNGTTCTTAACCTACTCGACTGCTGGAACAATGCTGCAGACAGAGAAGGATGATCCTGCAAGTGAGGTGGCTTCTGGATGTGCAGATTAGAGAACAAAAATACACTTGGCCTGCCTGGCTGCTTGTTATTTTATTATGTGTTATTATATATATAATATATATATAAATAATGTAATTTTCAAGCTACGTGAGCTGCTCTTGTTGCTGTACTCCACTGATAATCTGTGCAAATGCCACAGCACAAGTGTGGAAGGAAATGATGTTGAATTCTCAGGCTGATTAACCCTCTCTGTGCCACCTGAAAGGTTTGGGTTCAGTGGTGCTGCTGCTATGTTGGGATTCTCTGCAGCATTTTTTATTTCTGTGATATTATTTACTGTTGTAATGAGGAAATAAAAGGTCACTCCAGCTAATAATTTGTTTCCTGATGTATCAAAGCTTCTAAACCAGCCAGGGTGAATTATATTTGTCCAATAGTCATGAATTATTGGTGAAACATTTCAGTCCTACTCGCTGGCCTGAGTGGCAGGGTCAGGCCTTCTGTTCCCTTTCATTTTCTTCTGTTTCCCTCCATTTCTTTCTGTTTGCTTCTATTTCTTTCTATTTTCTTCTATTTTTTTCTATTTTCTTCCATTTCTTTCTGGGTTTTTTTATTTTCTTCTGTTTCCCTCTGTTTCTTTCTGTTTGCTTCTATTTCTTTCTATTTTCTTCTATTTATTTCTGTCTCCCTTTTTCTTTCTCTTTGCTTCTATTTCCTTCTATTTCTTTCTATTTCCTTCTATTTCCTTCTCTTTTCTTCTATTTCCTTCTCTTTCCTTCTATTTCCTTCTCTTCTTCTATTTCCTTCTCTTTTCTTCTATTTCCTTCTCTTTTCTTCTATTTCCTTCTCTTTTCTTCTTTTTCCTTCTCTTCTTCTATTTCCTTCTCTTTTCTTCTATTTCCTTCTCTTTTCTTCTATTTCCTTCTCTTTCCTTCTATTTCCTTCTCTTCTTCTATTTCCTTCTCTTTTCTTCTATTTCCTTCTCTTTTCTTCTATTTCCTTCTCTTTCCTTCTATTTCCTTCTCTTCTTCTATTTCCTTCTCTTTTCTTCTATTTCCTTCTCTTTTCTTCTATTTCCTTCTCTTTCCTTCTATTTCCTTCTCTTCTTCTATTTCCTTCTCTTTTCTTCTATTTCCTTCTCTTTTCTTCTATTTCCTTCTCTTTCCTTCTATTTCCTTCTCTTCTTCTATTTCCTTCTCTTTTCTTCTATTTCCTTCTCTTTTCTTCTATTTCCTTCTCTTTCCTTCTATTTCCTTCTCTTCTTCTATTTCCTTCTCTTTTCTTCTATTTCCTTCTCTTTTCTTCTATTTCCTTCTCTTTCCTTCTATTTCCTTCTCTTCTTCTATTTCCTTCTCTTTTCTTCTATTTCCTTCTCTTTTCTTTCTCTATTCTTCTATTTCCTTCTCTTTTCTTCTATTTCCTTTTCTTTTCTTCTATTTCCTTCTCTTTTCTTCTGTTTCTTTCTCTTTTCTTCTGTTTCCTTCTCTTTTCTTCTATTTCCTTCTGTACCCCTCGATTTTCTTCTAGTTCCTTCTCTCTCCTCCTGTTTCCCCCTCTCTCTTTCCTCCACTGGCTGGGGCAGAACTGGATTTTTCCAAACCTCCCTTTCCATGCCCAATCCCCCCCAAACCTCCCAGCTCCTCAGCCCCAGGAGGGACAGAGGGAAATGGGAAGGAGCTGCCCAGGGAGGTTTGGATTTCCCATCCCTGGAGTGGCTCTCACTGCTCTGGGCTGGGGACCAAAACCAACACCCAAAAAATGTCCCTCCAGATCTTTCACACCCCACAATGAATCCCACTGAGGAATGGGGTGTCCACACCAAATTCCTGCCTGAGACACCCTGTGAACCTCAAGGATTGGAAATCTTTGGCTCAGTGAGAAGGGATTTTTACGTAATATTTGATTTTCCTGAGTCGAAACAAAATAAAATTGAAATCACAGCTGGCTCTCCAAATCACAGCCACATCTTGGTGCAATTCCCCCTCAGTCTTCACACAGCCCCCACCCCTTTTAATCCCAGGCTGGATTTGATACCCTTGAAGGGCTTTTCCAGCCTCAGTGATTCTGTGAAGTGAAGTCAGAGTTGCTCCACCTTGGGGGTGACAATTTTAGGAACTGGCTGTGCTTATCTGCTGCCAGACTGCCCTGGCTCCAGCCAGGATCCCCCCTCCCACCATTATCCTGCCTTTTAATGACATGGCAGGATTATCATTCTGATTTTATTACCCATGACAGCATGAGATTTTTCAAGCCCCTGCAAACGCTGTTTGGCCCATCACTATGTAAGTGATTGGGTTATGGTGAATTATGGAGTTCTTTCTTTCTGCTCCCAGCAGATAAAAATACATTTCCTCGGAGCTAATCTCGGTGTAAAACCCAAATCCTGTCTCCATCTGTAATGTGTGATGTGATTTGAGCAGGGGCTGACAGAGAAGAGCCTTAATGAGAGGAGCCACCACCACCACCAGATTTTGGGGCTGGTTCTTCTCCCTCTGAGGGCCTGAGAGAAACCAGGCAGAGATTTGATGGGCCCACTTAGAGAGGCTTTGACAGAGCAGCTGAATTGCTGCAGTCACTTGTGGAATGTTGGTTTGTCAACATCAATAGCAGCAGCTCCAGCAGAGTGACAGCCCAGCCTGGGGACTCCTTGGCCATAATCCCTTTGCTCAGGGCTGAGCTACAATTACACATAATTATGTGCAAGGGTATCAGCCCCCCCTGCAGAGCCTGTGCTGCTTAATGCCAGCGTGCTGAGAATCCCTCCAACACCTCTGCAATCACCCCTTGCTTTGCCTTCTCCTCATCAGGATTTAATATGAGGACTGGCAAGTGAGAAACTCGCCCTCTCCTCTCCCCCTTATTTGTGGTCGTGCTTGAATTGAAGTGGGGGGTTTTAAAAATAAATAAAAATTTAAATTGCCTTTTATTTTCTTCCCAGCTGCTAACTCTCCGAGACCGATTGGGAGATCAATTATCACAGCGGTGAATAAATCTAATTTTTCAATATAATTTACTGTAATTCCATATCCTCTGCCCGAGAAGCAAATAGTGCTGGCTGGTTTCCAAAACAGGGCTTGGGAAGAACTTCAGGAGGATCCCCACAGAACCAGCAGCACCCCTGAGCTCCAGCAGCCAGGAGTCCTGCTCTGCCAAAGGTGGGCAGGGCTGGATCTGTGTGCCCCGAGGGAATTCCCCTGGAAAATCCTGGAATTGCCTCTGGGGAGAGAACCACAGTGGAATTCTGAATGTTTGTCCTGGTTTTGTGGAGGATTCTGGCTTTTGGGGTGGGGACTCAGCTGAGCTCTGGGTCATAATCCAGGTGTGGGGGGTTGTGGAATGAGGAGGGTGGCAATTCCAGGAGATATCACATCCCAGGATGGCAATTCCAGGAGATATCACATCCCAGGATGGAAATTCCAGCTGATATCACATCCCAGGATGGCAATTCCAGGAGATACCACATCCCAGGATGGCAATTCCAGGACATATCAAACCCCAGGATGGCAATTCCAGCTGATATCACATCCCAGGATGGCAATTCCAGGAGATATCACATCCCAGGATGGAAAATCTGGTTGAGAGTCAAATTCCAGGACAGCAAATCCAGGTGATAATCAATCACATCCCAGGATGGCAAACCTGGCTGATCATCAAATCCCAGGATGGCAAATCTGGCTGATATCACATTCCAGGACAGCAAATCTGGCTGATAATTACATCCCAGGATGGCAAATGATTGATAATCAAATTCTAGGATGGCAAAGGACTGATAATCACATCCCAGGATGGCAAATCCAGCTGATAATCAAATTCTAGGATGGCAAATTTTCCCATCTCAGTCACTGCTCCCCTTGGATGTCACTCAGCACCTGTTGGAGTCACCTGAACCAATGGAACCTGGAGATCTCCCACCCCTGTGCCTCTACAATTGGTCTCCATCTGGAAATCTGTGTGGAAAACTCAATATTCCCTGTTCCAGCTGCATTTCCCCAGGGTGGCTCCATGGCTAAATCAGGCAGTCCAACACTGGCAGCAGCTCCTGGGCACTGATGTAATTCCTGGAAAAATCTGGTGTTCAAGTGCCTTCAAATGGGCTTTAAAAAATTCAAATAAACGCCCTGCACGTGTTGGACAGGGTGAGGGAAACAAAAAGAGGCTGCAAAACTCGTTGTATTCATTTAAAAAGTGGCTTTAAACCTACCAGGAGTAGAAATAATGCAGTTAATTGGCAGGAATTTAGAAACCCCCTCATTTTGGAAGCCCCAGGACACACAGACTGGGAGCTCTGGGTGTCACCAAGGGTGCTGCACGTGGCCTGAGCTGGAAAAGGATTTTCCCTGTTATTTATGGCTCATCCTCACTCAGTGACAGCACATTATTGTACCTTGCATTAAAGACTCATCCCCAAGCTGGTCAGATTGATTCCTCCCCTTTCCATTAATGCACAAACAAAGAAATTATTGTCATTTCTCTGTGCAAAGTGGCTCCAGGATCCAGAGCTGCTGGAGCTGCAGCACAAACACTTGCAGCTCTCAGAGAACACAACACCAGGAGGAGGTCGCCTGCCAGGTCACGGATTTTTCCTTTTACCTTGTTCACTCAATAACTGCAATTTCTGCCTTTATTCCCCCGATGTTTGTCCATTCCCCAGTGCCCTTTGCGGGCTGTGTGTGATTTTGCACATTAGGATTGAGCCCTCCGTTGTCCAAATGACAAGTTGTGCTGGAGTAAAAGCCACACCCTGCATTTTGGGGCAATTTGGGGGAGGTGCTGTTCCAATCCTGGGCTGGATGGGAGGAAGAGCACCCGTGACTGCTTCTGCAGAGGCACAAAGTCCCGGTGTCACAGCCAGGGACACTGTGTGCCACCCAGGGATCTGCACACTCCGTGTCACAGCCAGGGATCTGCACACTCGGTGTCACACCCAGGGACACAGTGTCACACCCAGGGACACTGTGTCACACCCAGGGATCTGCACACTCCGTGTCACACCCAGGGACACAGTGTCACACCCAGGGACACTGTGTCACACCCAGGGATCTGCACACTCCGTGTCACACCCAGGGACACTGTGTGCCACCCAGGGATCTGCACACTCCGTGTCACACTCGGTGACATTTCCAAGACAGGGCTGTTTGCACCCCTGAGCACTTAGCCCTATAAATATTCAGTAATTTTTAACTCCAGAGGCAGGAGTGACCTTCCCTCGGGCTGTGGCTGGGGAAGAGGGGAATCCCTTCCTCCAACAGCTGGAAAGGCTGGGATGTTCCCACGAGGGAAATCCCTTCTTCAACAGCTGGAAGGGCTGGGATATTCCCACCAGGGAAGAGGGGAATCCCTTGCTCCAACAGCTGGAAAATCTGGGATATTCCCACCAGGGAAATCCCTTGCTCCAACAGCTGGAAAATCTGGGATATTCCCACCAGGGAAATCCCTTCCACCAACAGCTGGAAGGGCTGGGATATTCCCACCAGGGAAATCCCTTCCTCCAACAGCTGGAAGGGCTGGGATATTCCCACGAGGGAAATCCCTTCCACCAACAGCTGGAAGGGCTGGGATATTCCCACCAGGGAAATCCCTTGCTCCAACAGCTGGAAGGGCTGGGATATTCCCCGCTCTGCCTCTTGGGCGGCTCAGTGAAGAGCCAGGAGCCCGAGGAGGTGGCGAGGGGCAGAAAGGAGGGGCTGCTGAGAGCAGACCAGTTCCGAGCTCAGTGCCAGCACAGCTCTGCCACCTCAGGGCTGGTGACGCTTGGAATTGCTTTCAGTGTCTCTTCATTACGGTAGATTGTCTTTGCAGCTTTTGGAGAGCAGGAGAAACTGTTCACCTCTGTAAGAATCGTGTTAGTTGGCTGCTGCTCCTAACTAATGGCGTTGTTCCGTTGGTTTCAGCTGTGTGGCTTTAACGCTGAAAATCCGGATTTTAAACCTCCTGGCTGGTGCGAGGGATTAATTCCTTTTTGCCTGGAGTAAGCAGTTATTGACAGTAAATGAAATAGTGGTGGTGGGGCAGGGACTGTCGAGAGAGGGGTGGCCCAGGTGCTGGGTAATTCTTTGCTTTCTAAATTCCTGTGTAAATCCAGAGTGTGAAGCACATGCACAGGAAACAATGACATGTCCACCAGGAGCACTGAGGGGGAGTAGCTTGTTAAAACCTCAGAGAGTCCGAGTAACTCAGTGCATGGGCCAGAAGAAGTGATGAACAGGGCAGGAGAAATGTTCTTAATTCGCAGAGAAAAGAGAAACGCAGCCAGGTGTCTGGGGAAGCGTTTATTGACTCCTCAGCGTGGCAGGCAGATCCTCCATCTGCTGTGGCCCCAGTTCAGGCACCATCTGTGCCAAGCCAGACTCAGAAAAGTCTCCTCCTGTGCTTCAGGGCACAGAGATCGTGCAGGATGAGAGGTGTGGGGGGAACAGGAAGCCTCCTCAAAGGTAACTATTGATTATTTAATGAGCTGATAAATAAGCGGCTACGGGGTAATTGCGCTGTGAGCTGCGGGGTTCAGTCCGTGTCTCCTGCCCTGGTGTGTCCCCAGGGAAACACCCGCGTGGGACACAGGGAATGCAGATCCAGCCCCCCTGAGCTGCTGTCTCTGACACATCCCAGGGGAAGCAGCTGTTTCCAGACCCTCTGATGAGCTGGGATGATGCTCCAAGCTCGCTAGTGACACATTTATCCACCTCTCCCTTTGTTACCTGAACCTTTCCCGGTGACAGTGACTCCCGATGGTGACAGGAGCTCCTGGATAACCCACCGGGGGTTTGTGCTGCTGGGCCCCCCTCCCTTGGACAGCTTTCCTGCTGTTCACGAAATCCCACACGGGTTTGGCTTGGAAGGGACCTCAAACCCGTTCCAAGGCAGGGACATCTCCCACTAAACCAGCTCCAAGCCCCGGCCAACCCGGCCCTGCTTATTGGAACTTGGAACTTGGGGAGGAATTGGGGGAAAAAAAACCAAACAACAAAACCCCAAACCTGAGAATCGAAAAAGATACAGACAGCACGGAGCTGCTGGAGGTTGCAGAACCGTTTGATGTTCATATGCTAATTGCATCCCAGTTCCTCACAAACCGCAATCACTCCATTGTTTTTGTGCCCGTGTGTTTGAAAGGATTTCGTTGAAGCCTCCTTAATGAGGCAGGCGGGAGAGTGAAGGAGGTGTGTTAGGGATGGCAATTTCTCCCGAAAGCTGCGTGTTAATTCCTCTTTGATTTCATCTTTGCAAACTTGTTCGGATTAGAGACAGAAACCAGAATTGGCATCCCTGGAGGGAGGGCAGGGACACGGGGGGCTGTCACCTCCTGGGATGCAGGGAAGGTGCTGCCGGCCCTGAGAAGAGCTCGGGAGAGATTCCCTGGCAAGCCCAAGGATCTGGGAGATGGTTCCTAAATCCATAAGGCTGGAAAAGACCTTTAAGATCTCCAAGTCCGACCCTCAGCCCCGTGTTCACCACTAAGCCACATCCCCCGTGCCACATCCCCAGGTTTTCCAGACCTTTCCAGGGATGGTGACTCCACCACTGCCCATTCCAACCCTTTCCATGACAAATCTGGTCCCTAATTTGCGCTCTAAAGCTCCGGCGGCACAACCTGGGGCAGATCCAAGGCTGCTGCTGCCGGGAGCTGCAGCTTTGCATCCCCCCGGCACAGAGCCCCCGCCGGGCGATGGGGTTTGGCACAATCGGGATGTGCTGGAGTTCCGTGGAGCCCGGAGAGCCGCAGGACCCGCGACGACCCCGAGAGTGCTGGGAGGAGCCCTCGGAGCCGGTAATTACAATGTCCGCAGGCTCTTTCTCAATCCTTCGCAAACCTTAACCCTGTGGGCAGCAGCACCAGCAGCATAAAAAGCCTTTTATTTTCCCTTCTAAATGTGCTGCTGCAATTAGATTTTTTTTTTTATATTATTTTTTATAGATGAGAGAAGAAGGCAATGAGGCTGTTGCCAGGGAAGGGTACTCGTCGTGGAGGTGACTTTTATTTTGTGTCTGGTTTGGGTTTATTTATTTCCCTTGTTCCCAGTACAGGACACAATTCCAGTGAACTGTGGGATGCAGGCTTGGTAAAGATGGTTCAGCTGAAATAGGCACGGCCCTAAATCTTTAGCAGGGGCCTGATAAGAACCCCAACTCTCCCTAAATTGCAGCAGAGCTCCAACAGCCTCCCTGTCACAGCTCTCCCTGTTCTCCATCATTTCGAACACGAGCTGATAAAATTGAAAGGACAAGTCTGTAATTCTTGCCCACTCAGCAGTAAAATGTATAAAACATTTGGAATCTCATAAGATTTCCAGACCAAAATGTTTTCAGAGTAAGTAGCTGCGGTTTCTGAAACGAGCCTGCCTGGAGGGTGAATTTAAATCAGAACGCCTTTCCCTGCCCCCCAAATTCGAGCTCATGCATCCTGGGAAATGATGCCACAGAATCTGTGGGAGCCTGAGATTTTTAGGGCCAGGATGAGCTGCAGGATGATCTCACCTGATGGGGAGTGTGAGCCTGCAGCCAGAGCCCCGTGCAGCCCACCTGCCCCTGCAGGGGGGATTCGGAGCTCAGGGGATTCCAGTCTCCACCACTCCCCACTCCATTCCCACACCTTCGGGATGCAGTTTCCTCTTGGGAATGAGTGTGGGGCTTCCTGCTGTGTAATGGACAGGTATTGAAGTGACAAGAAGTCCGGGGGAAATTCTTATGTGGAGATGATAAATTCAGTGGCAACTCCTGGCTCAGAGTGACAGCCAGTGGCGCATCTCATCTTTTGTCCTGTTAGGAATAATAATAAAAAAGAAACCTTGAAATATTCTGTTTTTCCAGTACAAAGACAATGCTTTGGAGGATGACAAATCCCATCCCACTCAACCAAGTCAGAGCCTTTACATTCATTAGCTCAGTGCTTGTTTCCCTCCTTTTGATGCACCTGGTTCCCACCTCCACTCCTGCTCACACTCTGTGATTTCCTCTCTCAAACCACTTTATTTTTTTTTTAGAGGCATCAAAGACAGGCATTGCTGTATTTAAAGAACATAAACTTTTAATTTGATGGCATTATGATCAGCTGAAGACAGGTCCCTTTTGTTCGTGTTGCTTTGCTTAGACACGTGCCAAGGCAAATTGAAATGTAAAAATAGCTGTCCTTGTTTAAACAATTAGATTCAATAAGGCTGGGATGGAAGTTTGTTCTAGGAAATAGGAGAGGGTGAGGACTGAAGGACTCTGAAGTGACTTCTGTCCTGGCTTTGTGGCTGATTTGTCGTTTGGCTCTGACTCAGCAGCAGAAGGAGGAATTTGTCACTGCTCTGTGGGTGTTGGTGCTCACACCCCGTGCCCTCCCAGCCCAGTGCGGACCTTGCTGATCACTGGGGCACCTCAGAGCCAGCTGGGCACCTCAGAGCCAGCTGGGCACCCCTCAGAGCCAGCTGGGCACCTCAGACCCTGCCTGGGCACCTCAGAGCCAGCTGGGCACCTCAGAGCCAGCTGGGCACCCCTCAGACCCTGCCTGGGCACCTCAGAGCCAGCCTGGGCACCTCAGAGCCAGCTGGGCACCTCAGAGCCAGCCTGGGCACCTCAGACCCTGCCTGGGCACCTCAGAGCCAGCTGGGCAAGTCAGAGCCTGCTGGGCACCTCAGACCCTGCCTGGGCACCTCAGAGCCTGCTGGGCTCTGGAACCGGGCATTGAGGGAGGGCAGAGGCAGCAGCTCCCACTTTTAGCCATCCTGGCAGAGCTGTGCACTGGTGGCACTGGCAGGACAGAGCTGTGTTTTGGGTGGCACAGGTGGCACTGGCAGGGCAGAGCTGTGTTTTGGGTGGCACTGGCAGGGCAGAGCTGTGCTCAGGTGGCACTGGCAGGGCAGAGCTGTGCCTGGGTGGCACAGGTGGCACTGGCAGGTGGGGTGCTGTGGCTCTCCAGCTGCTGGAGCTCTTGCCACCCTGTTCTCCTGCAGGTCTCTCTCCTCGCCGTGGGCAGGGATTCAGCTGGGGGCCTGCCCGAAGCCCAGCAGGAGCTGACTCAGCTGGAACACACGGGGAGGGGTCTGGAGCCACCTGAGAGGGGCACAGAGCTCGGGGGGAGCCCCTGGCTGGGGCTTTGGGGGTCTTTAGGATCAGTGACCTCCTGTGACATAAAGAAAAGCTCATCCCTTGTGGTGCTGATGCTTCTCAGCAGGTCATGGAATGGTTTGGGAGGGAACTTGAAGATCTTTCCCCCCCCTGCCATGGGCAGGGACACTTCCACTGTTCCAGGGTGCTCCAAACCCATCCAGCCTGGCCTGGGCACTGCCAGGGATCCAGGGCAGCCACAGCTGCTCTGGGAATTCCATTCCAGCCCCTCCCCACCCTCACAAGGAGGAATTCCTTCCCAATATCCCACCCAAATCTCCCCTTTTCCCGTTTGAAGCCATTCCCTGTGTCCTGTCCCTCCACCCCTTGTCCAAAGTCTCTCTCCATGACTTTTTTTGTGTTCCTTTAGGCACTAGAAAAGACAATTAGGTTCCTCCAAGAGCTTTCCCTTCCCCAGGCTGGACAGTGCTCCCAGTCTCACCCAGTTTGAGAGGGGCAGAGCCAGAGTGTGCAGTGCCAGGTCCCAGCTCAGGGAGGTTTCCTTTAGGTCCTGGAAGGTCACAGGGAGGTCTCTGCTCTCCTCTGCAGGCTGAACCATCCCAGCTCTCCCAGCCTGTCCCACAGCAGAGCTGCTCACCCTGGGCCTCCTCTGGGCTCTGTCCTGCAGCTCCAGTCCTTCCCCAGTCACTCCCAAAGCATCTCCAGCACTTCCTACAAAACCTTGCCCACCCCTTGGAGGAGGTGAAGGAAGTGACTCCTGTTTGCTGCCTGTGCAACCACAAAAAGCCATTTCCATCCCCACAGTTTACCCAGCTAAACCAACAGCAGGGACTGTGGGAACCCTGGGAGCAGCACAGGCACTTCCAAACGGATCAATTGGAATTGATTTCTGCAGAACACTGGCAAATAAACCCCCACATTTCCCAGGCTCTCAGCACAAGGCTCGTTGTAGTGGCACGTAAAATATTTATACCACACCACTAAGCTGTAACTTACATTATCCATAAATGAGTTCAACAAAACCTTTTCAGAAAGCATTTTATTCTTGAGCAGGGAAGTGCTTGGCGCTCTCCAGAGTTCTGGGCTTTGATTCTACACCCCCTCCCTTATTTCATCTGTTCAGGAACAACTTGCATTTCAGGGAATGGTGTTTAAATTTTTTATTTCTTGTCTGTTTGGGAAGCTGTGTCATTTTGTCAGGTTTTTTTGTTGTTGCTGTTTTCTATCTATTTCTTCAGACTGGTAAATGTGTCTTTTTCTCTCTTTTAAAAAAGAGGAAAGCTAATATTCCATTTGAGCTCTTGAACAGGGGGAATCAGCTTTGAAATTCCAGCTCCTCTGCCTTGGACTCCTGGGTTTCCTTGAGCAGATTTAGCAGCTTATTGAAACTCAGCTGAACTTAATTATCAGCAGATGTGACCACCTTTTAGAGTTCAGTTAAATTACACTCACTGTGCCTCCTGCAGATGAAAACTGCTGCTAACTTTGTTTTCTGGTTGGAGGAGTCCCGAAGGTGAGGATGAGGATCCTGGTGAGGGGTTGCTGCCAGGATTGCAGCCTGCTGCTCCCCATGCTGGGCTGTCTGGGGGGGATTTACCGAACCCTGGAGCGTCCTGAGCTGGGAGGGATGGAGGGTCAGCGACCCCAGCCCCACACTCAGAGCAGGGGCCAAACTCTGGAGGGAATGTCCCCGTTCCCTGGTGTCATGGTTTGACGCTGGCACAAAGCCAGTGCCCCCATGAAAATATACTATCTCTGGTGTCTGTTGTGAGATGTGACCAAAAACAGAACAAAGCAGGTTCTAACTTCAGAACAAAAGGGGAGAAAAACTTTATTACATACAATATATAGAGAAAACACACACAGAAGAGAATGAAAACCTTAAAAACACTCCTCCTCCCCCCACCCAAGATCTCAGCATAACACAGTAAAAGAAAACTTGAATTCCCATTCATGTTACCATCTTTTACATAATTCATCTTCAATCCATTACCACCCTTCTGATAATCAGCACTCAGTTCTTTAAGGAGATATAGGAGTCCTTCTTGTACCATAACGTGACCTCGCCATCCATGTCCAGTGCTCTCACCACTGTCGCATGGACCAGAACTGTTTCTAGGGTTTCTTCTTTAAAGATGCTTTGGTCAGTTCCAAAAATTGACAGTCTCCAATTTCGGGACACCAGTCCCCCC
>VXBS01002974.1:238410-277689 GCA_013400255.1 Sitta europaea
TTTTATTTATTTATTTATTTATTTATTATTTTATTTATTATTTTATTTATTTATTTTATTTATTTATTATTTTATTTATTATTTATTATATACACTAGGGTGTTTTAGTGTTTATTATTTTTGAGGTTTCGATTTTTTTTTAATAAAATGTTAAAATTGTTTGGTTTTGTTGGGTTATAGCTGATTTTTTTTGTAATTTTGATTTTGTGCTAGTTGCTCTGATTTCTGGTTTTGTATTTTGTATTAGGAGCTCGCTTTGAGGATCCCTCCCCAGGATTAATAAAAATGGGGATAATTCCTCACTGTTGTGCACGGGTTTTGCTGGTGTGCTCCTTCCCTCTCCTCCTTTCTCCTTCACCAGCTCCAGCTGGGGGCTGAAAAGGGCCCCGAAGGGAAAACAAACCCAGGGCAGAGTCAGGGGGGCTCTGCACTGAGTGGGGGTCCTGGGGAGAGGTTGGGATGGGTTGGGATGGGGTTGGGAGACATTGGGATGGGGTTGGGAGAGGTTGGGAGATGTTGGGATTGGGTTGGGAGAGGTTGGGAGATGTTGGGATGGGTTTGGGATAGGTTGGGATGGGTTGGGAGAGGTTGGGATAGGTTGGGAGAGGTCTGGGAGAGGTTGGGAGAGGTTGGGAGAGGTTGGAGTGAGTTTATTGAGCACCTGGTGCCTCTTTGGAGGGCAGAGGCAGCAGGAAGGTCCTGGCAGGAAGGTCCTGGCAGGAAGGTCCTGCAGGGAGGTCCTGGCAGGGAGGTCCTGGCAGGAAGGTCCTGGCAGGAAGGTCCTGCAAGGGAGGTCCTGGCAGGGAGGTCCTGGCAGGGAGGTCCTGGCAGGGCTCCAATGCCCAGCTGGGCTGCTCTGCTGGGAACCAAGTGCAGAAATCCTCAGCAGTTCCACCTCTCCATTCCTGGGGTCCCTCCATCCTGCACCAGCTCCCCACAGGGGACCTGCAAAGTTTTCTGTCAGATCTTCAAACAGAGCAAACTCTGAGATTCTGGGAGTTCTCTCCTTAGAAGTTTTTATTTTTGCAGAAGCACAAGAGGAGACTGAACTTCTTTTTTTCTTCCAGTGTTAGATTAAAACTAGAATTTTGCTGCTGGTGTATTTTTAGCTGTGGGTGTTGCAGGGAAGAGCAGGAGCTCATCTCAGGATGTTTGGCAGGTGTTTTACCTCTGTGAAATCCGTGTGGAATGGGGTATTTGTGTGCTGGAGAGCCCAGGAGCTGGAGATTGAGGTTGGTGTCTGTGCAGTCAGAAATGCAAATGCAGCATCCCCCCCCCAAAAACAAACAATCATCCCAGTGCCTCTTAGAGGCTGACATACAACAGGAAACAAGAAAATAAATGAACCTGACCACAGCATTAATACAAATCACATGAAAAATAACCTCAAGACCTCACCCCCCCCAAAAAAAACCCAAATAAAACCAAGCAAACTGCATCCACACCATTGCTGCCAACAAAAAGTTACATAATGAGGTAATTTCAGCTGGATTCAGGCTTTGATTTTTGCATCTTGGTGTGAATCTCGTCAGTGTTTATAAAAATGGTCTTTTTTTTGGTGTTCATTGTGACACAACAAGAGAACCTTCAAAGCAGTTGTAGGGAAAAGGGAGTTGTTATTTTTGATAAATTATGTACGAAGGGAAGGGTAAGGAGTAGCTCAATCTGTCCTTCCTCTCTTAGGACTTGAACACGAAAAGAACACAAGATTTGAAGCTTTTGAATGTTCAGTCAGTGGCAGAGACAGTGCACCAGTACTTTTTAGTGACATTAAGGTCACTGAACATCCTCAGAGGACAGGACCCACCAACATGGCAGTTGTTGATTTGATTTGGTTTTTTTCCCCCCAACTCTCTCTTTCCCTGTGTTTCTCTTCCCCTACATTTTATTCCAAACAAGAATTCCAAATGGCTTTGACCTAAAACCATTTTTAGGCAAACATTTCATTCCAGTGTCCCCTTTTCTCTATGCTCCCACCACCATTTTTAGGGAATTTAAATCCTGTAATCACAGGCTGACCAAGGGGAGGTTTTTTATGGGGAACATCTGGGTGGATGTGGCAAATCCCAGGAAGAGATTTGTATTTAAGAGCGGGCTGAGCCTTGGGGGCTGGAGAGAAATCACTAAATCTTCCTTAAAATCAGAGCAGAGGGGTTTGGAGTGACAGCTCCAAGCAGGATGTGAAAGTCTGGAAGGATGGAGGAAAAACTTCTGTGGGTGGTGGAAGAGTCTGGAGGGGAATCCTGGGGCAGCAGGTTCATCCTCCAGGGTTTTATCTGGAACGAGCAGAGAGGGGGTGAAAGTGGCCATGAAGAAGAGAGAGCAAAAATCCAATTTTGGGATTGGATTGGCCCTGATTTGAGGACAGGAAAGGAATCTCTGCTCAGTTCCTGAAGCTGCAGGAATTGCCAGGGCTGGACCAAGGGATGGGCACTGCAGAGTCTGGGCAGGGAGCTGCTGATAATTGGAGAAACAGCAAACGAGGCAGTGCTGCAGAAATGCTGCAAAACCCAGCAAATCCTGGAACACCCTCTAAAAATAGCTCTGTTGCCCAAAAAATCTGCAGCTGCCCCATGTCTGGAAGTGTTCAAGGCCAGGCTGGACAGGGCTCAGAGCAAGCTGGGACAGTGGCAGGGGTGGAAATGCATTCAAGGTCCTTCCAAACCTAAACCACTCTGTAATTCTATGAAAATATTCTTGCAAAAAAAAAAAAAAGAAAGAAAAAAAAAAGAAAAAAATCAAGCAAACCTAAGGTAGAGGGAAAAGAAAATTGAATTTGTGTTTAATAGCAAGGGCAGTCCTTTTGAGAGCCCTTTGGTGCCCAGCTTTCCTTGGCAGACAGGCACAAGCTAAGCAGGAAAACGTTGGCCAAAAATGCAGTCTGGGGTTTAAAATGTCCCCCCTGGGAGCACAAACCCAATTTCACAGGTGGGAAACGTTCACTGGAGCTGTGCTGGGTGTGGAGCTCGACTGGAGAGATCCAATCTCGACCTGGATCTTGGCAATTCAGTGAGTCCTGCTCTCAGCTCCCCTAAAAATCCTCGGATTTCCCTGCAGCCTGAGGTGCTGGGATGGGTTTGGTGCTGGGAAAAGCTCCTGCTAAGCACCCAGCTTGTGTGGTTGGTTTGGAGAGGCAAAAGAAGAGTGGTTTGTTGGGGTTTTTTTTGGGGGGGAGTGTTTAATTAGAGAAAAATGAGTAGGTTCTTGCTCCTTTCTGAGCCCCTGAAAGAATATTCTGAGTAGATCAGATCCAGCTTTGGAAAGGCATGAACTGATAGTTGAGTTCAAATCTTAATACCAATCTGATTATATTAATGACATACAAGAACTGGGATTAGTAATAATGGCTGAAAGTTGCTGGCTGAGCTCTTTCCAAAGGGTTTGTCCAAAGCAAAATGCAGAGGGGTCAGGGGAAGAGACAAAACCCAGCTCAGCAAGCAAAGGACTGCTGCGGGGCAGGGAAAATCTGCTTTTATTAAATGATGCTGGCACAAACAAAAACTGTTCCCTTCCCCTCTTGACTTAATTTTCCTCTGCTTGTGCTTTGCATAACGAGCCTGGAGGTGCCCTGGGGGTTCAGGCCAGGCTGAGGGGCACTTTCTGCTTTTCCCTCTGTGCTCCTGTGCAGGGAGGGGGCTCTGGCAGCCAGTCCTGGGGGTCTGGGTGCTGCCTGAGAGCTGCTGGGCTTGGAGTGGGGTTTGCAGCACCTGCCAGGGCTGGTGCCTGGCACTGCCTCTTTGGTCTGCTCTGTGCAAATCCAGGTTGGTTCCCTACCCCTGGGTCAGGAGAAATCTCCCCAGGGCTGTTGTTAGAGGACGTGAAAAGAATGACACTCACACAGTCAGAGTGCAAAGAGGGTGTTTATTTTTTGACTTGGGTTTATTATAGATTCTGGACAATGACCAGGGATTGGAGAAGGAGGTTGCCACCTCTCTGACCCCACTGGTCGGAGTAGAAGTCCATCAAATTGTCCCTTCCTCAGAGAGGAATGCCAGAACAATCACTCGTTTATGTTACAATCCATGGGAAAGTGCACTACAAAAATCCAGACAAAGGCTGTAAAGAACCAGGGTGACACAGGGCTGCTCTCCAAGCAGAAGGCAGCACCTGGGGAAGGATCCCTTTGCCTTCCTTGGGTGGGAGGAGCTGCATCCCACTTTATTTCTCTGGCTCTGGGATGGGGGAAGGACTGCTGCCAGGGTTTTGCATCTCCAGGTGAAATATCCTTTAGATCACTCCCATTTTCCCTTTGATTCCTGGGTCACAAAGGCTTTTGCTGGCCAGAGGTGACCCCACAGGTGCCTCCCTCGGGCTGTGCCCCTGGGAGGAGCAGCAGGATCTTCCCCTGGGTTTATTGTCCTCTGTCTCACCTTCTGCAGCCACACCTGAGCTTTTCCTGCTGGAGTGGGAGCTCGACTTGTGCTGAAAAGGGCTCTTAAAATGTTCCAGAGAGTCACAATTGCAGTGCAGCAGGAAAGGAGAAGATTCTTCTGTTTTATGAACCCAACTGGAGGTGCTGGTTCTGATGTCACAGCTGGGAGGGGGCTGCTGAAAAACCAGAACCCCATGGATTGATTTCCTCACCACCAGCAAACTGGAGAAAAGAGTAATGAGGTGAAGGGAAACCAGGAAACTGTGCCCAGCCAGCTGGAAACCCTCCAGTGCTGAAAATGGACCATAAAAAGCTGATTTGTGGGTCTGAGGTTGTGGTGTTCAGTGTGTCCTTCTCAGCACCTCACTGGGGGAATCCCAGAGTGGATTGGGAGGGATCTTAAATCCCATCCAGTGATGCCAGGGCAGGGACACTTCCACTGTTCCAGGGTGCTCCAAACCCATCCAGCCTGGCCTGGGCACTGCCAGGGATCCAGGGGCAGCCACAGCTGCTCTGGGAATTCCCAGCCCCTCCCCACCCTCACAGGGTTTTTATTCCTTCCCAATATCCCACCCAAATCTCCCCTTTTCCCGTTTGAAGCCATTCCCTGTGTTCTGTCCCTCCACCCCTTATCCAAAGTCTCTCTCCATGGGTTTTGTGGGTTCCTTTAGGCACTAGAAAAGACAATCAGGTTCCTCCAAGAGCTTTCCCTTCCCCAGGCTGGACAGTGCTCCCAGTCTCACCCAGTTTGAGAGGGACAGAGCCAGAGTGTGCAGTGCCAGGTCCCAGCTCTGGCTGGGGAGGGAATCTGGAGCTTTCCTTGCTGGGGCTGTGCTGGCCCTGCCTGTCCCCCTCTGCTGTCCCTCCTGCCTGGCTTGTTTGCCAAATGCAGGAGTCAGGGGTAAACAAACTCCTTATGTAACTTCTCAGTTGCCAGGAAATGTGATGGGTTTTGACTCCTGCTGTCTGAGTGGAGCCCTGGATTCGGGGCAGGGAAGGTGCCTACAGAAATGAGAGGCTCTCCTTCATGCCAGGACACAACTGGCATTGCAAATCAACTCCCAGGGCTGAGATCTGTGGCTGGGGTGAATAACTGTGACTCTGAGCTGGGCTGGAGCACTGAAATGTTCATTTACAAGTTGAATGGTCACAGCAAACTGCTTAATGACTGCTCGGGGTAGAGCCCTGAGCTGTGGGGCCAGGACAGCCAGAAGCCACCAGCAGCAGTCACAAAGGTCCTGTAGGACCTGCCTGAGAAACCTGGCAGGTTCATCAGTGGTGGAGAGTGCTGCTGAGATGCAGTCTGGTTTCAAGCCTGACATTTCTGATTTTCTAAAGTTCTGGTTTTCTGATGATTTAGTTTTCTGAAATTCTTTTCCCAGGGAAAATGAGAAAACATCCTGACTGTTTTTATAACATTGTTCGTGCCTTCTGGGAAGAAGGATTCTCTCTTGATGTCCCTCTGCTTTGGCCAGTGTGAGTGAAGTGAATTTCTCTCCCCAATCACATTGGCCTGTAAAAAATTGTATATAAAGAGAAGCATTTTTAATAAAGAAATCTTTTCCACAACCTTGAGAAAAAAATCCCAAAAAAGACTCTGTGCAGTGTGTTATCCCACATTTCTGCTGCTCCTTCTCCCTGTGCCTGAATTTCCAGTGCCAGCACTGGGGGTGTGGAATCCTGGCCTGGGTGAGAGCCTTGCCCAGGGTCTCAGGTGCCTGGGACAGGTGGATGGCACGACCTGAAAGGAAAAACTTCAAAGCATTTTTTGCTGCCTGACTGAGCTGCACTTACCATCCAGCCCCAGTGCTCTGTGTCTGCTGGTCATTAACCACTGTTCTTCATTTACTTGGCAATCAAAAGGATGATTATGGGGAGGCATTTGAGTTTGTGAAGCACCAGGAGAGCAAGGAGATGCTATCTCCATACAAAATTATTTTATTTTTAAAAGCTCTTTTTGTTTAAATATGCCTCATCTCAGGGGTGGTTTAAAGTGCATAATAGTCCACAGCACAGTTGTGCAGACTTGATGCATTATGATATTTTTATGTACTGTTTGAAAAAAATTACAAAGGGAAGGGTTTACTTGCTTTAAAACACTTTCCACTAAAAAGCCACACAGCTCCATCCAACACCAGTGATTGTGATGAATAATAGAAAATTGGGAGTGAGCAGTGCGAGGTGACTTGCTGATGTTTTGAAGTTCCCTTATCCCAAAGCACTTATCAAGGCTGTTATGTTGGGGAGGGTTTGGAATTAATGACTGGAATTACTGGAAAAGCAGTGATTGTTTCAGATGGACAGGCTGGGGAGGAGGGTTTGGCAGGAGGGGATCTCTGCTTTGGGGGTGCTGGGGGATGAGGGGCTGGATTTGCCCTAAATCTGGATGATAAATCTGGGATTCTGTCTGCTCTCCTTCCGTTTAAAGTCCCCTGGAGGCTCAGCAGGAACAAATGTCAAGGGCCACACTCAGGAACCTGGGCTGGTCTGTGCTTCCCAGCCCAGCAGAGACCAAAGGAAGGAATCCCTGTGAGATTTGTGCAGCCAAAATCAGGATTTGGCCATCCAGAGGTGCTGACTGGGAGGACAGCAAACGTGTCTCCACTTGCTCTTTAAAGGGAAGGTTTTGATTTTGGAGGAGTTTTGAAATCCTGGCCTGTATTTTCTGGCTCCCACACCTGCACTGGGCCACCATCTCTTACAACTGATCCCTTTTGGGCTCTCTTTTGGAGAACTGAGCAAGTGAAGCTCTCCCTTTTAATTCATATTACTTACTGGGCAGGGTTTTCACAGCCAAACTGCTTGAAAATAGTAAATCTGAAAGGAAAAATCCATTTTTAAATCATTAAAAGCATTAAAAGTGACCTTTACCTGCTGCAAACATAATCCCTTAATAATGTGTCTTGTACTGGACAGATAATGGGGATCTTCCACCCAGGGATTAAAGGATTGTGCAAACTCAGCTGCTGATTTCCTGGGAAATGTGTGCTTTTGGAAATCACAGCTGGGCCTCCAGGGGTGCCACCACCTGGATTAGGGCTCCCACCTTGTGCCTCTCCCAGATTTCCAAATATGCACAAGTTTCTGCTGGAATAACTCTGGAAACTTGGGATCTCTGAGCAAGGGGTGATGCCGCAGCTGAATTCTGGTTGGGTTTGCTTCAGAACAATCTCTGGGGCTCTGGAGCAGGGATTAGGCTCAGTGTGTTCCTGGGACAGATTTGGGGTGGCTTAAATTCAGGTTGCTGGTTGAATTTACCTGGCTCTCCTTTGTTCCAAAGGAAGAAAATCCAACAAGAATGCAGTATGTATTTTCAGCTGTATGTCAGTGTTGGACAATCCTTGTGTCTGGTGGGATTCTCTCTGGGAAATCTCAGCTGATAAATGCACACAGGACACGAGTGAGTTCCTGGCAGCTCTTGTCCAAAGCAGCAACTAGAAGCTGGTCTGGAATTCTCCCTGGTCCCAGCCAGAGCTGTTTTCCTGCTGGGAATATCACCCAGATTCCCAGGGTGGCTGTGCCCTGTGGATTTCCATCGGGATTTCAGATTTAAAATCCACATTTTTGCCTGTGGAGCTCCTGGCTGTGGGGACAGGGAGGGGGGTTGGCACTGTCACCCCCATCCACCTCCCCTCTGAGCTGCTGCTGCAGAGGGAAGGGAAATGTTGGGAATGTTCTGAGAGCCTCGCTGAGCCACGGCTGAGGAGGCTTCACGGGGCCTGGGAGGTGTCAGCTTGATTTATCACTCAGCTCCTGCAGAAAATAAACAGTCCTGGTGGCAGGACAGAGCCTCCTCCCTCGGAGAGCTGTCAGCTTTTCCAAGGAGCTGTTGCTGGGAGGGCAGGGCAGCGGGATCAGAGCTGCCAGGTGCCTCCTGCATCTGGGAATGAAGGAAAACGGAGTGGAAACGGCCCAAAGAGCAGCTGCTCTGGGCAGAAATTCATTTGCAGGGCTCACACAGCAGGTGAGGGTGTCCAAGCCTTGGGAGGGACCCCTCAGGGGCAGTTCAACCCCACGGGGTCTGCTGTCACTGTGACCCAGAGAGGAACACACAGCAACACACACCACAGGGGTGCAGGCAGAGAAGGAAAGAACTCCCCAGTTTATTGCTGATTTTGTATCTCTCAGTGTCTGGGCAGTGAGCAGAGGTTGGACAGAGCAGTTCCCACCTCTCCATCCCCACTGCTCACTTGAGAAGTCCATCAGGTGAGATCTTTTACAAAGGAATGCAAACATGATCCTTGGTTATCTCACAATTCATGAGAACTGACTCCATTGTACCCAAACAAATCAGAAGTCTGATTTTCAGAGACAACAGTCTGCAGCACATGGAGTGCCCATCCCTGGAGGTGTCCTGTGGTGAAGAACACACAACACAAACTCCAAGGCTGCTTGAAGAAGTTAATCTGACTCTCTTTATTTCCAGAACTCATTCCCTTATATACATTTTCCCCAGGCCACTGTGACTGGTGAAGGACACAGAACTCTTCACCCACCTTGGCCAAACCAGAGGGACACCAAAAGAAAATCCCTCCCAAGGAAAGAATGAACAGCACAGACACTGTGACAAAAACAATGTCCTGATGTTCATGTTCTTCCTGGGACAGGAATTTCAGGAGGCCAAAACAGAGCTGTAGAAACTGAGAAATTTCAGGCCTGAAAAACCAGGCTAGAGCCAAGGAAGGGCTGGAGGTGGCACTCAGTGCCCTGGGCTGGTGACAGTGTGGGATGGGTCACATCCAGGGGGATCCAGGTGAACCCACCCCATTATTGTCAGTAGGGATTTCCTAGGCAGCCTAAGTGCTTAAATCTCATTAAAATCCAGCAGGAGCTGGGCCTTGCTGGTCTCATCCGTGCCTTTGAAAAAACCAAAGCTTGCATTCCTTGCCTTTAAGGGGTTTTTGCTGTGGATGGAGCAGGCTGCAGTGCCCTGGGCTCTGTGTGCTCCTCACCTCTGCATTTCAGAGCTGCTCACAAGGTGCATCTGGGCTGCTCAGGGATGCTCCAGCCCATTATTTAGGAAGTATGGAGCAGGGGATGAGTCAGTGAAGTGATTTTCCTAGGAATGGATGGGGCAATAAACATCTCCCTGCTCATAACCCAGCAGCTCTGAAGAGCTACTGCCTGGCTGCTCTGCTGCTGCTGGGCTGCTCTGCACTCAGATTGCAATTAGGTCGTGTATTAAATTAAAAAAAAAAAAAACCCAAACAGCAGAGTTGAGCTGTGCTGTAACTCACTGAAGGTGAAGCTCACCCCTGTTCTGCAGTGCTGCCTTCTGTAAAACTTCCCCCTGTTTGTTTCTATGGTGTTTGCAGCACTGGCACGTTCCTTTTGTCCATGGAGGGGCACACAGCACGGCTTGGCTGGGAAGGGACCATAAAAACCACCTCATTTCACATCCTGGCCACGGGCAGGGACACCTCCCACTGCCCCAGGTTGCTCCAAGCCCTGTCCAAGCTGGCCTTGGGCACTTCCAGGGATGGGGCAGCCACAGGAGCACCAGGGTTTGATTTCAGGGGCTGCATTCCAGCCAGAGCTCTTGTGCTGGAAGGCTGGGGAGGTTTGGGCCATTCATTTCCCTGCTGGAAGAGGTGGATGCCTTGTGCAGAGGGGAGGTTGTGCTTCATGGTTACCCCAGACTGCACTCCAGAGGAAGCTGAGGAGTTCCTTGAACCCCAGGATCTTGAGCTGAATCTCAATTCAGCTCTCAGACAGCACAGCTGGAGCAGTCCCTCTGTTTAAAGCTTGTCCCAGCCAGCAGCACCCTTTAAAATGCAGGTCAGCCTTCCTCCAAGTGTGACCTCTCCTCTCAACTCCTGGATTTTGAACACTGACACTGGAGTTACATTTCCAAGACTTTCTTCAAAGGCCCGGGGATGGGAAGCTGAATTTTTGTTCTGCTCTTTTGAAGGCTGAGTGTCTCATGAAATAACATTACAGCAGGAACTGGGAGCAGAAAAATTAACATGATCAAAGGTGGCAGAGTCTGTTAGGTTTGGCAAATGCCTTATTTGATTTGTATCTGCAGCAGTGGTCGCACTGCTGTGTGCTCCAGGCCTCTCACATCTGAGAGCTCTGCTTCCCCCAGCTTTGTGAGTAATGCACACTTGCAGGTTATTGTGAAAGGGGAAAAAAAACCCCAACCAAATCCTCTTGCAGGCTTTAAACCTTTTTTTTGTTTTTGTTTCATTTAATGAGTGCTGTCCTGGGTGGGCAGAATGAGGATGAGCCACACTGAATTCTGACTCAAACAGGTGAAGCATCCCTGGCTGCTGCCCTTTTCCAAGGCCTGCCCTTGCTTTGGCACATCACCCCCTCATCCACCCTGCCAGGCTCCCAGACTGATCCCTGCCCTGCCATCAAAAGGGGCATTTTAATTAATATCTGACCCTTTGGGATTCATGACTCTGAGATGGTTGCAGGGAGTCTGTGGGACCCCTGAGCCAGCCCTGATCAGCTCTCAGGGATTTTTTTTTGTAGCACCAACGAGGTCATCACCAATGGCCCCAGTGCAGCCCAGTCTGGC
This sequence comes from Sitta europaea, assembly GCA_013400255.1. Taxonomy (NCBI): domain Eukaryota; kingdom Metazoa; phylum Chordata; class Aves; order Passeriformes; family Sittidae; genus Sitta; species Sitta europaea. Next base: position 249,309 of record VXBS01002974.1, read on the forward strand.
ACAGTGCTTATAAATATATTTAGTGCAGGAAAGCTTTTCCCTCTGTCCAGGAGGTGACTTTTTATTAAATGAGGGGAAGAAAAAGCCACGAGGAAGCTTTTGTCACGTGGCAATAGTTCCACCTCCAGTTGAGCTTCCAGCCTGGTGAGGGATGGGCAAATTCCTAAATTTTGCATTCTCACAGAGAACAGAAATGTTTTGCTCTTCTGGAAAATGTTCCTTCCCAGTTTGGCAGCAGCTGGCTCTGCTGGGAAGTGTTTGCTGGTGTTTGTCTCCCTCCATCCCTCACCTCAGCAGGCTGGGAGGGGTTTTTGCCTGAGAACTTCTCCCAGCTCTGGCTGATTCCCTGGGCACGCCTGGGAGAGCACCAGCAGGAGGAAAAGGTCACAGGAAAGACGGGAAAGATGTGAGAGAAAAGAGGAGTAAGTGGAGGAGACAGGAGGAGGTTTTGGTGTCTTGCACAAGGAATAATGTGAGTCAGCTGAGGCAGAGCAGGGAGCCTGAAACAGGGAAAACGTGGAGTGAGAGTGGAAAGGACAGGGAAAGGAGCAAAGAAAAGAGGAAGGAGATTAAAAAGGGAGTTTGGAAGAAAGATGGAGGGGGATGAAGGCTTTCCATGGTCAGCTCTGAGCTGCTCTCTCAGCTGGGAATCAGGGATTTCCCTCCTGGGGCTCCCATCACTCACCTGGGAATCAGGGATCTCTCACCTGGGCTCACCTGGGAATCAAGGATCTCCCTCCTGGGCTCACCTGGGAATCAAGGATTTCCCTCATGGAGCTCTCATTCCTCACCTGGGAATCAAGAATTTCCCTCCTGGGCTCTCACCCCTCACCTGGGAATCAGGGATCTCTCACCTGGGCTCACCTGGGAATCAAGGATTTCCCTCCTGGGGCTCCCATCCCTCACCTGGGAATCAGAGATTTCCTTCCTGGGGCTCCCATCCCTCACCTGGGAATCAGAGATTTCCCTCCTGGGCTCTCACCCCTCACCTGGGAATCAAGAATTTCCCTCCTGGGCTCTCACCCCTCACCTGGGAATCAGGGATCTCCCTCCTGGGCTCTCACCCCTCTCTTCAATCCACCCCCAGGCTGGCTCTGCCCTTCCTGAAAACTGAAGCTCTGGGAGGAGAAATGAAGCAGCCAGAGCAGGGAATGTTCAACAGGAACATTAAATAAAGTTCCTCCTCTGGAGCAGCAGGCTGGGAAGGAGTGAGCTGATGGGAATTTAATAAAGATTGTGATCAGTTCTGTGCTCCATCAACCTGCCTGGACTCTCCAGTGCGAGCCAGAGGTGTTGCACCACTGAATTTTGTGGGATTCACTCTCTTTTTTCTTCTGGAAAGCAGCAATGATCCCTTTTCCACTGGTTTTCCTCCTCCTTGGCCACAGCAATTCCTTGGAATTCCTTGCCTGGCCTGAGCTGCCTCTTGCTGGGGAAGGAGTTCAGCTGAACTCAGAAGCATTAAGGCCTCTTTAATTCAGAAGAGGAGGGTTTGTGTCATGGTCTCACACAGTTTAACTAATCTACTTTAAAATTAATTTGGTTTAATTTTCCTTAGGGCCCCCATGTGGATACACCCTTAAATACCTAGAATAAATAACAGGTAACTGTTGTAAATCACCACAAGTAATTGTGTACCTGCCTCCCTGTAGTAAATCAGCAATAACTCCAGAGGGGCTGATTCTCTCAGTGTACACCTGCAATAAACCAGGAGTAACCTGCTGTAAGTCAATAAAGGTAATTTTCTTCCTGCTTTCCTGGGATAAAACAAGAGTAAGGAGCTCGGCTCAGAGAAATTCAAAGCAAGAAGGTGAATATTTTTGCTTCTGAGGATAATTAATGACAGAACAACTGACCAGGGGCTCTAATGGACCCTGTGGGACTGCAGAACTCTTTTCTCAAGCTCAGCTCACCCCCCTGAGCCCACCCTTGTTGAAGCAGGCAGGGAGGTCGCTGGCCTGTGGCAGGCAGAGCTCATCCTAAATGTGCATTATTTACTGCTTGCACACAAACCTCCACCTCGTTAACCCCGGCAGAGCCTGGGAAGGGCAGGAGCCCTCTGGAAAGTTCCAGGTGGCTCAGCAGAGGCACGAAAGGGGCCAGGGAAGGCTGAGGCAGGGCTACCCCACCTCTCCTGGATCCTGGGCTCTGGCTCAGAGGGAGGGAATTCATCCCTGCCCCCAGCCCCGCGGGAAAGTCAAGGCAGCATCCATGGAATCATGGAATGGTTTGGGAGGGAAGGGACATGAAGGGTTTGTCCCACCCCTGCCAGGGCAGGGACACTTCCACTGTTCCAGGGTGCTCCAAACCCATCCAGCCTGGCCTGGGCACTGCCAGGGATCCAGGGGCAGCCACAGCTGCTCTGGGATTTCCCAGCCCCTCCCCACCCTCACAGGGTTTTTATTCCTTCCCAATATCCCACCCAAATCTCCCCTTTTCCCGTTTGAAGCCATTCCCTGTGTCCTGTCCCTCCACCCCTTGTCCAAAGTCTCTCTCCATGGTTTTGTGGGTTCCTTTAGGCACTAGAAAAGACAATTAGGTTCCTCCAAGAGCTTTCCCTTCCCCAGGCTGGACAGTGCTCCCAGTCTCACCCAGTTTGAGAGGGACAGAGCCAGAGTGTGCAGTGCCAGGTCCCAGCTCTGGCTGGGGAGGGAATCTGGAGCTTTCCTTGCTGGGGCTGTGCTGGCCCTGCCTGTCCCCCTCTGCTGTCCCTCCATTCCACCCCCTCCCCACCCTCACAGGGAGGAATCCCTTCCCAACACCCCATCCAACCCTGCCCTCCTTCAGCTCAAGGCCATTCCCTTGTCCTGTCACTCCAGGCCCTTGTAAAAGAGCAAAACTTCCCAAATTTCCAGGTCCTGCACCAAACCAACACAGCTCAGTGAGGTTTCCAACACCCACCAAGGGAAATAAATGGAAATTTGGATGGGCTGGAGCTGTTGGGGCCACCAATGCTTGGTGATGGACCAGACAGACCGAGTTTTGCCACCCCCTTGCCCCTGAGCCAGCTCCAAGGTGAAAAAAGCCAAATTTGCACAAAAATATTTGCGAGGTTCTGTCAGTAAAATGTCAGGGTGCTTAACTGCTGGCTGGCACCACCAACTCGTTCTTTGCTTCCCCTCTTTGTCCATCTCTGTAAGCCCAAGCAGGATTTATGCTTTAGGACTCTGAAAAATAACTCCTTACAGTAACGCTGGTAGATCATATGTTAGATTTTTTTTTTTTTCCCCCCTTCTGACAAAACAGCCTCTGGCAAATTTTCCACTCAAGTCTAAAAATTGTGTGTTGCTTCCCGGAGCCGAGCCCTTCTCCTGCTGCACCGCGGAACGATGACAGACGAACATAATTAGCAAAGTGAGTAGAAACCCCATCTGATGTTGTGGCATTTCGCACCCTATTTACAGAGGAATTAACACCTTCGCTGTCACACTGGGGACATCGCCTTTCGCTCTGCTCGGGAGGATTTGTCTTGGGGAGAAAATTGATTTATTCACGTGCCAATGTGCCTCCGTGAGGGGTCTGTGGGGCTCTGTTGGCCTCTCCCCTTGGGACTCACAGCTCCTGCATGGAAACAGTCCCCAGCTCGAAAATTGTTGTTATTTTCTTACTAATTTGGTTCAGCCTTGTGTTCGTTGCCCGAATTCTTGGCTGTGACTCAGAACTGAACTCCCAGCTCTCCAGGGATTTTTATTTGTGTGGATAAAGCCGGGTCAGCTCTCCTTAGCAAGGCTCCATCACCAGATGCTCTCCAGCCTGGATCCTTCAGGAGAGGGGTTTGGATCCTTTCCCTTTGCAGCACAGCAATGGGAAGGCCCAAAGTTGAGCAGGGGAGTGGAAAAAGGATTGCTTTATTGTCAGATCCTATTGATCAGAGCTTGGCTCTGCACCACTTGGCCTTAAAACTGCTAAAGTGGAACAAAAACATGGAATGAGGGATAACAGCTGGATTCATGAGGCTGAGGCTTTTTGCTGGGGATCTTTCATTTCCATAGTGAGTCAGGGACATGAATAGATCACCCATAGATTTACATCTCATCTGTAAAGAGGATTTGAGGTCGGAAAAATCCAGAAACATCTCTGTGTGTTTGGTGTTTGCATTGCCATAACAGATCTGCTCTCCGAAGGAATCCACTCTGGAAGAGGAGCTCAATGAATGTATGCATGAGCAGAGGCCGTGTGCCTGCATGGAAATGGGAAAACTCCATCTTTTATGCAAAGTGGGAGAAGATAGATTGTGCTTTCTGTGGCTCACGTGGAGGAGTGCTGAGGAAAATTCACCCAAGCCAAATCCCAAAGGTCTGGGGAGAAAACCAAATCCCAAGGGTTTGGGGAAGAAGCCAAATCCCAAAGGTTTGGGGAAGAAGCCAAATCCCAAAGGTTTGGGGAGAGAGCCCAATCCCAACGGTTTGGGGAAGAAGCCCAGTCCCAAAGGTTTGGGGAAGAAGCCCAGTCCCAAAGGTTTGGGGAAGAAGCCAAATCCCAAAGGTTTGGGGAGAAAGGCCAATCCCAAAGGTTTGGGGAGGAAGCCAAGTCTCAAAGGTTTGGGGAGAGACCTCAGTTCCTGAGGGCAGGCTCAGGAGGAATCTCTTTTGGGGCATCATTACTGGCTCCTAAGAGGCACTTTTGGTTCTTCAGCTGGATTTTCTTACAATTTCCCTTGTCATAAGCCCAGGCTTTTCTTTCTCCTGTTCATAATTTGCCCAAATCTGTTTTTCCATCCCTTTCTCTCCACTCTGTGCCTGTCCCTCACTCCCCAAGGACTCCTGTTCCCAGGAGGGGTTTTGCAGCAGACGCTGCAGAGGAGCGAGTTAAAACCACGACTGAAACTTCCATGGAAGAAGGGGATGGAGAACTGAGGAAATGAGACTCGGCAGGCTCTCCTAAAATCACCTGCCAGGCTGAGAGCCCTTTTCCAGCCCAGCTCCCTCCCCTTCCCGGGCAGCAGAGGAGATTCTGTTTGACAGGGCTGATCCTCGGAGCTAAAAGTTTATTCCTCCATCAGCACATTAATGAAAAGAGAACTGTAGCTCGGGGAGGAAGGCTTATGAAACGAAAATCAAACTAAATCTATCAATTCCCCGTCCTGAATAAATGAATCTATTAAGGTGGGGTGAGATGCCTGGCAGATAAGGGGTGTTCCACACCAAATCAGGAAGGAAAAACCCGGGCAGCCCTGTGCAAACCCGGGGATTGTCTCCTGTGTGCTCTCGGCTTTCCCACCTGAGCCACAATTTTCGAGTCTCTGCCTGCCAGGAGAATGTTCCTTGTCTGGGTTCGCGTTAGGGGAGGCTGATGGGAAGAAATGCCAATAGATGGCGCTTGGGAATACTGGGAGGAGGGGACGGGATCGGTGGGAGCGATGGAGACTCGTCCTTGTGGAACGCTCCCGGACGAGCTCCCGGCTCTGCTCCGCCCGGGAAGCGCAGGGAGATGGGGATGCTCCTCCTGCCATCCCTGCCCGTCCTGCCTGGAGCTGCCTCTCCTCCCGTTCCCCAGCTGGATTTTAAACCAGACAAACCCTTCAGAGATGAGATAAGCGGCGCTGGCAAAGCCGGGTCGCCGAGGAGCTGGCCCGGGTACACCGTGGGTGAATCACGGCTCTACCTGCAGTGACAGCAGCAATTTATCTCGGGCTGGAAAAAGCTGCTGCTTCCCATCCTGGGCTCTGAGGGTCATTCATCACTTTTTGTTATTTTTATAGCAGACGGGAGAGTGCTGGCTGCCTCCCCCCATCGGCCCCGGCCGCTCCCTGGGGACAAATGATCGGCTCTGAGAAGGGATGAGCTCAGGGGCTGTGCTCGGTTGTGTCTGTAAAGCCCTCCGAGCTGCAGGGCTCCCCCGAGCAGGGGCAGATGGAGCAGGGCTCTGGAATTCTGCCAGGGCAGGATGTGGCTTTGGGTCCTGCTGCTGAGGTGGCAGCTGGTGGCATCCCGAGAGCTCGGGGAGCCTGGGGCTGCTGCCAGCGCTCCTGATGGGGCTGGGCAGGATTCTGGGGGTTCTCTGGAGCCCTCACTGCTAGGAACAAGGGCTGTCTCTGCTCCTGAAGCCTCCTCATCTCTGCTCTCTGATCCTGTGCCAGACTCAGCCATCCTGGGGCTGCAGGAGCACTCAGCTCTGTTTCCTCGGGATGCTGAGCTCTGCACGACCACGGGCTCCTGGCACAGACAGGGACAGGTTTTGTCTGTTTGCTGACAGGTTTTAAGCTGTTTGCGTGGATATATAAATGTATATTCCATAAATTATTTTTGAGGGAGGTCTGCTGAACACTCAGAGCAGCTGTGGCTGCCCCTGGATCCCTGGATGTGTCCCAGGCCAGGTTGGACAGGGCTTGGAGCAGCCCGGGACAGTGGGAGGTGTCCCTGCCCATGGCAGGGCTGGAATGATCTTTAAGGCCCCTTCCCATCCAAACCATTCCATGATGAGCCTGTGATGTGCTTCCAGCCCATCCTGGATCTGCCAGTGCCCTCCTGCTCTGTGAGGGTTTTTTTTTCCTCCCTGTCTGACTCCTTTGGGCACTGAGGAGCCGTAGCCAGAGGCAGGAGAGGGAAAGTTGGACACGGAGCCCTTGGGGAGGATACAGGTGCTCCAGCATCCCTGTCTGGCTGAGGGGACATTGCTTCAATGACTCTGCCAATCACTGTCCCTCAGCCTGTCTGTCACTTGTTGTGCAGCTGGGAATTCGCTTCACAGAACGGCCAAAAGTGGCAGATTTCCCTGTCTGGAAGGGGCCAGTTTGCATAATTCTGGGCACCAGGGAACAGAGCCTGTGAGGGGGCATGCACAGCCCCATTTCCATGGAAATTTCTCAGCAGGCAGGGGAGGCCCTGGGGGTATTAACTTACCGGGACATTGCAGATGGGCAGATTTGCCTCGGAGTGCTGGAAATTGCTTTTGTGTCTCACTCGTCACCGCGTGAGGCTGCTCGGAGGAAGGGCAATGAGGAGAAAGGGATGGGGATGGCTCCTGCTCCCTCCTCTCCTCTGCCTTCCCCCACTCCAGGGGAAGCTTTTGGAGCTGCACATTGTGATGGAGATCACAGAATTGTGGGGTGGTTTGGGTTGGAAGGGACCTTAAAGCCCATCCAGTTCCACCCCTGCTGATGCCTTAAGAATTTAGCTTTTATATTCTTCATAGATTTGTGATCCTGCAGTTCTTTAGTGTAGAACTCCAAACTCCACGTACAGTGGGAGCTGCTGCTCTCCCATTTGGGTCACACACAGCAATTCCTCTCCAGCCCTGGCAATCAAGGACCCCTCACTGCCTCAGGGCCAGAGATGGGAACAAAAGTGAGTTGGGGGAGCAAACTGGGGGTCAATGACTTCATTAGCTGAAGGTGTAATTGGGAGATTGCCCCCCAATATGCAAATGGACCAAACTTATCAAAGTGTGAAAACCTGTGACCCACTGTCCATTTTGGGTGCAGCCCCTGGGGTGCTTTGTCTGCCTGAAATGTCCCTGAAGGCCCTTCAATAAATATAAATAAACTGCTTTCTATTCCCTTAATTTTGCCTGGCCTCTGTTTTTAGGTAGCCCCAGAAGGCATCACTGCCACAGCAGGGGTGCAGCTGCAGGCAGATGTTGGAGTGGGAGTTTTTTCCCTGTTGTCCTAGGGTGATATTTGTATCCCCATTTGTGTGTTCTGCTATGTTGGATGTTATGTGCTGTGCCTGTGAGACTGTCTCTGAAAGAAAAGTGTTTTGTTNGGACTCTGCACTAAACCTTCCTTGCAGTGTAGATTTGGATTCTCATTTTGGGTTTTGCTGGGGTTTTTTTTTCCCCTTTTCTTCCCTCCTCCTGTTGGTTGCACAATGCACAACCTCAGCTGCCTTGGCTGTGTCAGGGTGGTGATTATTTATTGTCATTTGCAATGACTCGGGGACAAGCACAGACCATGTACAGCCATTAAAGGCTTTTTTTGGAGAACTCAGGAGGGGCCAGGCCCTCTCAGGAAGCCAAGTGGCCCCTGCTCACCATGCCCACGGTTCAGGGCTCCTCCATAGCCTCCCTAATTGAGTCATTTGTCTCCCCAAATACTCACTGGCTTCACCGAGCCTTTGTGGGTTCTCTTCATTAGCAGTGTCATTAATTTTTATTTGGACAGAACTGATGGCCTCGTGCACGGGTGTTGATCCAAAGTTGAGTTTGGAAGATTCACTTTGGGGCAGGTGGGGATGGAGAGCCCAGGGGTGGGGGCTGTGCCCTGCCCTGGGGGTGGCCAGAGCCACACTGCTTTAGAAAGGTGCTCACGCAGCCTGGAGGTGGCAGAGAGCTTGTGGGTGGGATTTAGGCCACCTAAATATTGCTCCAGGTGATACAAGACTTCCTGACTATCAGTTACTGTCATCTCCTGCTCCTGGGGAGCAGAATCGCCCCCCAGGCAGCGTGGAGCAGTCGGGTTTCACAGGCAGAGGACAAAATCCCAACGTCTGGGATGATTTCTGTGCCCTTCCCCCGGGGAGGTGTCACGCTGCTGCTGCAGGTGTTGCTGGTGCAGGGGGGCCTCTCCCTGCTGAGCCCAGCTGGGGCAGAGCCCGTGGGCAGCAGAGCTGAGGGCAGGCACCTGCATGTGCTCAGCTGCATCCTTCCCCTGCCCAAAATCCACATTTCTGCCTCCTTGTGAATCCCGGGGCTCCTGGAGGTGAGGACGTGGCTGTGGCCCAGGAGAAAGAGGAGGATGAAGGTCATGAGGATGATGATGAGGATGGTGATGAGGAGGAGGATGAGGAGGATGAGGAAAATGGGGATGATGAGGAGGATGAGGAGGATGATGAGGATAAGGAGGATGATGAGGATAAGGAGGATGATGAGGATAAGGAGGATGATGAGGATAAGGAGGATGATGAGGATAAGGAGGATGATGAGGATAAGGAGGATGATGAGGATAAGGAGGATGATGAGGATAAGGAGGATGATGAGGATAAGGAGGATGATGAGGATGATGAGGGTGGTGAGGAAGATGAGGATGATGAGGATGACGAGGGTGGTGAGGGTTATAAGGATGATGAGGATGATGAGGGTGGTGAGGATGATGAGGGTGATGAGGATGAGGAGGATGATGAGGATGAGGAGGAGGATAAGGAGGAGGATAAGGAAGATGAGGATGATGAGGGTGATGAGGAGGATGATGAGGATGAGGAGGGTGATGAGGATGATGAGGGTGGTGAGGATGAGGAGGATAAGGAGGATGATGAGGATAAGGAGGATGATGAGGATAAGGAGGATGATGAGGAGGATGAGGAGGATGATGAGGGTGATGAGGATGATGAGGGTGGTGAGGATGAGGAGGATGATGAGGAGGATAAGGAAGATGAGGATGATGAGGGTGATGAGGAGGATGATGAGGGTGGTGAGGATGATGAGGGTGATGAGGATGAGGAGGGTGGTGAGGATGATGAGGGTGATGAGGACAATCCAAAGCCTGCAGTTTTGTGGATCCATCTCTGTGCTGCGAACCTTGGCTGCCACTTGGTTTTGGTGGCTTGGGTTCGTTTTTTTTTTTGAAATTCACTCTTCCACTTAAACTCTTCATTTGGCTGCCACTTGCTGGGCCTGCCAGCTGCTAACAGCCACCGAGGGACTGCAGGCAGCTTTGCAGCCTGCCTCGGAGTGCCTCGGGCAAAGCCTGAAACGCATAAAACATGAAAATAACCTTTTGTGTTCGCTCCCAGCCTCACACCCTTCATCCTCCCTGGGGTGGGGAGTGATAGGGGAGGCTCACATCCAGCAGGTGGAGGCGGCTCTGTGTTGCAAGGGGCTGGAATTGAGGCTGGGGCTCTGTTTTTATTGTTTTTAGGGATGCTGCAGGCTGTGGTTTGGGACGGTGACCTCCTGCTCAGAGCACGTTCAGTCTGTGCTCCCATGGTGTTCGCCTGGCCCCAGAGGAAGCAAAGCTGCCATGAGCCCTCATGTGTGATCAAGGAATGAGGCATTGCAAGACCCTCACTCTGACGAGCAGCTCAGGGGAGCAAGGCTCTCAGCGGTGACATTTTGGACATTTTCGTGGCACAGCGTTTTGTGGAGCTGTGCAAGTACTGACCCCAAGTTTGGACGAGGCTGAGCAACGAGTGGGAGCTGTCCCTGCCCACGCCAACGAGATGATCTTTAAGGTCCCAAACCAGGCTGGGATTCTGGGATTCCCCGTTTTCTGCTGGGTTTCCCAGGATGCAGGAGGGCAGAGCATCTCCATCCCTGCTCCTGCTGCATCCCCAGGCTCTGCTGGTGCAGGGTTTGCTTGGAGCTCCCTGACGTTCTTGGTACTGGTCTCTGGCTCTGAGATTGTTAAATTGTGCTGGTCTGGTTTATCCTTCCTTAATCCTGCGTTATTCAAATGTTCTGCTCTGTCTTTCATGTTAAACAAACAGACAAACAAAACCCCTTAGGAAGCAAAGTCCTGATTTGCTGATTAGACCCAGCCCTGCTGGAATCTCATCCTAAAAACCCATCAGAGTGCATCTGGTAGGCTCCCCTGGAGAACTGCAGCATTTGGAGACTTGAAGGGCTGGCTCGAGGTACATTTGCATTCGAGTGCAGATCACAAGGACCTGCAGACAAGCAGCCCAGGTCAGCTGTGTGAGGCCGGCTCGGCTGGGGTGGGTGTGAAGAGGTTGTAAAAGAGCCTGTCAGGAGCATCAGTGCCGGGGAGGGGAAGGAGCAGCTCTGGCAGGGTGTATTTGCTGCTGTCTGTTATTAGCAGGTAAAACACTGCTGCGCTGCTGACACCTCGTAGTGTTTAGCCAGGAATGAAAAGAAGCGATGTGACTTGCGAGAAAAAAAAAAAGGAAGTTCAGGATAAAAAAAGGATTTCTTCCTTCCACACATAATCTGGAGAATGTGAGAGAGATGTCACCAGGCAGATAAATGTTCCTTTCTCCCTGGCCTCGTGTCTGCGCTGAGAGGGAGGGGGAGAGCAGAAAACTTGGGCACAAACTCCTGAATTCCTGTGCACGCTTTGCTTTCTGCTGTTAGAGCTCGCCAGAAAGTGTGTTTCACTTCCTCCTGCTTGAACTCAAGGGCTCTCAGTGCCTTTTCCAAGCTCTGTGTTGCAAAACCTTGCAATACTGGGAGAAGGAGCCCTGTGCCCTCACAGTGAGAGCCCTCCCCATGGAGCAGGAGCTGGAGTAAAGCCCTTCCCTGTGCCTGCTCCCTCTCTGCCCCCAGGAATTTTGAAGCAAGACGAGGCAAAGGTTATTTTGTGATCCCCTGCCCTTGCTCAGTGAGCACACGATCAGTTTATTGTTTTCCCTTTCCAAACTCTCCCATTCCAGGCTGTTCTTTCATGATTATTTTGCCTTTTACACCCTGTGGGTGCACATTTTTAATTGTGTGAGGTTGGTCTCCTTAATTCCCTGACTTTTCCCTTTCTTCAGTGAAAGTTGTCCCAATTTTAGGTGCCCAAAGAGATTAAATACAATCCCCTGCACCCCTGGGAGGTGTTCCCTTCCTGCTGGTCCTGCCCAGGATAAAATGATCCCTCTCCTGTCTCTCCTCAGCATGTGCATCCCTGCTAGGAGGTTCTGCCTGATGCTCAGCTTAATATATTCCCTGCACAGTTTTGTGCCATTATTCCTAGTTTAACTCCTCTGGATCACCCAGAACATGAGGAATGCGCAGCAGCTTCCCACAGCACAGCATAATTAGCTGCTTCAAAAACTACCTGCAAAGAGTGATGCCCTCATTATGCCGAGCAGAGGAGGCTTTGGTGGGGCGAGATGTCTCCAGGAAGGAGATGCATTTCTCTTCAGAGCAAGAACAGGAGGCAGCCCTGGCCCTCCTGCAGTCCCCTTCATCACTGGTTTCCTCAGGAGCCTGAAGGCACCTGGCAGAGCCCCATGATGGAAGCAGACACCTTGGAGCATCCCTTACATCGTGGTGGTTAAAGTCAAGCCTCGTGTGCTGCAGGAGATAAGCAAGGAAATAACCACCAAGGTTGTTTAAAAAGGCTTTTTTTGCTGTTTTGCTGCAAAACAGGTGAGTGGGTGCTGCTTTGGTCAGCCCTAGAGGTGGAGGTCACCGGGAGCCCATCACATTCCCAGAATCTTCCCTGTGGGGAGAACAAACCTGCTCCACCAGTGATTCCTTATTCTCTGAGAAAACAAAGCAGCCAGCCTTGGCTTGAGAGCCGGCCTTGATTTGTTCCCACTTTATTCCTGGAATCCAGAGCTGGCCAAGAAGTCTCCAGTGCCTGCCTGTCTGATCACAACAACCCTTGATGTTCCTGCAGCGTTTCTCGTCGAGGATCTCCGAGTGCTCTGCAAACAAAACCTCAATAAGCCTCTGTGAGCCCTCTGGGGTGGGTATTATGCTCCTGACTTAGCAGATGAGTAAACAAAGGCACAGCAGCTCCAGTTTTCCGTGTTCAGAGCACTTTGTCAATATTTCCTGATTAATCCTCACGGTGGCCTCGGGTGGGGAGTGCTGGGCTCCTCCAGGGGCAGAGCAAAGTCACAGTGGGGTGTCCTGAGTGCCACAGGGTCACCACTCGGAACAACGGGGTGCTGGCAGCTGAGCCACGACTCAGGGAGTCATGGAATGTCCAGAGCTGGAAGGGACCCCCAAGGATCATCCAGGGCAAGTCCTGGCCCTGCACAGGACACCCCAAAACCACCCTGTGCCTCGGAGCCTGACTGAGCTGGGGACTGGGCTCCTCTAATTGCTCCAATTCTGTTCATAGCCCTGTCAGGCTCTTCCCTTGGAGCTTCTTCAGAGCCCAGACTTGAGGGCTGGGGCTGTTTCCAACAAGCTTTGGGGGCAGGGGATGACCATGGCAGTTCTGGTTCCTGAGCATGGCACAGGCAGGAGCCTGGGCAGACACAGACAATCAGCCAGTCAGTCAATCAGTTACAGAAAAATTAAAAATCACAGAATTAATACCAACGAGGGAAGATTTCTCATCTTGGTGAGGGGGTGGCCTGGTTCCCCCTGCTCGTGACTCTCCTGTGAGCATCACCCTCTCCAAGATCAGTCCCTGTGCCATGGAAATGTGAGTATTTCACAGCTCTTTGCCTAATCACAGCAACTCCTGAATGTTTTAATGCTCCTCTAGTAGTTGAATAAATACTTTATACTGGCTGTTAGTCAGAGAGGGGCTTTTTTCTCCTGTTTTGTGATCCAAGAACAGCTCAGCCCTTTGATCTGGACAGGATGGAGATTTTGCTGCTGCTCAGGTCCCGTTGGATGCAGCTGAGGATGTTCCCAGCCCGGGGATCAGGAAGGTTCTGGAAGGTTCACAGGCAGCTGCAGAATTTTCCTGCCCATCAGCTCTGGTGAGCCTTGCAAGAGCTGCTGCAGGTGGCTCTGAGCAGGGGTCTGCCTGCCCAGAATTCAGCAATTACAGCCCCCAGGCTCTTCCTGACTCAGGGGAGGATTCAGGGCTCGGATTCTCTCCGTCCTTGGCTGCTTTTGGCCAACTCAAATCATTCACCAGCAGCTCCAGTCATGAGGCAGTGAGTGAGGAAACTTAAATGTGGCTTTTCCCACAGTGATTCCTAAGGTTTGCAAAAGGATAACACCAGAGTGTGAGGACTAAGGGCTGTGTATGTAGAGTTGTGGGGTGGTTTGGGTTGAGCAGGACCTCAAAGCTCATCCAGGTTCACACCCTGCCATGGTAGAGACACCTTCCACTACCCCAGGCTGCTCCAAGCCCTGTCCAACCTGGCCTGGGACACTCCCAGGGATCCTGGGGCAGCCACAGCTGCTCTGGGCACCCTGTGCCAGGGCCTGCCCACCCTCCCAGGGAGGAATTCCTTCCCAATATCCCACCCAAATCTCCCCTTTTCCCATTTGAAGCCATCCCCTGTGTCCTGTCCTTCCATCCCTTGTCCAAAGCCTCTCTCCATCTTTCCTGCAAGCTCCCTTTGGGTCCTGGAAGGTCACAAGGAGGTCACCTCTGCTCTCTTCTCCAGGCTGGGCCATCCCAGCTCTGCCAGCCTGTCCCACCCCTCAGCTCCCCTGGCTCTGCCCAGCAGGTCAGGAGTGTGCCTGACTGTGAGGGGTGCTCAGATGTCCCCGTGGGCCCCTGAGGGGACAGAGCAGGGTCTGCCCTGCCCGGGGAGCTCTGCAGCCCCTGGAGTGGATGTGCTGATCCCAGGAGCTTTTCAAGCCCAGATCCAGGGGAGCACTGGAACATTTTATTAGCCTTTAACAAGACAGAGTTATATCAAGTTTGTTCAGCATTAATTATACTTTCTGCAGTGTTCTACCTACACCATCAATTATTAATTAATCTCCCTCTGTATTTTTAGCTGTTACCTGTCCCTAATCACCTTGCTGCTATAACTTTCTGGTCTCATGCCAGCGTGTGTTGCCAGACCAGTTGCAGACATTAGCAGGGTTGTAATTACCTCATTACTGCCCGGGGGGCTTTGCATACCCCACCCCAGTGGCATCAGGGATGGAGAGGGAAAGGCGTTTTCCCCTGGCAGTGTTTCTGCCCCTGCCTCACCCCGGGGCAGGGGGGGCACAGCGACCCCTGAGCAGGACACTGAGCAGCCCTGACCTGTGTCTGGCCAGGTGAGGCCGGGGGGAGGCAGCTGCCCCCAGGAGAACCCCCAGAGCTGGGGGGCACTGAGAGGTGTCCAGTGCTGTAGGGACCCCCAGTGCTGCTGGGGTCACTGTGGGGTCTCCCAGTTCTGATGGGGTCACTGTGGGATCTCCCAGTTCTGGGGTCACTGTGGGATCTCTTCAGTTTTGGGGTCACTGTGGGGTCTCCCAGTGCTGCTGGGGTCACTGTGGGGTCTCTCCAGTGCTTGGGGGTTGTTGTGTGAGGTATCCAGAGCTGGGAATCCTTGTGGGAGCTCCCCAGTGCCAGGCAGGAGCTCCCCAATCCTTGGGGTCACTGTGGGAGGTGTCCAGAGCTGGGGGCACTGTAGGGACCCCCTGCTGCTGCTGGGGTCACTGTGGGATCTCCCCAGTGCTTGGGGGTTGTTGTGTGAGGTATCCAGAGCTGGGGGGCACTGAGACGTGTCCAGTGCTGTAGGGACCCCCAGTGCTGGGGTCACTGTGGGATCTCCGAAGTTCTGGGGTCACTGTGGGGTCTCCCCAGTTCTGGGGTCACTGTGGGGTCTCCCAGAGCTGGGCTCACCTGGGTGGGTCACTCAGGTGCCCAGGCCCGCTGCTCTCCTGAGCTTGGGGCCAGCCTTTGGTCATTTCTGGCCGTGGTGTCTCCTGGAGCCTTGGCTCTGCTCCACCAGTGCTCCAGGCTGTTTCCAGCAGGGAGCGGCTGCAGGGGAGGCTCTGCTGCTGCCCGCTCTCTGCAGCTGTCCCTTTGTCACAGCCGAGCCACGCGGGGCGAGGGGACAGCAGCTCCCTGGCCCTGCTTCCAGGGATTCGAGCTCCTCCTGTCCCTGTGCCACGCTCCCTTTGCCTCTCCCATCCCAATCATCACACCCTGGCATTGCCACCAGCCTTCCCAGGAAAGCCAGAGCCCAGCCCCTGCTTTGTGCCTGCCAAAGGCTCCCCACCCAACCGGGCTGCATTTGTGTGTTCAGGGGCTGCAGCTTTCCAGCTCAGCACAAAACCCTGCTGCAGTCTGATTTCAGGCCCTGATGTTTTGGATTTCTGGTGTTCTTTCCCAGGAAAGTGTGATAAACATGATTGAATATTTTTGTAATAATATTTATGTTACTCATTCCTTCTGATAGGAGGGATTTCTTGATGTCCCTCTGGTTTGACCAGTGTGATTAAAGAGGTTTGCCTTTCTTTCACCAACCACACTGGCCTGTGTAAAATGATATACAAGAGAAAACCATCCCTAATAAATTTATTTTTTTTTCTTAACCTTCTAAAATCACAGAGTCCGTGTCTTGTGCTACACGAAACAGTGACACCCTGCCAGCCAGCAAAGTTCCCAGCCAAGCTTCTCCTCCTGCCTTTCCTGCAGCCCCGTGGTGTTTGTGTGTGAGTGAACAAATGCCAGCACAGCACAGCAGTGGCACCGAGCAGGGACACGGAGCTCCTGCCCTGCTGCTGGCAGGGGCAGCTCTGCCCCCTCACCCAGCTTTGGGGCGGGCAGGGCTGGGCTGGGAGACCCAACCCACCCTTTATTCCCGCCTGGAAAGCACCACGGGCTGTGCTTGGAGCTATCGACACATCGTTGTGTGGGGAGGGAGAGGGTTTGGGGGAATAAAAGCGAAGAGAGACTCTTTTTCTTGGAAAAGGGAAGTGGGAAGGAGTGCTGAGGTAATTCAGAGCAGGATTATTTTAAAAGCCCTCATACATCCATAGCCCAGACGTGAGATTTTAGCATTGGAGTGTTTATGTTCCTCGGAGCTGGGCAAATATTTGGGATGCTCTTCTTGGATGCTCACCCAGCCAAGATATTTGTGAGAGAATGTGGCAGATCAGTGAAAGTGGAGAGCCTGACAGGAGTCCTTGACCTGCAGGTCTGGAATCCTCCACTCCAGTGAATCACACATTGGATGGGTTTGGATGAGTGGTCAAAAAGCAGAAAGCAGGGAGAGCAAGGCCATGAGCTGAACATAACCATAAGGACTTCAGTGTCCCTGCCCTTGGAAGGGGTTGGAACTGGAGGATCTTTAAGCTCCTTTCCAAAAAAA
Source organism: Sitta europaea (assembly GCA_013400255.1). Taxonomy (NCBI): domain Eukaryota; kingdom Metazoa; phylum Chordata; class Aves; order Passeriformes; family Sittidae; genus Sitta; species Sitta europaea. The sequence goes on from VXBS01002974.1 coordinate 265,862, forward strand.
AACCCATTCTGTGATTCTAAAATCCACCCAGAGCAAACACAGGGTGTCCAGTGAGTACTCCAGGGGGAAACCTGGGGACATCCAGCATGGCAGTTAACTGCAGTTACTGTGACCCAACAAATCCATGCCAGGATCACCCCAACAGGTCTGCCCCAGGTCAGGCAGGCAGTTCTGCCCCCCAGTCCTCGCTGCTGCAGCCAGGTGCTGGCAGGAGAGCTGGAAGAGAAAAACAAAGTGCATGAAAAACGCAAAATATGAGGAGTTTGCTCTCAGCTGGCACAGATCAGCCCAGGGTTTTTTTGGCATCAGTGGAATTACAACATGCCCTGGATAAAGCCTGGCCTGTTCCCCCTGCAGGGGCTCTGCTAATTTGACTGCAGGGTCTGAGTGCTGCTGGTGCATGGGGCTCCTCACAGCAGCTGATCCTGGGCTGGGAGCAGAGCTTTGCTGCTCTGTTCCCCCTGAGAATTGGCCAATTTTGCCAAACCCATCTGTTTGGGGTGCTCGTGGCTGTGGAGGGAGGCAGGCAGCCGTGGCAGGAGGGTTGCTTGGCACTTTTATGCTCTGGAGCTGGGGCACCTGCCCAGCAGCTCTGCCTGGCTCTGGCTGCCAGCTCTGCTGTCCCATCTGCTGCTGCTCAGGATGGCAGTGCCTGCTCCATTTCCCACTGAAGGGAAAACATTCCCCTGCTGAGCACGGGAGTCGTTCCCCAGCCAGCTCGGCCGAGGATTCCTGCCTGCTGCACAGGATTCCTGCTGCTGGGTTTTGTCATGGTCTTGTACAGGTTTTGTACAGGTTTTCTGCAGGTTTTCTGCAGGTTTTGTACAGCTCAGCACGCTCAGTGCAGCTGGAGAATTTCCATGCTCCAGAGCTGTGGTAAGAGGAAATTCCAGTGAAGTGCCAGATCCAAGGAGCCTGTGAGGATACAGGGATGCCCAGTGCTGGTTTAAATTCTTCTAAATTTGCATCTCCATGTGCCACCTATCAAAATATTTCCTCCAAAATCTTTTTGGTTTTTGGTTGTTTTGAGTTTTGGGGTTTTTTTTCAAGTGTGAAATGCCTGAAGCTGGGGATTTTCCAGGGAAAGGGCATTCCCACCCATCATCAAAGCTTGTCATGTTTACAGTGGAACATTGAGATCCCTAAATTCTCAGCAGCTGCTCTGCTGTCTCTGTGTTTATTTTTTCTCTCCTGTCAGGAGTTAAATTTGGAGGGCACAAAGCACTCCTGTGAATGGAAATGGTGCAGAAGGCTGGAAGAATAAAGGAGAATAAGGACAAAGTGATGTTTATTTTCCCCTGCTCAGAGCTTTAAATTGGCAAAGCCTGCCCATTCCCTGCCCAGTTCCTCATCCTGACAGGTGATCCCTCAATTCAGAAATATTCCAAGGGAAACAAATAAAAAGCAACCAGAGAAAAATTTCTTTTCCTGAAGAGGCATCCCCACAACCTGCTGTCATTTGGGCAGGTACCTTCTGTGCTTCCACTGGGCAGAGCTGCTGGGTTTGATGGTGAAACCACAAAAAAGCTGGGAAAGATTCCCAGAACAAAGAAGGAAAAGTGTGGCAGTAACTCCCCTGGCCTCAGGAATGATGGTGAGGTGTAGAGGTTGTTGATTCCATGGGCTGGAAAATGCAGGGGCAGCTCTTGGGCTTATTCTCTGATTTGGCCAAAGTTGTTCAACACAAAGTGAGTTTGAAAATGCAACACAAAGTGAGTTTGAAAATGCAACCCTGTCCTCAGAGCCTCCACTCAAACCCTGGGAGCAGCCTGGCCCAGGAGGCTGGGCCAACTCTGAGCTCCCTGCCAACCTAAACCATCCTGTGATCCCATGAAAATGGGAGAATTCCATCTGAGGCTCCAGGTATTGAGAGGAGAACCCGCAGTCCCTGAGAACAGGAAGACTGGGAGGTGCAGATTTCCGAGCCCAACTCTAAATAACCTCTTCATCTCTTTGGCTGGGTTTAGTTCTGGTCTGAGCCTGCCTGTTGGGAGTCTCAGAGGAGGGGACAGTGAGGGGAATGGCCCTGAGAGGCAGGGAGCAGTGCTGGGGATATCAGCACGTGGCAGGAAGGATTCCCTGGATTCCAGGGAGAAACTCTGCCTGGTGTGAAATCTGAGTGCCAGCCCTGCTCGACCTGGCTCATGCCTTTGCCAAAATGCATACCAACCAACACATCCCTCAATGAAAAACCACTTTCCAATAAGTAATAGCCAAGTGGGAATTCAAATGGTTCACTTTTAGCACTGGAGATTCCCATCTTCTGAGCACTCACGCTTTGAACCTTTTTCTTTCTTACAGTTTTAGGTGATTTTTTTTGGTCTTTTGCTAAAGCTTAATATAACCTAGCACAGATCCACAGCTTAAAACAGTCAGCAGAACTTTTGACAGCAGTGGGGCCCATGGGATAAACCACTCCAGTGCCAGTAAACTCTGATTCTTCCCTCATTATATAACAATGCAAATGTAATAATTTCTTCTCTGCTCCAGTTGTTACTCAATCCCCGATTAATTCAGAAATGGGCCAGTAGTGAATATACAATTGCAACTGCCAGCAGAGTTTAATATGAAGTTTGGGTTATTGTCACATTGCTATTAATAACACTCATGATTAGGCACTGACTTGTCCCTGAGCTGTTTAAATGTCACCGCCGGAATCAGAGGGGTGAAAGGAATTTAATCTCTTTTCCCCAACCCTCAGCCTCTGTATCACAGGAACTTGGAAATGTGTGGTTTTTCCTATTGTTCTTCAGTCTATTGTAGAAGTGCTGCAGTGACTAATTCCTGCATAAATCATTGCCATGACAACACCTGTAATATCTCCTGTCAAACAGCGGAGCTGCGACTGCTTCTCGGGCTAAAGAGGAGCAGGTGGGGGTGAGGAGAGTGCACAGACCAGTTCTGGGGTTGGAGGAGTGCTGAGCACTGGGCTGGGCTTTGGGAACCTCCCCCTGCCAGCCTGCCTGCCTGCCTGTGCCCCTGGGAGCTGATCCAGCCTATCAGGGGTCAACCCCTAAATGGGGAGAGTGGGTGCTCAAAGGGCTCTGCTCCTGGGGAGCCCCTCCAGCTCCTGGTGTTGGTTGAGTTGGAGCAAACACACCAGGGCTCCTGAGCCCCCCCTGGAACACATGAGGTGGACAATTCACACCAGGCTCTTTCCTTCTGGCTGCATTGATGATAAAATATTGATCCCCTCCCACGGCGAAACAGGCGAAGTTGCGTGTTGTGTTTAATTAAGGACTCTAAAAGAAGGACTTGTAAGGTGATCAATATTTATTAGGACGGGGTAATCTTGTTTTGATTCTCAGCCTGGTGGGTTTGATGGATGCCAGCAGCAGAGCAGGGCATGGGGAGAAGTGAGATGTGCTTTTGGCCGGGGAGCTGCTTTGACGATAACCCCAAGCCAAGCTCGTCTTTAATGGCAAAATAGATCAGCCCATTCTCCTCCTGTTCCTGCGAGCTCTTCTTTATTCCCCCTCAAAAGGAGGCCTGTGAAGGAAGAATGGAGCAGAGAGGTTACTGATTGCTATCTCCAGCCTTGTCACAAAGGAAGATTTACTAACACAGGGTAAAATAGGAACGACTGCGTGGAGCGGATTCCATCGGAAGTGCTTTACGGGCAGGACTGGATGAAAAATGAGGTTTGACTTTTAATGCCAATATAGAATCCATCTGTTTAGGTCCATCTACTTTTTCCTTATCCTTTATTCATCCCTATTGTGTGTGAAGTCTCCTGTGATATTGAAGATCTCAGTTTCGCCTCAGATTAAAGGCAAGGCTTCTCTTTGGGCAGCATTCCCTGCTCCAGCACAAAGGGGAGGAGGGATGGAGAATGTGTGTGGAGCGGTTGGTCCCTGCAGTGACAACACTCTGGGGCCCCTCTTGAAGAGTTCTCCTATGGAGTGACTTTATTTATCCAGAGTTCTGCCTCCTGACCTGGTTTTCTACTCCTCAGTGCCTCCCGTGCTCGCCGCCGCCGGAGCGTGGGAAGCGTGGCTGCTCCAGTTCCTCAGCCAGGGTTCAGGGGAGGGTGGTGGAGGTTCAGCAGTGGAATTTTGGTTAATACGACCCAGTGAAGTCATTTTGGATGGTTCTTTGTCTGAGCTGCACTTAAAGTTCTTCTGTTTGGGCAATGTGGGGCCTCCCCAGGTAAAGGTGAGATGGTGAATAAGACAGGAGAAGGGCTCAGCTACGTTGCCCAAGAGAGAGTGGGCAGAGTTTGTGACCTGCTCTGATGCCTTCAGGAGGCTGAGCTGGCACAGAGAGCAGCAGAGCCAAAGCACAAAGCTGGGATTTATTAAAAAGTCTCCCTGGGTGCACCTGGGCAGCACCAGAGCCCTGCTGGGCACACCCAAGGGGAACCCAGAATGGGCACAGAATGGATCACAGGGCTCACACTCTGATCAGTTCTGCTCCATTCCCACATTGGAGTTCATTGTGCAATTACAGCTCCAGGTTATGAAGCTCCATCCTCTTGGTTTTCCTTCTCACTTCACCGTTGGCTTTTATTCTTGGGCCTGGAAGTTGTCCTTGGAGCCAAGCTGGAGCAGGAATTGTTTTGTCTCCCTGCTCTGTGAAGAGAGCTCAGCAGCACTCAGCATGAAACCCCAAACTACCCACCAAACCAGCCCAGAATCTGAAAAATATAAAAGCTCAAACTTAAGGCATCAGCTCCTCAACCTCTGGGCTGTCCCTCGCTGATTTATTTCCGTGCTTGAGTATTCCAAGGGTTGCAATGACACCAAAACAAACCAACCACGAATCTCCCGGGGGGATGGGGGTGCTGGGCACGGGCTCACCTGTGGCAGCAGCCAGGAGAGGCTCTGAACTGCAAACTGAACTTCCCATTCCAAATCCGGATTTTTGTTCTGCTTCATCCACTGAGAAGGACTGAGGGGAGAGAATCTGGATTTGTGTGCTGCCTTGGCTGAGCCAGAGCTGTAATCCTCGGGGAAGGAGGGAAGTGCAGACAGCCCTCCTGATACCAGCACTGCCTGAAAACGTTCCCTCCCTCCCCTCTTCAGCTCCAAGAGAATTAATCCCTAATTAAACCCTTTGTTTTGCCCAGCAGGAGTGGGCAGGCTGAACTCTGCTCAGAGAGGGTGGCTCAGTGGCAGCAGCAGACCTGGGTAATTTGGGTGACAAAGGGTTTTACTCACCAGAAATGCAGTTTTGGAGTGGAGGAGGCAAAGCTGTCTGTGAATTTGGGTCAGATTCAGCAAACAGTTTCTGCCAAAAAAAAAAAAACACCAAAACAAACCCCACAAAATTCTTTCTTTATTGCTTTTGCAGATAATCAAAATAGTTTATTTTATAATTCCCAAGAAGCAGCAAAGTAAAAATACTGCAAGAATTAACATTTTCTTCTCACATGGGAGTATCCCCCACTGAAAAATACAGACAAGCAGTGACATTTGCCCAGGTAAAACATCTCATTTAACAAAACCTGTTGTTTTTCACAGGAAAACACCTGCGTGGTTCTGGTGCAAGTGGCACAGGAGTTCCTCCCTCAGAGTGGCTGCGATGTCACTCGCCTGTGAACAGGAATAAAACCAGCAGATGGTGCTGGAGAATGTCCACCCTGGGCCCTGCAGGTACGGCCTGAGCCCACCCCGGAGGGGTCCTGGGCTGGGATAGCCAGCGGGAGCCAGGGCTGGATGCAGGAGGAGGAGGAGGAGGAGGATGGACAGCAGGACTGGGCACCCCCAGGCTCCTCCTGCCTGCTGAGCAAAGGGCACTGCTTGCCCAGCTCTGGCTGGAATGGGGGTGGTGAAGGTGTGATTGGTGAAGGTGTGATTGAGAAAGGTGTGATGATGATGGTGTGATGATGAAGGTGTGGTTGATAAAGGTGTGGCTGGTGAAGGTGTGATTGATAAAGGTGTGATTGGTGAAGGTGTGATTGGTGAAGGTGTGATTGATAAAGGTGTGATTGATAAAGGTGTGGTTGATAAAGGTGTGATTGATAAAGGTGTGGTTGATAAAGGTGTGGTTGATAAAGGTGTGATGGTGAAGGTGTGATTGGTGAAGGTGTGATGATGATGGTGTGATGGTGAAGGTGTGGTTGATAAATGTGTGATTGATAAAGGTGTGGTTGCTAAAGGTGTGATGGTGAAGGTGTGGTTGATAAATATGTGATTGATAAAGGTGTGATGGTGAAGGGGTGATGGTGAAGGTGTGATTGATAAAGGTGTGATTGATAAAGGTGTGATTGATAAAGGTGTGGTTGATAAAGGTGTGATTGATAAAGGTGTGATGGTGAAGGTGTGGTTGATAAATGTGTGATTGATAAAGGTGTGATTGATAAAGGTGTGGTTGATAAAGGTGTGATGGTGAAGGCCTGAGGAAGGCCTGGTGCTGCTGCTCTGCCTTTCCCTGGTGTCCCTCCCTCCCTCCCCAGTGCAGCCACCAGCATCCCCAACATCCCAGGTCCAGGCTGTCAGCAGAGGCCTCCGGGAACACCAGCCTGGCTTTGGGGCTCCTTCTTAGCTTTTCGGTGAAGGCTTTAGGTTATTTATGTGTTTACTTAACAATTTATTTATTATTTTATAAATTTTCTGGCTGAGGCAACAAAGCAGCGATGGACAGAGCTGTCTGCACCCACTGGGGCTCACGAGGTTGGGTTGGTTTGTAGGAAAAGCAGAACTCTCCCCACTCCTTATAAAAAAAGCTGGGAATCTGTGGGGGTTTGTGCTGGGGGCAGCAGCTTCCCGAGGGCAGGGCAGAGCAGTGCCCTGTGCCTGTGTCACAGCCTGGTGACAGCAGCCTGGCACTGCTGACATTTCCCGTGCTGACAGCTCTCATCACCTCTCAGAGCTGTCTCACCAGGCTGAGAAGCCTGGGAATTTTCCCTCCTGTCGTTTCCAGCACGGGAAGGGAGCTGGGATTGGGGAGCCTGCCCCCTCCTCCCCCCAGAGTGTGAACTGAGCCCAGAGATGCTCAAACATCTGTGCTGGTGCTGAGCCTCGCTCAGCCTGCTCTGGGGCTGGCACACACTCCCAGCTCAGGCTGGAAACGGAGCCTCAGGGCACAGCTGGGGTGAAACTCCTCAGGATGGGGACGTGGAGCTCCTGGGGAGGCTGAGGGGGCTGGGGAGGGGCTGAGAGGGACCCCCAGCCCTGGGTGACCCTGGGTGTCCATGGGTGACCCTGGGTGTCATCCCTGGGTGTCCCTGAATGTCTCTGGGTGACCCTGGGTGACTCTGTTGTGATCCTGGGTGGCCATGGGTGTCCCTCTCTGTCCCAGTCTGTCCCAGTCTGTCCCTGTGTGTCCCAGTCAGTCCCAGTCAGCCCCAGTCTGTCCCAGTCTGTCCCAGTCTGTCCCTGTGTGTCCCAGTCAGTCCCAGTCAGCCCCAGTCTGTCCCAGTCTGTCTGACTGTTCCAGTCTGTCCCAGTCTGTTCCAGTCTGTCCCAGTCTGTCCCAGTCTATCCATCTGTCACAGTCTGTCTGACTGTTCCAGTCAGCCCCATTCTGTCCCAGTGTGCAGGTATGGTCAGGGCAGGGCCCAGCCTCTGCTCCAGCCATGGCCCCAGAGGAGCAGACAGGGTCTGGTGCCCAGGAAGCTCCACAGAAGTTTGGACAGGGCTTGGAGGGTGTCCCCAGGATGGCTTTAATGTCCCTTCCAAGCTGAATCATTCTGTGATTTCAGCAGGGTTTGGAGCTGATCTCTCGCTCAGTTTTGCTGTCTCAGAGCACAGGGCTGTAACCCTCAGCCTCTGTCTCTGCTGCAGCCAAGGCTCGTGGCTTTGCTTTTCTAGGAAGCTCTGATGCCTTCAGGAGCTGAGCTGGCACAGAGAGCAGCAGAGCCAAAGCACAAAGCTGGGATTTATTAAAAGGGATTCATTAAAAGGCCTCCCAGGGCACACCTGGGCAGCACCAGAGCCCTGCTGGGCACACCCAAGGGGAACCCAGAATGGGCACAGAATGGATCACAGGGCTCACACTCTGATCAGTTCTGCTCCATTCCCACATTGGAGTTCATTGTGCAATTCCAGCTCCAGGTCATGAAGCTCCATCCTCCTTGGTTTTCCTTCTCACTTCACTGTGGTTTTTGCTCTTGGGCCTGCAAGTTGTCCTTGGTGCCAAGCTGGAGCAGGAATTGTTTTGTCTCCCTGCATATTGAGCTCAGTAGCACTCAATATGAACCCCAGAACCACACAGCACAGAATCTGAAAAACATACAAGCTAAAACCCAAAGCATCACTTGGAGTGGCTCATTTGCTATTCCCACACATCTGCTCTGCTGCAGCCTGTCATTAATCTCCTGGTAGGTTCAGCTTTCCCCCTCTCCCACTTGCTGCATGGCCAGCCAGCAAAGAGACAACTAAATGAGCACTGGTACCCAGCAAACAGCAGGTCCCAGGGCTACCTGGTAATTGTTTTCTTGCTAAAAAAAATACATTATACATCTTTCAGTGAAAGGACAGAACAGCTGGAGAAGCAGGGAGATCCTTCCAGCCCCACCTGAGTGGAAAGGAGCACAGCTATGGTCACACAGGGCTGTGCTCTGGGACAGCAGCCTGGCTTTGCCCTGGGCACCCCCAAATCCTCCAGACCTTGTTCCAGCACAAAGAGCTGCCCTCGTGTGTCAGCAGGCTGTGAGGGCTGCAAAAAGCTCTGCTGGGACTGCAGCATGTGGGCAGAAAGGGGCATTTTGAAGGCTCTTCCTGGAGTAAGATGGAAATTAAAAAGATATTTTTGTCCCAAGGCCAGCCCCTGAGTAAGCGTAATTTGGCTCTGACGACTCTGCAGGAGCAGTGCCAGTTTCTACAGCTGAAGACCCATCTATGATATTAAGAAAAAACAAATCTCATTTATTCTGTGTCCTTGTTGGCATCACAATCCAGCTATTAAAAAAAATGAACACGTTGCAGAGCAGTCCTGCCATCATGAAGTGAGTACACACCAGGGCAGCTAAAATGAACAGAAGGGATTGTTTGGTTTCATTTTTTTAATTTTTTTTTTTTTTTTGCCTTGAGGGGTTCTGTTCCCACGTTCACTTTATAAAAAACAAAGGAGAAGGAACCTTCCTACTGCTGGAGTACAAAAGTAGGTGGGGAAGAAATGCTTTCCAACAAAAACACATTGTGAGGCTGAGAGTCCTGAATTTTTGTAGAATGGTGGACTGGTTTGGGCTGGAAGGACCTTAAATATTATTCAGATTCTCCACGGGCAGGGACACTTCCCCTATCCCAGGCTGCTCCAGATCCCATCCAACCTGGCCTTGGACACTCCCAAGGATGGAGCAGCCACAGCTCCTCTGGGAAATCCACCCCAGCCCCTCCTCACCCTCCCAGGGAAGAATTTCCCAGATGAAACAAGGCAAACCCAGAATTTCTCTGCCATCCCCTGACCCCAGACCTGCAGCCGTGCCAGGGTCACCCACCCCAGGCAGGGCAGTGCTCGCCAGCACTGGAATTAATTGGGATTTGTGCTCTGAAATTGTCAGATCAAACCTGCCAGAACCTTCTCTGGGTTTTTTTCTCACCCACTTCAGCACGAGGAGGGCTCTGGGTGAGAAGGGGGGCTCAGCTGGCCCGGCACCACCAACACTGAGCCACAAACACACACACAGAGTTTGTTCCACCCTGCTTTTGCTCAGTAGCAGCTGATTTACAGCTGGCTCCTAAAGAGGGGATTTTAATGGCGTTTTCTTTCAAAAGTGTTACTTATAAATGGGCTGGAGCCGGTGTAAAAGTGTCTGCAGGCACAGAAATCATCATCACCAGCGACTGCTGAAGACTGATACACAGAGAGAGGAAATTTATATTCTCCCCAAAGTGGGAACCAGACTGTAAATTGAATTTGTCAATAGATATGGAAATGGTTCCTGTTTTCCTTGTCTTCCCTGCACTGGGAAATCTGGAACAGTGTCACTGGTGCGGTAGGAGGAATTTCCAGGTCCTGCCCTGTCTGTGGCTGAGGGTGTCAAGAAATTCGTTGTCACCTCTTCAGGTCCGGGGTAGAAACAATACAAATCCTTCAGGAACAGAGTCGGGAAGAGATAATTGCATTTAAGGACCTCAGAAAGCCATTATGGACAATTTACCTTCCTGGAAATGTGTGGATGGTGGAGGGAGCAGCACATCCATCAGGCTTTGGTCCATGCAAGAGCTGGGTGATCCTCAGGGGAAATTCCATGTTCTGGCGCCTGTGGAAATTCCCGTTTCAGTCCTGACAGCCCTGGAGCTCCAGTCCCGTGTAAATTGTGTCACCTGGCTTTTGGGTGGCACTTTGAGGGGGACTGTGAGGGGTTTGAGGGGATGTGATGGGGAGATGTCATCCTGGTTTGGATTTCCCTCTCTGCCTGTGGACATTGCCCCTGGGAGAAACAGTGCCTTGATTAGGAGCCAGTGCAGTGGCACTGGGAGCCATGGATCTCTCCTGTGTGCCTTCAGCTCAGGGTTCTGGCTTTAAATGTCTCTTGGATGGAAGGATTTGCAGCCCAGTGTTTGCAGAATGGCTGTTCAGCCATCACCTGCTGCTGTGGGAGCTGCATTTGAGAGAAGGCAGCTCCTCGAAGGAAGCAGGTGGACTCTGAAGACCCAAATCTGAGTTACAGGCAGCCCTTGGACCCTCAGTCCTCACAGAGAGGGCAAACAACTCCAACCTATCAAAACTGCAAGGGAAGCCCAGCACTTTGATAAGTGGAAAAAGTCACCCCAGCATCAGAAGAGAGAGATAATTTCATTTTATCACTCCAGGGTCGTTAGTCTGGGGAGCAGAGATGCCCTGCTGGGAACTGTGATCCCATCAATCCTGCCAGGGCTGCTCTGATATTTTGGTTTAGTGGAGTTTGGGGGGTTTTTATTCCGTGGTTCATCAAAACCTCTGGCACAGCTGTCCTGACACACACCTGGCTGCCAGGTGAGCAGAGGCTTTCCACGTGTGATGTTTGGGTGTCTCTGCAGGGGAAAGGCCTTGGGGGGGCTCTGCTCCTCTCTCCCCTCTCCAGGTGAGCTCACAGCTGGGTTTGGCTGGTGCAGGTGCTGTGAGCTCCCTGTGCCAGCAGCAGGCTGGCAGTGCCATGGGACAGGCACTCACCTGGACGGGCACTCACCTGGGCACAGACACTCACCTGGACAGACACTCACCTGGACAGGCACTGACCAGAGGCCAGGCACTCACCTGGGGACAGGCACTCACCTGGACAGGCACTCACCTGGGGACAGACACTCACCTGGGCACAGACACTCACCTGGACAGGCACTCACCTGGGCACAAACACTCACCTGGGCACAGGCACTCACCTGGGCACAGACACTCACCTGGACAGGCACTCACCTGGGCACAAACACTCACCTGGGCACAGGCACTCACCTGGGCACAGACACTCACCTGGACAGGCACTCACCTGGGCACAAACACTCACCTGGGCACAGGCACTCACCTGGGCACAGACACTCACCTGGACAGGCACTCACCTGGGCACAAACACTCACCTGGGCACAGGCACTCACCTGGGCACAGACACTCACCTGGACAGGCACTCACCTGGGCACAAACACTCACCTGGGCACAGGCACTCACCTGGGCACAGACACTCACCTGGACAGGCACTCACCTGGGCACAAACACTCACCTGGGCACAGGCACTCACCTGGGCACAGACACTCACCTGGACAGGCACTCACCTGGGCACAAACACTCACCTGGGCACAGGCACTCACCTGGGCACAGACACTCACCTGGACAGGCACTCACCTGGGCACAAACACTCACCTGGGCACAGGCACTCACCTGGGCACAGACACTCACCTGGACAGGCACTCACCTGGGCACAAACACTCACCTGGGCACAGGCACTCACCTGGGCACAGACACTCACCTGG
>VXBS01002974.1:277840-342526 GCA_013400255.1 Sitta europaea
GCCCCTGGCAGCTCCGCTGTGCCCGAGCGGGGTCCGGCTCCCCCGCTGCGGCTCTCCGGAGTCAGCACAGCCCACCGAGCTGCTGCTGCACAGAAACGCTGCTGTGTCACCAAAGGACAGTAGCTTGTAACTAATTACATCCCTGCTTTATCTGGGCCCCTTCTTCCTTTTAAATACACTTAATAACTCTGTCTTTGAAGGCTCCAGGAATAAAAATAACCACTTCAAATAATCTCCTGGAGACACATGCCACGTTAGGTGTAGAGCTGGAGTAGGCACCTTGGATTATCTGAGCCAAACAAGAGGCCTGGGGCCCTGCTGGGCTGGAGGTTTGGAGTGCTCTGGAGAGCCAGAGTTTGTGTTTTCCAGGAGTCCTGTGCTGACATTATTGTTAAAGATGTGAGGAAGGACGAGGGGACTGTGCCAAAAGAGCAGTGATTTCACTGGGCAGTGACTGACCTGGGTGGAAACACTGACAAATACTAAAATTCAGCCCAGTCCCTCCCCCGTGACCTGAACCCATCCACTTCTCTCCCTAAATCATCTTTAGACATTCCCAGTGGTGCTGGATTCACAGCTCTGTCTTCTGTCATCCTCTCCCTGACCCCTTCAAAAGAAGGACCAAAGAAAACATTTTGTTTCCCTGATCCTGGGAGTTCCTGTGGGATGGGAAACACCTTTGCAGAAGGAAGGGCTGCTGAGCACGGTGTGGGAGCTGGGTTGGAAGTCAGTGGGGAGCCAGGATTCACAGACCTGGAGCCAGCAAGTTCCCCCTGGTTTATTTAAAAACCCTCTGCTGTCACTGGAGCCATTCTGTGAGGCCTGGGTGCCATAATGAGGCACTAAAATATCCCAGAGGGCAAGATCAATTTTTCTTATGGCCGAGTATTTTTGGTGTGTATTTTTTATTATTACCTAATTTCTTCCTGTACAGTGAGCCCATAAACTCCAACGATGCTTGGGATAGATGGGAATGTGCCAGACCCCAACAGCAGTTTCTGTGCCTTTGAAAGATGGAAATAAGGCAGGAAATTCAAAAGAAATCCATGTCAGGACCTTGACAGGAGGAAGGAGCCAAGCAGGGGCAGGAGCCTGTGGCTCCTCATCCCAAAGTGATCCAAGCAAAAGGAACAGGCAGTGCTGTGAAAATGTCATGGCTGCAAAGCACCCGGGAGGAAATCAACTTTAAGAGGCAGCAGAAGGCGAGTAGATTATGGCACTTCTAAATTAAAGGTGCTTGGGGGATTCCTGGAGGGCAGAGGCTGGGAGTTAGGAGGAATTCATTACAGAGAGAGGGACTGCACTGCTGGATCACCTGCCCTTCAGAGCTGTGCTGCTCTGCCCTGGCAGTGGGGACAGCACTGCTGGGGGTCAGGGGGAGCCCCTCTGGCTGCTCCAAGGGGCCTCCAGCCCAGGAGGCTCTGGGGCAGCATGAGCACTCCCACTGCACCATTTCCCCTCTTCCTTCCCCTCTCTGCAGCTCCAGGGGCAGGTGGCTTTAGGGGCATCACTGGCTGCCAAATTGACAGTGGTGCTTTGTCTCGTTTGAAAGGAAAATGCAGAGGAGGGGAGATGTGAGCATGGAAGGACAGAGTGCCAGGATTCCAGAGGACTTTGTTCTCCAAGGGCCTGTCTTTTATTCAGGGTAAAATTCAGGATCAGTCCCAGGACTGGAGCACAGCTCCCTGGCTGTGGTGGGAACTGGGAGCAGCTTTAATTGAGCTGTTGTGGATTTATGTCCGACCCAACCTCACAAGAGTCACTCCACATTTGCATCTCAGCTCTGCCAGGCTGGACCATCTCCAAGATGCTTCCTTGGCTTTCCTGTATCGTTTTTCTTCAGCCATTTCAAGTGCAATTATTAATGGATACCTCTAGAGAAAATAAAATGAGTAAATTCAGTGGAGAATCAGAAAGTCAGCACAAGGATTGAGCTGGGCTGGTGTTCCCTCTCCTCCCTGCAGCTCCTGCTCTGCCACCAGCCCTGCAAATTCCATTCCCAAGGATCCTTTGCAGTGCTCCTGCAAGTCTGTGGCCACACTGTCACCTCCCCCTGGCTCTGAGGTGACAAAGCCATCGCTGCAGCCTCAGCAAGCACCAGGGAGCTGACCACAGCTCGTGGTGTGTGAGTCCTCAAACCCTGAACTCTGCCCAGAGTGATTCCCAGTGTCCCCAAGGAACCCTGTCCCTCCCAGAGTTGTCTGCTCTGCCGTGAGAGCACGAGGGGTGAGGTGTGTCCCTTCTCAGCTCTAGACAGACTCGGCGCTTTGCACAATTTGCCACCAAAAAACAGAGCTTGTTTTGTCACCACTCCCATATGGTGGCTCATTCAGCTGTGCCAGGACACAATTAATTATTGGAGGCTGCTGTTTATCTGTCAGAGCACTGTAAGGAGAAGTTTGGGCTGCATTGTTTGTTTAATCTATAGCGCCTTTTGTTTGCTTCAGAATAGTCGATATCTTTTCAATTTTTTCCCTTTTTCTTATCTTACCCCTTTCTAAAGCTTTAATTCCTATAATCCAAATGGTCTCTCTCCTTTCACTGCTGCTGATCAGTTATCACAGAGCCAGAAAATCATGGAGTGGTTCGGGTTGGGAGGGACCTTGATGATGATCTCATTCCACTGCCTTGGGCAGAGGCATCTTCTGCTATCCCAGGTTGCTCCAAGCCCTGTCCAAACTGGCCTTGGACACTTTCCAGGGATCCAGGATCAGCCTCAGCCTCACAGGGAAGAATTTTTTTCCAAATGTCTCATCTCAGCCTCCTCATCTCATTGCCCCTTGTGCTGTCACCACATGCCCTTGTTCATATGACCCACGGGAGTCTCTCGGCTCGGGTGGAGGACGTGACACTCAGCTGGGCTGGCAATGCTCAGGAGGGCTCATCCTCAGCAGCAGAGGGATCAGAGGGGAGGGAAAGTCAGGGAACAAACCCTCCCTGGAGTGACTCAGCCCTGAGTCAGTGTCTGCCTGGCTGCCTGGTGCCCATCCTGACCAAGCTGCTCAGCAAGGAGCCCGTGGGCTGGGGATGCCTCCTGGCACGTGGGGAGCAGCAGCATGAGGGGGTGCAGCAGCATGGACCCCTCTGGGGAGGTACCAGAGCTCAGGAGAGCTGCCCAGCACCATCACCCACCCCAGAGGGGGCCCCCAGCAGCTCCCCTGCCCCTCTCCACACGGGCAGAGGGGGGCTGGAGCATCCTCTGGCCCTGCCCAGACCTCGCCAGGGGAAACCATCCCCACACTGTGCAGTCTGGTTTTCCAAGCCTGCAGTTTCTGAGCTCCTAAAGCTCTGTTCCTTCCTGATGTTTTGGGTTTTTTGAAGCTTGTTCTCACAGCTTGAATATAAACATCAGGTTTTTGTTTCTGTAACAGAATCTGATGTTTGGAATCCTTTCTGTGGGACTTTCTTTGCTGTCCCTCTGGTTTGGCCAATGTGGGTGAAGAGTTCTGTTGCTCTCTCACCAGTCACAGTGGCCTGTTCAAAATGTATAAAAGAGGTCATTTGTTTGAATAAAGTGAACTCAGATTTTTCTATCCAAGCTGTCCTGGAGAAATTCGTGTGGTGTTGTGATTCACCACAGTGACAACACTGCAGCCTCCCTCCCTCCCCAAACCCCCTGCTCACCCCTGGGGCTGCTGTGGCATTTGCCAGGCTCCCCTGGGGCTGTGCAAGGGCCAGGTGTGCCTGTGGAGGGGCTGCCTTCTCCTCAGGCAGGTAAGGCTCTGCTCAGGAAGGCTCTGGCCAGGTGGCAGCTGCTCCAGAGGAAACAGATGTTCTGTGCCACAATCTGAGGAGCTCTCAGAGTTCTGTCAGATCCTGGGGAGCAGAGAGCTGAGGTCAGCACTGAGCTGCCACAGCCTGGGATTTTATCAGGAGGAAAATGAGTGTTTGTTAGTGCAGGGAGAGTTGGGGAAAATATTTCCCAGGGGAGGGGAAGTGTTTGTGAGTGTTGGCTGCTTGTGAAACCCTGCATGGGCTTGGCTCTGTCTGCAGCTCCCTGGTGTCAACTTCTCCTGAAGCCTGAGAGCCAGAAACATTTGTTCCCAGAAGTTTCTTGGAAAGAGGTTGCCTGGTGGGTTCCTTTTAGAGGCTGAGGACAATGTTTTGTGCATGCCAGCAGGTGCCAGGCTCCCCAAATCCTGCTGCAGGGGATGGGTGTGCAAGTGCCAGCAGGAAAACCAGGATTGAGGGATTGCCACCTTCTCCACCAAGAGCAGGTCCCCTTCCTTTGCTTTAGGGATTGGGTGTGCAAGTGCCAGCAGGAAAACCAGGATTGAGGGATTGCCACCTTCTCCACCAAGAGCAGGTCCCTCTCCTTTGCTTTTGGGGCTGCCTCAAGGACAGGTCACCCCTCAGTTGCACCCTGCAGACACTTTTAAAATCACAATAAAACAACCCCATGCATGACCTGTCCCCCAGCCCTTCTCTTGGCAGGAGAGTCAGCCTCTCCCCATGCCTCCCAAATGTTCTGCTTCCAAAAGCTTCATGTCAAGACTCGGAAGTCGAACTGATTATCTGCGTGCGGATTTTGCTTAGCTCAGGTCTTTATTTCCTCCTTTGATTCCATCTGCAGTACAGCCTTCCATGCAGGATACTAATTCCACTTCCAAGCAGCTCCTTTTATCCTGGAGACTCCAGTGCCAGGCACCTCGGGGCAAGCTGGGTGGCCACAGGCTGGGAGCAGGCAGCGAGAATGTTCAAAGGCAGGGGAAACATTTCATCTGTTCAAAGCCAGCTGCAGTCCCAACTGCTGGGCTTTTGAGTGGCTCTCATAAAAACTGAGGGCATTTAATTACCAAAAGTTTTTTTAAAAAATTACTGTTATAAACAGCACTTGGCAGGGTTTGGGCTCAGGTTGCTGGGGTGGGCATTGCTGTGTCCCAGAAAAAAAGAGGATGTGATGTTTGTGCCTGACTCAGAGCAGGGGGGTTTCTGTCTTTGTGGGACAATTGGCATCATTACCTCCGAGGGAAAGGGTGGGATTTTTCCCAGAAAAAAAGATGTTTATCCAAGTGTTGCTCCTGATGCCAACCTGCTGCCCTTCCTGATCCTGAGCCCAACCCAAGCAGGGGGTCACTCACTCAAGGAGGCCCTGCTTTCTCCCTTTGTGATCAGAACACCTTTTCAACACTGAAATGTGAAATTTTCCATCTCATCCCAAACATTTATTGTTATAATCAGCCACTCAGCCTGTCCTTGTTCTCTGCACAAATATTCAACACCATTTAAATCTTTTTAATGCTTGGAAAAGTCACGTTCTGCTGGAAGGCAGGACTGCATTCTGCTGGACAGGGTGGCTGAAGTTTTCTGGGCTGCCATGGCACAGCTAGTGTGGAACACAAGGATTTAGTCAGCTTTCACAGCTGTTTAAAGGTGTTGTGGGTTTTATTGTCTGCTCAGGTATCTGGCCCTGAACACTGGGTTTGCAATCAGCTTTGTGACTCTGTTTCCTTGGTAGGACTTGTGTTCCACAAATTCAGCAAGCTGCTTTATGAGACCATCAAAACTTTTGCCTCCATGGCATCCTATAGCTTGGAGAACTTTGTTTCTACTTTTTTTGGCCTTTTTATTTTAGAAAAGGCCTCTCCTTCCCTGAGTTTTGAGCCTGGGTGGGGCAAAAGCACCATCTGCTCATTTCCTATTTTCTGCACAAGCCAGGGTTCAGCCCATGAGGTCTCAGCAGGGTCACCCAGAGCACCTGGGGTGTCCAACAGCACCCAAACCCTCCTGCCTGAGCTGCAGCCAGCACCAGAGCCCTGCCCTGGGAGCCCTGGCGGGGACAGGTGAGGCAGTGAGTGCTCCCAGGTGAGAAAAGCAGCAGCCCCAGCTCAGGCAGGCTGATCTTTATGATAAATGTTATTTAAATTGCTTGTTTCAGCTGCTGTGGGAGCTGCACACCTCAGCCTGGCATGCTAAATATACTTTATTAATTGCCTTGCTCTTTACACACACCGGAGGCTGGTGCGCCGTTAAATACAGCGGGAACATTTATTCCTTGAGGTTTTGGGGTTTATTGAAATATTCCAGCTCCTAATGACTCCTCTGCTTGGGATCAGGCTGGACCTGACTGCAATTCACGGGTTTCCCTCCTGCCAGCACAGCAGAGGTGTCCCAGTATCTCCAGTTAAGCCCAGCATGTTCCTGCAGAGCAGCATCGTTGGCCTGGAGGAGTAAACACCTCGGGGGAGCATTCAGTGCTGATGTTCCTCTGTAGTGCTGCATTATCTGAAGGCTGCAGCTGGGATTGCTCTGTGCACAGGCAGCAGCAGCCCCCCAAAGTGCAGTTTGCAGCCTGAGCAGGCAATCAGGTGTCAGGGCACGAAGCGAGACCATCTCCAGGTCACAGCTGGACTCGCCTCAGGAAGCACCAGGGATGGAGCCCGGGCCCATTTCCTTGCTGATCACCTCAGCTGCAAAGGCTGGAGCAGCTGGGCTGGAGCTGCTGCTTCCAGGGAGGGAGAATTTGCTACAGAACCCACCCCTGCCTTGGGTTCTGAGTGGAGCATGGCTTGAGAACTTTCATTTTCTGGGCCTCTGTGCATCCACAGGACAGGACTCAGAGGGGCTTCCAGAAGGAGTGAGAACTTCTCCAGTGTTCTTTTAAAAATGCCAACCTGCATCTGCAGTGCTGCAGGAAAGAAAAAGCTGGAAGAGCTTTTCTTTCTTATGGGAGCAACCCGATACTGGATGAAAATCACAGAATCATGGACTGTGCTGAGCTGGAAGGGAACCACGAGCATCATTGAGTCCAACCCCTGGCCCTGCACAGACATCCCAAAATCCCACCCTGTGCATCCCTGGGAGCATTGTCCAAGCTCTCCTGGAGCTCTGGCAGCCTGGGGAATGTGACATTTCAGTGCCCCAGCACCCTCTGGGGGAAGAACCTTTCCCTAAATCCAACCTAAACCCTCCCCTGACTCAGCTTCACAATTCCAGCCCGTATCACCAGCTCAAAGCCTCCTGGGAGCTTCCCTTCGAGTAGGAAAACAACCCTTCAGCTCCAAATATCCTGTTTTTTATCGAGAGCCTCTTCCTTTTTTACAGCCCTGTTTGTTTTTGCTGTAAAAGCTGGTGCAGCACCTGGCAGTGTTAATCCCCCACTCCGGGTTCAGCCAAGCCCTCTGCTCCCTTCCAGTGCCGCAGCATTTTTGGGAGCTGTGAACAGAGTTCTGCCATGGGACAGAGCTGGTGGTCTCCCAAAAACTCATCCCGAGTTTGCCACCCTGGACCATCTGGTGTCTGCAGCCCCTCGGTAGCCCCACACCCAATTCCTCCAGGCAGTTTCGGGTCTGCTCCCATCCCTGGCTTCATCTGCGAAGCAAAACACAACAGCGATCACCAGGCAACACGTTGTTGTATTATTCATGCCCCGTAGTTGAGAGTGATTGAGGTGGGGAAAGGGAGGAGGAAAAACCCTGCAAAATTCATTATGGCTTCGACAGCCCCGCGGGATTTGGGATATTGCGGCTTTAATCGGAGCTAATGGGTCCCTGCTGCCTCGGGGATGGTTTGGAGAGGGTGGAAAGGCTGCAGATCCTGCTGGGAGTGCTGGGCAGGTCAGGATCTGATGTCCCTGGCACAGGTGAGAGACATGGGAGGAGCCCTGGGAGGAAAAAATGGAAAGAAGTAGAAACGAAGTTTTCCAAGCTGTAGGATGTCATGGATGCAAAAATGTTCATGGTCTCATAAACCAAGCCATGAGCTGGTGGCCTTGCTGTCACTTCTGTCCTGTGTCCTGTCTGGTGGGGACACAGAGAGTGGCACAGGGGATCCCTGCAGTGCCTGACACGTTCCCAGCCAGCAGCACTTGCTGCAATCCTTCAGTGGAAATCCACGGGAATTGCCGTGAGCTGGTTTAGCAGGGACACAGCACAAGCACAGCTGCCGGGCTGCAGGCTGTGACTCAGTTTCTGGGTGGGGTTTGGAGCCTTACTTTGGTTTTCAGAGCAGGCAACTTTGGTATTTCCCCACTCTGCAGATGGGGAGGGCAATGCCAGTCCAGCCCAGGAATTTCCAGGCTTCATTATCACAGGACCTGATATCCCATGTGTTTATCCTTGCACTGCCCATTGATTCCTAAGAATAGATGTTTTTATACTTTGCAGGGTGTGGGGAGAGGGGGAAGTTCAATGCAGATTCTTCCCAAGGAGGAGATTAAAGTGGAGCCCCATTCCTGCATCTTCCAGAGCTCTCCAGATACTGAACCATTCTCCTGTATGGGAATCATTGTCCCATGGTCTCAAAGAACAGAAAGTTTTCCTGGGGCTTTTTTCCAGAAATTCTACCCTTTAAAGGGATACTGCATGGCTTCCCTGCTCTTTTCCCATTTGCCAGCCTGGCTGGCACCAGTTTTGGTGCGACACCCCACAAACACGGAGGTGCCTGTGGGTGGATCAGTTCTCTGAAGAGGAATCTTCAGTTTTCCACCTCTGGGCTCCTCGGGACAGGGAGCTCCTGGTGTGGGTGCAGCAAAGGGTGAAAGATGAGGGGCCTGGAGCAGCTCCCTGCCCAGGGAAGGCTGAGGGAGCTGGGGCTGCTCAGCCTCCAGAGGAGCCCCAGGGAGAGGGACCCTGAGCCCTGGGTGTGCCTCGGGTGTCTCTGTCTGTCCTGGGTGTCCCTTGGGTGTCCCTGTCTGTCCTGGGTGTCCCTGAGTGTCCCTGAGTGTCCCTGGGAGTCCCTGGGTGTCTCTGGTTGTCCTTGTGCATCCCTGGCTGCCCCTGGGTGTCCCTGAGTGTCCCTGTCTATCCCTGTCTGTCCTGAGTGTCTCTAAGTGTCCCTGGGTGTCCCTTGGGTGTCCCTGAGAGTTCCTGGGTCTCTCTGGTTGTCCTTGTGCATCCCTCTCTGTCCCTGGGTGTCCCTGGGTTTCCCTGTGTGTCCGTCTGTCCCAGTCTGTCCCTCTCAGTCCCAGTCAGCCCCAGTCTGTCCCAGTCAGTCCCAGTCAGTCCCAGGCTCTGCTCCATGGCCCCAGAGCCACAGGCAGGGGCTGAGCCCAGCAATTCCCTGCACAGGAGGCAGAACTGAGCTGTGGGCACTCGCACAGAGCCCAGAGGGGCTGTGGAGCCTCCCTGGGCTGTTCCAGAGCCCTCTGGACACTCTGCTGTGCCCTGTGCTCAGGAGGTGGCACCAGGTGACCCCAGCTGAGCCTCTGTGGTCCCTCCCAGTCTGACCAGTCTGGGATTCTGGGATTTGCACAGGAGCCTGCAGGAGCTGGCCCTGCTGTCTCCAGAGCAGGATTGGCAGTGAAGAGGCTGCTGGAGCCCATAAAGCTCGACAGTAAGTAAAGGATGAGAAGGCTGAGCTGATACAGTCTAATTAACTTCCGTTCAGGCTCTTTGTTTGCTGTGCTCAAGCCTGGTTTCTTCCAGATTTAAATTGATTATGAAAATCAGCACAATGACAAAACGCTGCTTTTGAAATCAGACTTTTCACAGTAAATGGTTATTTGTTTTCCTGCTCAAAAATATTGGCTTATCCCCAGTGATAGAATTCTCTCTCTCTCTCCTCTCCCACCTTCACTCCTGCCTGATTTGTGTGTGTAGTTTAATTAAAATCATACAGTCCTTCCACAGCTTGGTCCGTCTCTGCTGCTAGCCTTGTATTTGATTTATATACAGCATTCCAGTGAAACTGCCTGGAAAAATTAAATAGACATGAATCAACTTGCCTCAGGCTTTTGAAATCCAGCATTTCACAGCGAACTCCCCATGGACATCTCCTTTCAGCCTGGTGCAGGAGAAATGTTCCTGTGAGCACACAGGGACACGGGCAAAGCACAGTCATTAGCTTTGGGGTTTATAATTGGAGCTGTTTGCCAAATAATAGCTCAGGAGCCAGGAAGTCCTTGGATTCACTACTTGTGATTATATGATTATTAAAAAATAAAAGAAAAAAAAAAAGAAAAAAGAAAAGCAAAACGACCTGGGTTATTAGACTTCAAATTTTTTTTGGCTTGGCCTCTGGAATGAGTCTAAACCAGTGGAAAATGTTTGTAACCACTCTTCAGCCTAAGTGTGTTTGATGGAGCTGCTGTAAATGCTGGTTCTGTCTCTATCTTATCTGGAGGTGTGAGCTCTTAGCTCATAGACAGAGACTTATTCTTAGCTGAGCTGCAGCTCCCTTTGGAGGCTTCCTACATCACAAACAAAGTTAACTCCTTATCAGAACCTCCTCTGCTTTTATCAGTGTGATTTAAAACAGGGCCAAGCCAGGCACTGAGCAGGAGAAACCTGCAAGGCTGCTGCTGCCATTGCACATTTACATCTCTGGGGTGTAGGAGAACAGGGAATAACTCCCTTGGAGCTGAAACAGCCCTTTTAGGGCTGAGGATGGGTATCCAAAAAGGACAGACAGTTCTCTGATTTAAGCCTGATCTTAAGGCATTTCCTGATGCCTTAAGGTTGGAGTTTTCCTGTTCTGTGTTGGTGGCAGCTTTTAGTTTGATATTAAGGGTTGCTAGGATTTTTTCACAGGGTGGGGAAGACACAACAATCCTATTCCAGCTGGGGACAATCTCTCTAAACTTCAGGCCCAAAGCACAAAAAACATGAAAGGAGGAGGGCAGGCAAGCAAGGAAGCAAGGAGGATGAAACGTCATCATTTGGGGCTGTTAATTGGACAGTTGACTCCTGTGTGCAAATGGACTAAAACATGTAAAAATGTGAGCTCTGGTGTCCAAACCCTCTTCTGCTTCCACCTTGGAGCCACCTGGGCAGATCCCACTGCCAGGGGGTGGCCTTGGAGGCACCACAACAAATATTCACTTTATTCTGAACTCTGCCTGGGCTCTGCTCTAGCTCCTCAAGGCATCAATTCCGAGCCCCCCAGCTCGGGTCAGCCCCAGCAGCAGCAGCGAGGCTGGTGCTGAATTCCCAAGAAAGGGAAGAAAATTCCTTTGTAGCTGCTGGGCTGTGTGCTGGGAGCTCAGGCTCCTGCACAGCCGAGCGTGGAGCCCAGCACGGCACAACGTCTGGGATGCTGCTCATCCCCCCTGCCTCGTGCTGCAGGGGAGTTAATCAAGAATTGCCAGCCTTGTGGAAGACAAAGAGAGCCCGCTGTGGGATTTGGGCTCAGCTGTGTCCTTTCAATAATTTATAATAAGTCTGGGGCTCTAATAACCTAACCGCAAGGATTTGGGGAAGGAGGCGATGAATTTGTTTGTTTCCTGCCAGCCACAGGTGATCTCAAAGTGAAGAAAGGAAAATTAATCCCCTTTTCTGATTTGTCTTATAAAAGATATGCAAATGACATGAGGGGCTGCTCGAGATGCCAGGGATTGCTGGATTGCCACGGGTGAATACTACAGCAGTGCCTGGGAGAGCGAGGCTGTGGTGGCTCAGGAGTGCCAGGGGTGTCTCTGCTGTTTGACACCAAAGTGCTGCAGGTTGGAGTGGCCCATGAGGTCATCCCTGGAAGTCTGTTGTTGGAGACGTCCATGAGGTCATCCCTGGAAGTTTGTTGATCCCACCAGAAGAATCTGGCTGAGGGATGCAGGGGGTGGCCTCGGTCAGGCCAGCTTAGGCAGGCTGGGATGTTAAACACCAGCAGAGGGGAGCTGAGCTCCTGGAGAAGTGCAGAACGATGCTGGAAGCTTCAGGAGATGCTGTACCAGACCCAAAGATGTTCAGTGGGCTGGAGAGATTCCATGTGTGAGCTCAGCTGTGGGAATTCCTCCTCTGTGCTGGCTGCTGCTGTGAGTGGGAGAGCAGAGGGGGCTCCGAGGTGTTCTGCAGAGGGGAGGCACAGCCTGAGCTGGGTGGGAGCTCAGGGAGCACAGCCTGTGGGATCCAGTGTGAGGGAGGAACTGGACTTGGGAACAGCTTTACACAGCTCCAGGACCTCCCTCCTGTGCTGCAGGGCTGCTCCCAGCACAGGGACCTGTTCTGCACTGTGATTGTGCCCGGAAAAACCTCAGAGAAAGGAAAAATTGCGGAGGAGTGGGAATCACAGAATCCCAGACTGGTTTGGGTTGGAAGAGACCTTAAACCCCATCCAGGTCCACCCCCTGCCATGGGCTGGGACACCTTCTGCTGTCCCAGACCACTCCAAACCCCATCCAGCCTGGCCTTGGGCACTGCCAGGTATGCAGGGAGCAGGAGGGCCTGGAAGAGGCAAGCAGGAGCTGTGCAGAGGAGGAGCACACCAGGGACGTGTTGGTGGATCTCAAACTGGAGAGCACATCAGTGAGGGCTCTGATTTGGGTTCCTGGCTGTGTGGGGTGTGGAGCTGGCCTGTTTGGGGGTGGGTGCCAACCATCCCTGCCTCCCTGACCTCCGGAAATCCTGCTGCGTGGGAGACAGCCTGTCATCTCATGTTTGCAAGTGCTTTTCAATTTAATACATTTTAATCAGAAAATTAATCAGGAAACACCAGTTCAGCAAGATAATTGAACAATGAAGAGACACGATAATTACTGTTTAGTCTAATTAACTTTGTTAAGTCTTTATTGGGAACAGAGACTTCCTGAGTGAAACTTATTAAATGGTTCTCCCTGGAAAACAGAATCCCCATCAAAAAGGCTTTGTTCCTCACACTGTTGGTTAGGAATTGGGTGCTGTCTTTAAATCATGATTAGAGAAGCTGGCAGGTGGGTTCTGAGGAAACTCTGTGTTACCTCCCAGCCCCTTCTCTTCCATCCTCCATTCATTTAAATCTCTTTAATCCAGGGTTCTCCTCCTTGCTGCTTCCCAGGCAGGCTGGGTTTGACTGCAAACAAAACCCCCGGGGCTGTGCAGCCCCACAGTGCTGCCTCCTGGTGCATCCACACTTGGCTTTGTTCCCACCTCTCATCCTCAGGTGCGTGGAGAATGGACAGGTGATGGAGATTATCACCAAAGAAGCCTGAGGGGTTTCTTTGCTGTGATAAATAGATTTAAAAACACTCAATATCAAAATATCCAAACCTTTGGTGGGGCTCTGACAGGAGGGAGCTGCTGGGAAAGCCCTGTTTGAGGGGTGTATTGAGGGGATCTGTGGGTTGGGATAACCCTGGGGGAGGCCAGGGTGGGATGGGGAGGTACCAGGGATTTTGGGCACTGCCAGCACCGTGGTGATGCCACGGAATATTCACACCAGGCCAGAAAAGGAAACCTTGGGGAGAGCCCTCAGGAATGAATCCTGGCTCCAGGGATCAAACACAGCTTCAGGGATCAAACCTGGCTCCAGGAATGAATCCTGGCTCCAGGAATGAATCCTGGCTCCAGGGATGAATCCTGGCTCCAGGGATCAAACACAGCTTCAGGGATCAAACCTGGCTCCAGAAATGAATCCTGGATCCAGGAATGAATCCTGGCTCCAGTGATCAAACCTGGCTCTAGTAATGAATCCTGGATCCAGGAATGAATCCTGGCTCCAGGGATCAAACACAGCTTCAGGGATCAAACCTGGCTCCAGGAATGAATCCTGGCTCCAGGAACAAAACCTGCCTCCAGGGATCAAACCTGTCTCTAGTAATGAATCTTGGATCCAGTGATCAAATCTGGCTCTAGTAATGAATCCTGGCTCCAGGGATCAAACCTGGCTCCAGAAATGAATCCTGGCTCCAGGGATCAAACAGAGCTTCAGGGATCAAACCTGGCTCTAGTAATGAATCCTGGATCCAGGAATGAATCCTGGCTCCAGTGATCAAACCTGGCTCCAGAAATGAATCCTGGCTCCAGGGATCAAACCTGCCTTCGTGCCTGCTGTGCTCCTCAGCTCTGACCTCTGTCCTTGCAGGCACTGTCAGGACTCAAATAAACAATCCCTGTTGATTGAGGAATATTAATGGCATCAGGAGCAGTGTCTGCCTGGACAGGAATTAACATGAAAGAGCCGCTCTGTCTGGGCCAGTGTCTCCTCTGCTTTTGCTTGGCTTTGCTTTCCTGTAAGGGCGTAGCATGAAATATTTATCATCTCAGAATGAAGGATTAAACATAAATATTGAAATGAACTTGATTGGCTTTTGATCTGCTGAGAGAGCCCTTTGGCTGGCCACGCTGCAGCCAGAACTGTCCCACCGGCAGCTCGTGCATTATTCATGGTGGGGCAGGTCAGGGAGAGGAGAGAGCTCGGGATATCGACCTGCAGAGGGATGTGATTTAATAATCCCTGGCTCCTGGGGTTATCTGCTCCAGGCAGGGAACCAGGGGAAACTCAGGAGCTCAGCCTTTGCTCTCGGTTTCAGCCGTGGCAAACCTGAGACATCCTTTTCTCAGCCAGGGATGACATTGGTGCAGTCTGGTGTCAGGCCTGAAGTCTCTGATTTTCTANGTGTGTATATATGTATATATGGGGAGACATTTTGAATCAAGAGATCATTTCTTTTAGGCAGCCTTGAGAAAATGCTGGAGCTGCCAGAGGTGAGGCTGCTGTGTTTGCTGTCAACACCTCCTGCAACCACAGAGATGCTTCCCCAGCAGAGCAGGGCTCCCTTCTCCAACACCCAGGTATCTGAATGAGCATAAAATCTCTCTGAGTGAACTCTTTCCTACTTCTCTGGTTCTCTCACTCTGCTGCAGGCTGGGTCTTTCAGGCCTGGAGCTTCTGAGTTTCTAAATATCTGTTTTTTCCTAATGTTTTGAGTTTCTGAAACTTGTTCCCACAACTTAAACATAAACACCGAAATTGTTTTAGTAACGATGCTCATATTTAGAATCCTTTCTGTAAGGCAGATTTCCTTTTGATGTGCCTCTAGTTTAACCAATGTGAGTCAAGAGTTCTGTCACTTGTTCACCAATCACAGTAATCTGTCAAAAATGTATTAAAAAAAAATTTAAAATAAACAGAATCAAATTAATCTCTCCAAACTTGTTAAAAAAAAATCTCGTGTTGTGTGTTATTCACCACAGTGACACTCTGCCCCACTTCAGGCCTCATTATTTTAATTACAACGAGAGAACAGGATGGCTCCCCACACATCCTGTTCTCTCCTACAGTTAATTCATGGAACTCAGAGCCTGAGTGGTTGGAGCTCCTTGTGGCTGTGATTGAATTTATAATTTATTTGGTTTGTAATTAAAGGAAGAGCTCTCCCACTCTCCAGGGTTGGGTTTTTCCATCCACGTCGTGCTGCAGAGCAGCCCCAAATTGTTCAGTGTCGTGTTCAGCCCCAAAGCACAAGGGACAACTCATTACTCCTCATTTTTCTGGGTCACCCAGAGCCAGGCATCGTTTTGTTGTGAGGAATCACGACTCAAGACGTGGCTCTGTTGGGAGAGACCATTTTGGAGAGTGCAGTCAGCAGCATTGCCTACTCATGTATTTCCTTTTTCCTCCTCTCTCCTCATTAATTACTGAGCAAACTCTGCTGGTTCCTCTGGGATCTGGCAGGATCATTCCACCAGGGACAGGCATGGAGTGGTTTTTCTAGAGGAAAACTCCTCTAGAAAACTCTTGAGGAACCTCCTGATTTAACTTTTCCCTCCCGCCCTCTCCTGCAGCATCACACAGAAAATAAAATTGCTGGAGCCTTAAAGCACTTCCCTGGCTGAACCAGAGAGTTAATTATTATTTAAGAGGAACAATTGGGCAAGGCTAAAAGCTGTAAAAGAAAAAAGGGAGAAAAATTAAAAGTTGGAATTGCAGAAAGAGGGGGAAGGAGAAAGATGCTGTTCTATAGTGTGGTTTTATATGCAGCAATATCTGCAGTTTCAAGGTGGAAGACAGTAGAATGATCCCTGCTCATTCCTTTCCTGCAACCATTCCAGGACAATGAAATTGCTCTTTTCTCCTTCAGAAGGACAGATGGGAAGTGGTGCCCCTGCTAGTTTTGCTTTTCAGCCCAATTTGGTGGCCGTGCAAATGGTTTGACTGGCTGTGCCTTGAAGAAACACACCCCCAGCCTCCGTGGAGTTCTGCAAATCACATCCTAAAGCTCCTCTGTGCTCTGCTGCCATGAAAAGTCCAATCCCTGTGGCAGCAAACCCCGTTTGTTTTGTGGCTGAACAGCAGAGGGAGGGCCCAGGGATTCCAGAGCCTGGTGGAAAGGGCAGGCAACTCCCCAGGCACCGGCACAGAGCAGGTAATTAAGAATATCATAAAGTGTTAATGGGAGATTCAGCCTTTTCTGCAGGCTGGTTTTGCCCCTGTAAACAACAATCATTTGGCTGTGCTGGGAGAAATCCACAGGCAAAGGCAGTGGCAGAGTTGTGCTGGAGTGCTGAACCATCCTGTCCCCAGCCCAGGGCACCCAGAGCCACCTCCAGCCCTCCCTGGGCAGTGCCAATCCCTGACCAGCCTTTCCAGGCAGAAATTCCTTCTGATATCCCCCCTGAGCTTCTCCATGCCCAGCCTGGGGCTGTTCCCTCTCCTCTGTCCCTGTCCCCTCCTGGCAGGAGCTGAGCAGAGCCAGAGGGGTCCCTGAGCTCCTCTGCTCCAGGCTGAGCCCCTCAGCCCCACCAGGGATTCTCCAGACCCTTCCAGGCTCCACCAGGAATTCTCCAGCCCCTTCCCAGACCCACCAGGAATTCTCCAGCCCCCTCAGCCTCACCAGGAATTCTCCAGCCCCTTCCCAGCTCCACCAGGAACTTTCCAGCCCCTTCCCAGCCCCACCAGGAATTTTCCAGCCCCTTCCCAGCTCCGTTCCCTGCCCTGGACTCCTCCAGCCCCTCAAGGTCTCTCTGGCATGAGGAGCCAGAGCTGGACTCAGCTCTCACCCCACTCTTCCCTTCCCTCACGGACACAGAGCTGAACTGGGGGGGGGGAGTTCACAGACCTTGCTCGAGCAGAGAGCATGGGAATATTTTTACCAACAAAGGCTGCTCCTTCCTGAACTCCCAAACCTTTGTGTTTATGCAGTGACAGAGGAGATTTGCCTCACCTCACTGTTCAGAGCCACAAATACCTTCCCTGCTCTGCAGGCAGCGAGTCCCAGGCTGCTGAGGAGCCAGCCCCGTGCTGTTCAGCTTTCCCACAGCTCCTTGTGCAGCCTTTTTCTTTGCCATAAACCCTTAATTCTGTGCTTCCAGCACTCACCTTGTCTGATTTCCCTCTCTGAAACAGGCAGAATGTTGAATAAATGCCTGTTGGTCATTAATGCCGTGTTTACAGCTCTGGAACAGGCACAGAACCTGCTCTGCAGAATTGTCACCCTGTGAATAGACCACGATAAGCAGCTGGGAGTTAAAAGCTTTGGGATGTATGGAAAGCTGTAATTTGCTGATTACCAGGGCTTGATTGGGGCTGTATTGCAGTATCTATTCCTGAGCAGCCCCAGAATCCCGACCCCTCTCCAAAGGGGCCAGACCAGAGGAAAATGCTGGGAAAGCAGGAGGATGGCTGGGAGCTGCAGGAGTTTTGAGCCCTGCTGGTGGGTTGGTTTGGGTGGAGATGGGACTGTGCTGGTGTGCTTGCTGTGTCTCCCACCAGCCTTGAAGGTCTGCTGAGCTCCAGTTCAGGGAAAGCCACCAAAGCCATGCTGGCTTCTCTATCCTCACTGCTTTTCCTCTGCTAATTTGCTGGAGTTCCTCAGGAAGTCGCTTCTTCCCCATCTGGCTCTTCCTTGGGGTTGTTGGCATTCCCCAGTGCTGATGCTCAGGACCTGGTGCACATAAAATGTGCTTTTCCTGAAGCTTCCACTGAGCTCTGCAGAATGGATTTATGCTCTAATTCCCCGGAGCTCTCTCAGACAGGATTTCTGTAGGGTGTGGGTTTGGTTTTGTGTGAATATCTCCTTCACCCAAAGGTGTCTTCAGACACTGCTGGGCTTTATTTTAAATTATGCCCCTATTTGGAAAAAAAAAAAAGAGAAGGGGAAAAAAAAGAGAGAGAGGACTCAGGAACATAAATTAAGCCTTCAAATGCATGTGCAGTTCTCAGTGACACAAACTTTGCTCTTGGGGTTTATGATGCTAATAAAATACTATTCACTGCTAACAGCTCTTTCCTTCCTGGCCTCGCAAACAGAGACAAATAAGTGCCTGTAGTGAAGGAGTTCACATTTTATATCTCTTTGCATCAATATGGCCCTGCTTTATTGACATTTTTAGGTAGAAACTGGCTGGTCATGTCTGAACTATATTAACTATTATTTATTATTTGGGCTGAGAACCCGAACCCTCCTTGTTCTAGGTGGTTGTACATACAAATCAATACTATTTGTATCCCAAAGAGCCTCTAAATATTACAAGAGACAAGAACTAAGTGAGATAAAAAGTGCAGGAAGCAGAGAGGTGCTTTGTGTGGGAGGTGCTGGGCAAGAGCACGGGCAGCCCAGCGAGCACCAGCCTTGGGCTGTGGTGGAGAAACATTGCCAAGGGTTTGTGGCAGGTTCCTGAGCACATGGAGAAGGTGGCACAGAGCCTCCTGATCTAATTAACTCACAGATTAATGAGCATTAATGAGACCTGGGAAATGTGTCCCAATGAACCCCCTCACCCAAGGGCTGGTATGCTCTCAGATTTCATCCACCACAAGGATGGATTTCATCCCTGCTCACAAGGGAAGGGATTGGAGGTGATCAGCAATGATAATTTTGTGTCATGTGCAAGATAAATCATGGGAGGAGCTGCCTGAGCAGGGCAGCATGGACTGGAGCCAGCCCCTGGACTCGTGCCCTGGCTGGCCTGGGAGTTCCAGGGCAGCTCCTCCTGGTGGGATGTTTGTTCTTCTACTGGAAAATCTGGAATGCTCTGGTTGGGAAAAGACTGATGGTCATTTATTGAGATGGTTTGGTACCTCTTTAAAGGCATCCAGGTCAAATGGGTCCCAAATAATTCTCCAGGAGAGAACAGAGTGTCAGGGGTGAAGCCCCTTTGAAAGACATTAGTCTGGATTTTCCATCAGAATTTCTAATCACTCTAATCCAAAACAACTTCACACAACTTAGCCATAAATAGAACATCTTTTCCCTCTTGATTCCTTGCCCAGCTTTTTGCTGGAACACTGATAAACCTCCAATCTGACCCAGAGATTCATGTCTGGAGCTGTTTGGGGAAGCCACAGTGGAAATCCAGCACAGAACCCAGCTCTCAAAATTGGATTAACCTTTAGGAAGAGCTCCTAAGGAAGTGCTTTGTCCCCTTCCAGGCACTCTGAAGCCCTGACAAAGCAATTTGGCTGTTGGGGCATTTGTCACATGGACAAGGAAGAGCCAAATTCAGTTCTTGGAGGAACCTGTCCCCATGGAAGAACCTGTGGAAGATCTGCCTTCCCTGGATTCACCTCCGTGCTGCTCCAGTGGGAACTGCCCTGGCCCCCCTTGAGAGTGCCCAGCAGGGAGGCTCAGAGTGTGTGATTTCCTTATGCCATGGAAATCTCTGCACTTAATTTTCCAGCTTTTTAGGACCTGGGCTAGTTTCTAAAAATAGAGCTTTATTCCTCCTGTTCACTTTCTAAAGGACAATGACAGGAGAGAGAGGGAGAGCGGGAGGGGGGGAGGAAATGCCACAAACTGGGACATTTTGTTATCACATTCCCTGCACATCTGGGAGCTCTCCTGGCACATAATTGCTGGCTAATGCTGCTCACGAGCTGCAGCCCCTCGGAAGCTCTTGGGATGCTGTGGCCCCTGCTCTGCAAATTGAGCGTGACCTCCTGGCCAGGTGTTCAGCTCTGAGAGGGAAACTCGGCGTTCCTTCCCTTTCTTCCCTGAGATTCTGGTCAGGCCACTGGGTTTGGAGGCTCCAAAAGCCTCGTTGCTCCCAAATTCCCTGCACTTCGTGGGTCCTAAAGAGGATTCTGTGGTGAGGTCTTGCTGCTCTGCACAGCTGACATTGGGTATTGGGGGGGAATTCCTTTCCATGCTTGGATTTTCTGTGCAGAAAACAGCAGCTTCTAATGAAATGGAGAAATTATTCCATTTTTTCTGTTATTTAAGGAGGGAAATCCAGCCTCAGAAATTAACCCAGCAACATGGATGTGACTAAGAAGCAGCCCCTGTGCAGCATTTTCCCTTTCTCTTCTCTCACCAAAATTAAAAGAATCTTCACAGTTCAAAACATTTTGAATTTCCTGACTCTTTAAAATGCCGTTGAAATGGAATTTTTAGGGGGTAAATCTAGTTAAGATGCTTCCCTACCTTTCATTTGGACTGTGTTATGTCTTAATTGCATAATCCCAGAATTTTGGGGGTCATTATCCCAGGCAGGCTGGGGATGGGGATGGCTGGAGGCAGCTCCCAGGGAGACAGGGAATATTTGGGACATATGGTGGCAGATAATGGATGAAGGCAGGATTAAAGCAAAGATGATTGAGTAAACTTCTGCCATCTCCACCTGGAAGTGGTGTCTGTCCACGCCACATGGTGAAGGTGATAAATTGTAGTGAATTTGTGATCTGGAGCCATCAAATTTCCTCGCCGTCTTTCTTAACCTTGGGACAAATTAAATCAAGTTCTGCTGTGAAGCCTAAAGACATAAAATTTGTTAGCTGTAACAGCACATCCTGCCAAGCAGTCAGAACTCCCTGGTATTAATTACTTTATTCTCTAAGTTAAATAAATGATGTGATATCTGGATTCAGGGGGAAGCCACCCAGGAGTACATAAAGGATGTGAAGATTTTCCTGTCAATGAACATCCAAACTCTGTTGCTAATTTGCTGTGGAGGGAAATAATGGGCTCTGAAGTGCCTCCCCTCCTGAGTGAGATCCTGCCAAGGAGGAGCATCACTGACAGGACATGTGGGGTGGAGCATCCCAGTGATCCCGGGGTCTGTAAGGGTGCTGGGGGTCCCTCTCCCCATTTGTTTCCCTCCTCTGGAATAAGCATCATCCCAGCCTGTGCATTCCTTGGCTCTGCTCCCCAGCTGCTGCTGGGTTCCCTCAGCTCTGGGAACACAAACCCAGGGATGAACATCTCCCCAGGCGAGCCCAGCTGGGCCCAAAGCCCCTCACACAGGGGGTGAAGTCATCCCCACTGCTCTGATTTCTCTGAGTTTCTCCCTATGAGAAGTGTCTTGCAGAGAGACCCAAACCCAGCTGACAGCAGGTCCACACTCCTGCCTTCTTCAGTGATTCACTACCCCATTGAAAAAAAAACCCAACCACGCATTATTTTGAATTCAAATTTGCCTGCCTTTAATTTCCACTAAGAGATTCTGTCTCTGCTCATCTCTGGCAGGTTAAAGAGCCCTCAGTATCTGATGGTTTCTTCCTGTGAAAGTGTTTGTGCACTATAATCAAATTACCTTTTGAATTTCTTCCTGATAAGTTTAAAGAGATTAATCTTTTCACAGTCTCCATTCCAAAGCCATTTATTTCCATGAGCCTGAGTCACTCACAGGCCTTCCCAGCACCCCCTCTCCAGATCTGAGGCTTGCCAGAATCACAGGCACTGCAAATAGGTGCAGTGCTGTTAGTCTGAGCTCAGAAACAGCCCAGGGGGTTGGCTCAGCCCTGTCCTGCTTCTCCATCCTGGCTCAGGCAGGAACGAGCCTGGGACATCACACCAGTGAGGAACTGGCCAGAAAACCCACCTGCTTATGGGGAGAGACAGTTGTGGCATTGAGACCCAAATTTCAGGTGCAGCCACCCCTTTCTGCTGCAAAGCTGGTGTCCCTGAGCCTGGGGAAGGCAGAGAGCCCCTCACACACCTGGAACCCTTCCTCAATGGTCCCGTGGCTCAGCTCAGCTCCCATCTGTCATTCCTTCCCTCCCTGGTGGAAGATGGAGAGCAGCTACTAGGGAAAAGGTGCTAAATGGGCACCTGATTTATTGTCTTCATTATGTTACTGAGGCAGCTGTGCTTGGCCTTTCCCTGTGGGGAATGTTTGGATCCAGGCTCTGAGATCAGCCCTGCACCAGGAGCTTGGCGTTTCTGCTGCCATTTCCTGGGATGGCCACTTGGTCCAGCTTCTTAAATCCAAAGCAAAGCTTTTAGAGAGCTTTAAGAACGACTTTTTATGAAGACCATATTAAAAGGACTAAGAATTGAGGCTATTTTTAGAAAAGGCTAAGTATTAAAATGCAGAAAAGGCAGGCTCGTTAGCACGTCCTGCCCTGAGCACCACTGCACCCTCGCTCTGCTGCTAAACTTAATTTATACTGAGAAAAAAAGGAGAAAAAAAGGAGGGGGGAAGTTTAAAAAAAAAATGTGCAAGGTCTCAATCCTGCCAGATGCTGAGTGCTTCCTTGGGAAGCGCTGAGCTGGCAGGAGCTGGAGCTGCTCAGCCCCTCCCAAACCCTCCTCTTCCTCCTCCTTTATTATCAGCTCATCTGCAGAGCTGGCCATAAAACAGGCAGGAGATTCCAATGAAACAGAACCATTTCCAAGGGTTACAATACGGATATTTCACTGTACAGAGTCCCTCCAGAAGGCGAAATCCTGTGGAGGAAGGGAGAAAGATGTTCTGGGAGAGGAACACGGAGCAACCAAAGCCAGAGGGGTGGAGGGGAGGGAAGGTGGAGGGGACAGCCCAGGGGTGAGCTGGGCCAGGTCCCAGGGTGGACAGGCTTTGGGAGGAGCCTTCAGACCTCCAATCATCACCCAAATTACTGCCACACGTTCTGGCTCAGCACTCACTGCCTTTATTTATAGCCCAGGCAGCAGACGGCGTCTCCTTGGAGGTTTGGAAGCTGCGAGTAAACTGCAGGTACAAAATGCTGCACCACATTTCAGGTGATGTAAAAGCCAGGGGTGGTGGCTGCCAGCTCCCTCTGAGGATGCCTGGGAAGAGGTGATCTCCTTCCAAAGTGCTCTTGGTGTCTCGGGTGGATTCCTCCAGGAAGGAAGTCCCGCGTTCTGCTGGCCCCAGGAGTTGGAATTTGAGGATCCCGGTGGGTCCCTTCCAATTCAGGATATTTTATGATCCCCGGGTATGTGGCAGATGAGTGTCCAGCTCTCCAGGAACAGGACATGCTGATAAAAACCCCTCCTGGAGCAAAGCTGCCTTCTCCTCCAGCTGCGGAGCCTCGATCCTTGCTGTGAGCTCCGACCCCAATCAGTGGGGTTAATTAGCGGCGGCAGCAGCAGCTCAGAGCTGCTCGGGGCTGCGGGTGCTTCAGCAGCCCCGGGCCATGAGATCCCAGCGCAGGGACCTCCCCGAGGGCTGGAGGAGAGCTGGGGCTCTGCTCCTTCCCTGGCCGAGCAGCAGGCGAGCCCGGAGCCCCCGGCAGGAGCATCATTTCCATATGAAACAGCGACTGGAGCAGCAGGATGAGTTCGAGAGAGTCCCGCAGTCCTTCAGGAGGCACCTCGTGCCCATAAACAGGCTCCCCCCTCTCTCCAGAACCCATAAAACCCTGTGGTAACGACCGTCGTGACAACCATAAACCTGTTGTTTCCATTCCCCGTGATTTACGGAGCTGGTGGGAAAGGTGGGGCTGCTCTTTTATTGGGATGATCAAATGTTTGCAGAGGGAAAATACAATCTGCATTCCTCCAAGGCTGCTTTTATACAGTGAATCATGAATACATTTCCTTTCCCATTAGCAGTTTAACATCGTAGGACACAGAAACACTTCTTCAAAGTGAATTTCTTTTTTAAGTAGCGCAAAGTCCTGGCTGTGGGGGAGGGAATGCACGAGCCTTTGTAACGATGTGAAAGCTGGGCCAGAACCTCCACAAAGAAGCATTTTCCTGCTCTGGGCACCTGTGAGAGAGATAAATCACCTGTCCTGCCCTTGTGAGGTGCTGCCCACGTGCCCGGGCAGTCGAGCAGCCCCAGCATGCACAGGACAGCTGAGCAAAGGGGGCTTTGGTCCAGAGAGAAAAGAGGATAAAGGAAAACAAATCCTTTGAGTCTCTCATGTGCTGGATCATCCAGGCACACGCAGAGAGGAGATAAATGATGCATGGGGCTGGGGTGGATTTAACCTGCCATTACCAGGACATTTCTCTGTGTTAAATACTTTTCCCTGTTTTCTGCTGGGTTAAAACTCCACACAGGTACTTGAGAGATACTGTATTTAATAGCTGCAAATGTGTAATCGAATACAATTAATAACAGTAATTGTAGTGGCCAGCACGCTGATGTAATTGACCTAAATGTTCCTTACTAATTAGAACAGCTCCAGCTCAGAAATCGTTCACAGCTCTGAGTAGTGTTTTATGCTGGGAAAAACAAGCTGGCCTCGATCTGTGACACACATCAGTGCTCACACAGGGCAGATTGGATTTTACTGTTATGTGTGTTTGTCTTTTCTGGGAGTATTAGAGCTGGATGGACCCAAGGAAGGTGGTCTAGGGGTGCTGTGGGTTTATATTTTTATTTGGATATTCCCCTCTCTTGGGTTATGATGTTGGCTTCCTTCAACACAGGTGGTCACTTCCACTGGATTAAATTATCTGGGATCTCTCCCCTAAAGCTTCCTTCATCTCATGTCTTGTGTTGTCATTTGTACTCCTGCAAAACAAATATGAAACCCACCCATGAAAGTGAAATGAGAATTTCTGCTTTATTTCTGATTTATGCACTGATGTAAATTGTCAGGGAATGTGCAAAGCAGAATCAGGCTGGCCCCAAAGCATTTATAGCTGCAATTCCCTGTTACAGCAGCCCCACCACAGCATCCCCATCCTCTGATCTGGGATGTGGCAGGATCCAGGTTGTGACAGGACCTGGGATGTGACAGGACCTGAGATGTGGCAGGACCTGGGATGTGGCAGGATCCAGGCTGTGACAGGACCTGGGATGTGACAGGACCTGAGATGTGGCAGGACCTGGGATGTGATAGGATCCATGATGTGACAGGACCTGGGACGTGACAGGATCTGGGATGTGGCAGGATCAGGGCTGTGACAGGATCTGGGATGTGGCAGGACCTGGGCTGTGATAGGATCCATAATGTGACAGGACCTGGGCTGTGACAGGATCTGGGACGTGACAGGATCTGGGATGTGACAGGACCTGGGTTGTGACACGTGGCTGGCTCAGGCACTGTGAATTTGGTGATTGACAGCGGCTCAGGCAGAGTTTGATGTTGAACACTGTCCAAGAGCTGCACCAGAGCCAGGGGGATGTGGTTTGCAGGGTGTCCTGTCCCTGTGCAGAGTCCTCTCCCTGCCATCAGTCCCACAGGACTGGCCAGTTCCTCACTGGGAAAGTGCCACTGGCACAACTGGGAGAGTGACCTTGTGCCCAAGAATGGCATCACAATCACAGCTTCTGGTGGAGCTTGCCCTGACAATGCTCTCCCTTAGGCCAGAGAGGGATCTTTGGGGCCAGATCCCTGCCTGCCCTTAATCAGGATTGGAGATAGCTGGGACACAGCCAGCTGAGCATGGCTGTGCTCCCCGAAAATCGAGTGTGCAGCAGGACACAGGCACCCCTGAGCCAGCATCTCTGCACCCCCAGACAGAGCCTGGCTGAGGTGAGAGCAGCCCCTGCTCCTGCACACATCCCCGGGAGGCAGCGCTGCTCCAGCTGCCAGGGAGGAGGAGAGCTCGGCTGGGCAGGAAAATCAGAAAGGAGCAGTTAAAGGCCTTGGCAGCTGGTCGCCCAAAGCGACCACAAACATGTGTCTCACCCTGGTAGGTCTCATCAGCGCAGCTCAAATGTCAGCTCGTGCTGACAAGCGAGAGAGAGGAGAACACGGCTGCCCTTGCTGGGGAATAATGAGAGCTGCGAGCAGGGAGGGAGCAGAGAGCAGTCCCAGGTGGGCTGGGTCCCATTCAGGAGCCTCCTCTCCCACTGTTCTTCCTGCACTGCTCGCTTTGGGGGTTATAAAAGTGCTGGGTTTGCAGCAGCAGTGCTGATCAGAGTCTAAATGCCTGGGAGGGGAAAGCCCAAACCCCTCCAGCAGCTGCTGTGCAGCCAGAAAAGGTTTGACATTAAACCACTGAGCACTGATGCAGAGAGGTTTTGAGGAGATAAAAGTTCCATTCCCAAATTTGACACGCACTCCTCTGTGTGGTCTCTGGGCAGTTCTCTTAATCCCTTTGTGCCTGAGTTCTGCAGGCTTGAAGAATATTGGAGGAGGTTTAGGAACAGCTGATCCTGCTCTGGGGCTGTGTGTAACACTGGGAAAAACCACACTGGAGGGACAGGGGGACGTGGCACTCGTGGCATGGTTTGGTGGCCACGGGGGTATTAGGTCAGAGGTCGAGATTGATGATCCTGGAATTCTTTTCCAGCCTTAACAATCCATGCCAGGCAGGCTGGGTGGACTTGGACAGGTGAAAAGCCAGTGGGATGCCTGTGACACCAGCCCTCTGCACCTCTGCATCCTGTCTCCAGCCAGGATCAGCCAGCAGGTGCAGCTCCCACAGCCCATGCTGGGCTCACTCTGTTCCCTTCCACCACCACACACCTGCTTTATTTTTCCCCACTTGTAAAACGTTTCAGGCAGAGGCTGAATGCAGCATAAAGGAATGTGTGTCCAGGACAGCAAGGGACACTCTCTCTTCCAGCCCAAGGCTCTGTTAATCCCCTTCCCACCCCTGCACTCAGCTGGGTAGCAGCTCTCTCTCCTACAGAAATATGTGCTGTGTCCTCACTGCATTAAGCATTGGCTTCAAGTGAATTTCTCTCACAAGCAGAACTAATAAAAGGACTAAAACCTGCCAGGTTCCACTTGACAAATGGCTGGAAGGAGGATATCTCCCCGCTTTCAGTGTTTGCAGTGATTGATCAGGGCAGGCTCGGAAGCAGCTGACCTGTTGAGGGTTTCCAGAGGGGGGGGATGATGGAAGGAAGATAATTCTCCTTTCTGGTTGATCACTGTAATTTTTGCTTTTCGGCAGATAACATATCCAGTGTCCAGAAATCACCACCTGTGTTTTGGAGCTCGCCCAGGAGCTGCAATTTCAGTGCATGTGTGCATCTGTGAGCTCAGCTCCCCATTCCCAGGGAGATGGCTCAGGCTGTGGGTGCTGCTGCAGGCACTCACAGAGGGACAGGGCCCTCCCCAAGGGCTTTGTGGCCCAGGATGAAGGTGCCCAACAGGTCACAGCAGGGCCTGGCATCAATCTAGAGGGCTCCAGCAAGGCTCTGGGGCATCCAGGCACTTCCTTCCAGGGAAGCTCTGAAAGCTCTGAGATGGATGAGGTTTTGCTCAGCTGGAGGTGGGAGAAGGAGCTCTGGAGCAGGGAATCCCAGCCCCATCTCTGGGCAATGCCAGCTGGCTGGGGCTGGATGTGATCCCTGCACAAGGCTGAAGGCACAGAGCCCCCTTTGTGCAAGGGACCTCCCTTTAAGCAAGTCCTGAGTTCTGGCTTTCAACGAAAATCTGAGGATTACACTCCTGCCACAGGTACTGGGGGCCCTGGAGAGTTGTAAAATGTCCAGGTGATCTGAGCTGGACATTGTTGTAAAATGTCCAGGTGATCTGAGCTGCTCAGCCAGACAAGGCAGGGCAGGGACAGAGCCTTGGGATCTGCTCTGTGAATTAACTCATCCCATAGATTTTTCTCATTAAATCCACTTGCAAGCCACGGTGACAGTCGTTATTTATTTATCTAAATAAAAAGAAACAATTAGCTAAGAGGAGATGCACTGTGACCTCCTTGTGAAAGCTGTTCTTTGCTCCTTGGGGGTTTCAGACATTTCATCTCCCTGGGGATCACAGCAGCAGGGCTGTGCTGAGTCCTGGCTCTTCCTCGAGCTGCTTGTGCAGGTGAATGCTCTCGTGTTTAATTGATATCCTATTTATTGATGAAGTGTTGCCCTTTTTTGGTTTTTTTTTCCTTCCCTTCTCTGCCCAGGAAGGAAGATTTGGTTCAGCAATTGGCCACAAGAGATTAGCAAACAAGCTGAGAACACTTGCTCTGGAGCGTGTTTGAGATCAGGCAGCTCTTCCTGACCCCTGTCTCGCCTCCCTCCTTCCCAGCAGCTCTCCCCGACTGCATTAGGAGCCTTCATGGAGCCTCCTCAGAGGTGGATTTTCCCAGGGAGTCATCAGTGCTGCTGCCTGATTTGTCATCTTGTGCAGTGGATAAAAGCAATTTCATGTTCGACTCTGAAACCCCTTGTTCACTTTATGAATAACTCCTGTAAAGTATCACTTCAGAAGCTGATCCAGCCAAGTGACAGGCAGGGGATACTCCTGGGATGTCCAAAAAAAAAGAAAAAAAAAAAGAAAGAAAAAAAGGGAGACCAGATTGTGTGTGCCAGGCAGATGCCTGGGGGTGTTTCTGTGAACTCCTCCGTGTGGGAGGGAGAGCAGAGCAGGCACTGGGGCCCCGTGCCTGGCACAAAGGCATTTCTGCAGCTCCTCTGGTGTCCCTTTACAGCCCAGAGCTGAGCTGCCAGCCCCGGTGAGCTGTGCAGGGGGGTGTTTGGCACCCGGGTGTCACCAGGGGTTCGGTGTCTCCCTGTCAGACCCATCAGTGCTGCACCATTTCCGAGCAGCACATCAACCCCCTCCAGCCTGGCCCCGACTGAAATCACAACAATTAACACTGAATCCTCACTGAGGAGGAAGCACTCTGGGGTTTGTCCCCTCTCCTGCAGCCGCTGGCAGGGCAGGGGCTCAGGATGCTCCCAGGGAAGCTGGGGCTGACCATGACTGGCTCCTCACCCCTGGAAGTGTCCAAAGCCAGGCTGGACAAGGCTTGGGACAACCTGGGATAGTGGCAGGTGTCCCTGCCAGGTGGAGCACGATGATCTTTGAGGTCCCTTCCAACCCAAACCATCCCGGGATCCTCAGTGTCTCAGTTCCTACCAGCAGCTGTTTGTGAGCTGCCCAGACCTCACTTAATGCAGCTTTCTCCTTAAAATACCTGTGTTTAACTCCAGGATCTGGGCCCTGCTGGAGGGAAGTGCAGCTCTCTCGATTTTTAATTGTTACCATAACCTCCCTTGTTCCTTGCTGAGACATAAAACTGCACACTCTGCTGGGATCTTCCCACATATTCCTGCAGCTGCAGGGACTTGTCCTGACTCCTGCTCTGCTCTTGGGGAGATGTTGATGGGTTCACTTGCAGTTGCTGAAGCAAAGAATGTGAAGAGATCCCCTGGCCCTGCCTGCTCACAGTAGTTGGTCACTGAAGCACATGCAGATTTTCGCTTTTTGGATTTATTTTTTTTGTGCACAATTAGGCTTAGACTGAGATAACTGTGTCCAGCTGGGCTTTGGCATCAGCTGGAAACTCTCCAGGCTGGTGCAATCGTTGGTGCCTGCTGTGCTGGGAGGGTTGGGAGCTGTGAGGGGAGCCCAGCTCAGACTCTCCCCTGGCTCTATTTATCCAGCTTTCCTTGGGGTGTCTCCTTGCACCTCCTTGTCCTGAGCTGTCAGCACCTGGGGGCTTCTTCAGCTGCTGCTGGACAAGCAGGGGAGTGGGAGGAGATCTGCAAAAACCCCCGGGTTATCTCCTGGCTGGGTGGGAGTGGGAGGGGAGCACGGGGACCTTATAAAGGAGACTCCTCATCCTTTTCCAGAAAGAAGAGAGGAAAATACAAAGTACTGAAAAGCCTTTAAACCAACCCAAGCCACATAATGTGAGGGGTGCATATTTGAATCCTTTCCCTCAGGTGGCACGGGTGGACCCTGAGCTGGTGACATTTCTGCCACGTGTCCCAAACCCACCTTGCTTTTATGAAAAGTCAGGCCCTTGGCTGCCTCCTGCTCGGGGTAAGCTGTGAGGAGGGGCATTCACTTATGGAATGACTGCTCATGGAACACTGTCAGCATTTCTTTAAGATGCCAGAGGCTTTAATAAGCAAGGGATTAATTACACCTCCCATGGCTGCCTGGCAGCTTCACCTTTGAGCACATTTGCATGTCGTTATCAGAGGGCAGGAAAATAATGGTGTTGTCCTCTTGTTGTGCCCCAGATTGCCCGGGGTGATGGGATCCTCTGGAGGAGCTGCAGGCTGTGCTGACAGGCCTGGGGTCAGCTGGGCTCCACAGGTCACCGTTCCTCTGCTCCAGCAAGTGTAATTGCAGGGATTTACTCCATTATCCACCCAGTTCTGGACAAGCTGCTGGGTAAACAAGGCAAAGGCAAGGCTGGGGTGAAGCCACACAGTTCAGTGGCTTTTTGGAGCTGATCTTCACAACCTTGTTTGTGTAGCTGTGCCTGCCAGCCCCTCTGGGCACAGCCTTTGAAGGTCCTTTCCTGCTGCAGGTGATTCATGAGCCAGCTCGAGGTGAACCTCTCTGGCAGGTTTTGTTTCCTGCTCTGGGCAGACCTTGGAGCATCAGGTTTCCACCCACCCCTTCCAGCGAGCAAAAGTCCTCCGTTTATGACTTCCCCCGAGGCGCT
The DNA here is from genome assembly GCA_013400255.1 of Sitta europaea. NCBI lineage: Eukaryota > Metazoa > Chordata > Aves > Passeriformes > Sittidae > Sitta > Sitta europaea. The sequence goes on from VXBS01002974.1 coordinate 307,899, forward strand.
GGGGATGACTGATCAGGCAGTTCTGACCAAAAATGGCACATGAAGTGTTTGCTCCTTGAGGAGCTGAGTAACGCGCTAATGAGTGCAAGACAGATCCTGCTGCTTCCCATCCGATGGGAATTAATCGTGCCTGTGCTGGAGCAGAACCAGGCTGCCTGCTCATGCATTGATTATGGCTTAACTTTCCAGAAAGTACAATTGAGCTGAACTTTTCACGGAGTTGGAGCCAGGAGTGATGCAGTCCCTGAGAGCTGTGCCCCGAGCCAGGGCTGAGCTGCTGCAGTGTCCCGTGGTGATCCCACCTCCCCTCCAGGCAGGGCCAAATCGTTCATCTCTGATCAACCAAATGGCTTGGCTGAGCACCGGGCCTTGGCTGGGTGTCAGGGAAGGACTTCCCAGGGCTGTCCTTGGCGTGGGGCTGCTGCTCCAGCTCTGGGTTTGGGGTGGGCATCTCGGGCAGGGGGTCCCAGCCTGCTGAGTGTGGGACCTGCCCTGTCCTGGGCTGAGAAAGGGGCTCTGAAAGGGGGATCAGCACCAGGGCTGCCTGAAGGAGCCTCCTTTGGGCTCTTTTACTGCTGGCAGAGGTTTAGAAATTATTTTATTTAAGTAGAGAGAATGCCCCCTTAAATCCAAGAGGCAGAGTTTATTTTTGTCCTGGTTCAGGGCAAATTTGTGAAGAAACCTCTGAATGGGGTCTCTCTAGAATGCAAATTTAAACAACCCTTCTCTCAACTGGAGCCTGGTGGCTCCAGCTGCCCAGGCAGATGCTGGGTGGGTAAAGCCCTCTGGAAAGCAAAGCTGGGCTTGGCTAAGCTGAGCTGGGCCAGCCCCTCATTTGCTCCCAGCCCATGAATCAAAGCCCAGCTCCAGCACTGCAGGCCTGCCCACAGCCCCATCACTTATTGCTTAACAAGTGCATTAGTGTAAATCAAGAGGCATGTTTCAATTATCTAATAGAAGAATTATTGATCCACACTCTCCTCCTGAACGTTCAAATGTTCCAGGAGGAGAAGCAGTATTTGTATATGCTATAAAAAAGCTGGAGTGTGGTTTTATGTTTCAATTAGGTGGTGCTTGGAGAGCTGGTGCAAGATGTTTTTGTAGGAGCAGCTGTGGCCAAACTGTGATGGGCACAGAGCCACTGGTGGTCCCCAGCCCTGCTTTTGGGGTCAGCAAAGGACAGCAAGTGATGAAATTCCTCCCTTTCCCCTTAGGATGCTGTGCAAGGAAGCCCAGGGCTTCACTTTCAACTTGTTGCCCATGGAAAAGTGCAGCTATTCCTTCAGATGCCAAATTCAGTTTAAGTGGATGAAATCAAAGCAATTTTCTTCTCCCTCTCCCTGCCCTGAGTTCTGATGGCTGGGGGGAGGAAGGGGATTTGTGCTTCTTGTGTGAGGAGCCTTGGGCATCTGGCTGATAAAACAAACATCCCACAGGAGAGTTAATTCCAAGTGGAATTATTCTGAACCTCTGGCTCTCAGTCCATTGTCCTGTGGTGACTGTAAAATGCCAGTGAGGGATGTTCCATTTTCCCTTTGATATAAAACATGGGGCTATTTTAGAAACTTAAAACTCATTCCAGACTCTTCTCAGCATTTCTTTTCAAAGCAGCTCAGTTCAGCTGTCAGTCCCCAGCTCCACTTTTAATTAAAATAGGTTTGTAGCCTTCCCTGACAAGCAAACATGTACAGTAAGTTGCAAACTACAGAGCAATCCTTCTCAGCTTAAGGATGCCACATCAAATGTCACTTGGCACTAGGACAGCTCTCTGTGTTTAAGAATAAATATACAAATGAAGTTGTCACCTGAAAAGTTGTTGATAACCCTTTTCTGGGACAGGGAGCTCAGATGAGATATAATAGCAGCTGTCTCTTCTTCCTGCAGTCCCAAAAATGTTTCTGGAGACTCCACGGTCCTGAGCTGGGTTTTTTCCCCATTGTGCACAGTGACACAACTTGTGAAACGGTGTCACTGTGATTTGGGGGAGCTGAGGGGTCCTGGGCCAGCAGAGATTTGCAGTGGGGATTGCTCAGCCCACCCCAAAACAGAGCTGGGGTGACCCCAGGGACCCTCCCCTAGGAATGGGATGGAAGCACAGGGGAATGTGGGAACAGCCTGTGCTGGAGAATTTCCACAGAATATTCTTTGTGGTTTGAGCACTTCCCTGCCAGAGCAGGATTTCCCTGCTGGAACGAGGCACCTGCTGAACCTGTCACTGCTTTCATGTTCTGCTTATTGAAAACCTGAGAAACCCTCCAAAAGCAAATAAGATTAACTCCAAACAAACGTGTGGCACAGAGCAGCAAATCGTGCTGCAGCTTTATTGCTGTCACCATTAGGAACAAGTTTCTTCTCCTGGCCTGGCTTGGTGTATTTTTCAGTGTTTAAAGATTTTTTTAAGTCTCACATAGGTCTCAGGGTTAGGGGAGGCCTAACAGGTTCTCACCCTGGTTTGGGGGTCAGGCTGGGCTTCTTTAAAGCAGGTTGACCTTAAATAAGCAATGGGCTCACAGAGCTCTGGGTATGGGGTTAGGGACTTGCTGCTGCAGCTGGGTGGTTGGGGTGGATGTTGTGGGAGATGCTCAGCTTAAAATGGCCCAGCCTGGAGTGGCAGAAGTGTCCCCAGGTGCCACCTGCCTGCCAGGGCAGTGTCCCCTGCAGCACTGGCAGGGAAGGGGGCTCACCCCTGTTCCTGTGCAGTGTCAAATATTCCGACTCCCAGCCAACCCTCACCCCGAATTCTGGGCCCCAGGGTGGGTTTGTGACTTGGATCCCCATCTTGGGGGGCTGCCCAGCAGGAACCTTCCTTCCCCCACCCCTGCCCTCCATTGAGCTGATAGTTCCACACCCTTTCAGGGAGCAGAGCATCCTCCTGGCTGAGCAGTGTGGAAAATCCACCCAGGTGGGAAGCACCAGGAGAAGACAGCAGTTGTATTTTCCCTCTGCTGTTTACACACTGCTTTAATCAGGATGTTGCCTTTGATTAGCTGAAGAAAACCCAAGCTGTGTCAATTGAAATTAATTTCCCTCTATCACTTTATCCTTTGTGAAAAGTTTGGGTGGCTCGCTCCGAACTGGAATGTGGGCAGCACGGGGAGAGAAATCAATTTTCCAACCGGGTCTAATCATGAGCTGTGTGAAATTAAGTTGTCACCCAGACCCCCTAATCCTCGTGTCTAAGTGCACGTTGGGCTGTTTACTGAGGCAATTATAGGAACCTGGTTCCTCTCCCTCCCTGACTCCCCTTATTAGAAAACACTTAAGGGCACAGCTCCCTGTGACACGTTGTCATCAGGGAGGGACAAAAGTTTCAGAGGAGAGAAGTAGGACATGTGAGAGCAACATGAACTGGTAGGAATCAAGAAGCTATTTATGAGCCATTTACTTACTTAGCCCTAAAAATAGCCGGGGTTTTATGTGAAAATAGGGCTGTGATTGAAATCAAGCCCCAGACGTGAGGTAATGGGGAAGGGGGGGTACAAAGAGAGGTGCAATCAGGTGTGCTATAAATAGCCCTGCTGGGGATGGGGCAGGGGGTTGGTTTGGGTGTTTTCCTGCTGGGGTTGGAGGGTTCAGGGAGGCTGGAGGAGCTGCCTTGGGGTGCAGCAGAGTTTGCTCCAGGACGGGAGGCAGCGGGGACACCGGTGGGTGCTGGGGCTGAAATCCATGGGGGTGAGCCCCCAGCACCTCAAATCCCAGCTGCTGTGTCCAGCTGCTGTCCAGCTGCTGTCCTTGGGGTGCTGTGTCCAGCTGCAGTGTCCAGCTGCAGTGTCCAGCTGCTGTGTCCAGTCCTGGGCTCCCCAGCACAGCAGGCACAGGGAGCTCCTGGAGTGCTGTGAGCTGGGGGAGGGCTGGAGCAGCTCCCTGCCCGGGAGAGGCTGAGGGGGCTGGGGCTGCTCAGCCTCCAGAGGAGCCCCAGGGAGAGGGACCCTGAGCCCTGGGTGTCCCCTTTGTGTCCCCTGTCTGTCCCTTTGGGTGTCCCTCTCTGTCCCTGGGTGTTCCTGTGTGACCCTGGGTGTCGCCGAGAGTCCCAGTCAGTCCCAGTCAGTCCCAGTCTGTCTGTCAGTCCCAGTCAGTCCCAGTCTCTCCCAGTCTCTCCCAGTCAGTCCCAGTCAGCCCCAGTCTGTCCCAGGCTCTGCTCCATGGCCCCAGAGCCACGGGCAGGGGCTGTGCCCAGCAATTCCCTGCACAGGAGGCAGAACTGAGCTGTGGGCACTGGCACAGAGCCCAGAGGGGCTGTGGAGCCTCCCTGGGCTGTTCCAGAGCCCTCTGGACACTCTGCTGTGCCCTGTGCCTGGGGATGGCCCCACTGGAGCAGGTGACCCTCTGTGCTCCCATGAATTCTGAGATCCCAGGGGTCTGTCCCGACCCTCCTGCCACAATGAGATGCTTTGCAAGTGGAAAGGTGCTGAGTAACTTCTCCTGGAAGCCACTCTCTGCAGCACAACCTCTCTGATCTCCATCTGCTCTTTTATTGCTCCAGAGCTGCAGTGTTGAAGTTTTTAACTCAGGAGGTGACATTTGGGTCCTTTTGGGTCCTTGGTGTTGGAGCAAGCCCAGCACCCTGGCTGGGTGCCACCACCAAGCTGTGCCTGTCACCTTAAGCCACACAGGAGCACTCCAGGGAGGGCACTGAGAGGAGCAGATGGAATTAAATTCCTGTTTTCTGTAGGCTTTTAATAAAAGAGGGGACGTGTGTAATGTCCCCAGCTCTGCCCATGCTCTGAGGAATTTGCCCTGTGACTCTTGGACACTTTTCCAGCCTTTCCTTGGAGTTGAGAAGCAGAACTGTGCTCTTGCCATGCTGCAATTAAAAAAAATTCACTGCTTCCCATAAAACCTAAACCCTATAAAATACAGCTGTTCTCTCCTGCTGGGTTTAAAGAGAAATGGTTTTACAGAAATGGCTCCAGGTGTGTGTTTGTGCCAGAGAGGCTCGTGAATGCCTGGTGGAAGGGCTGGGGAAATATTTTGGCAGATGCTGCTGTGGGGAATGAGAGTCTGAGTGGGGGATGCTGAGAGGCACAGCCCATGTCCCAGTCCTCAGAGCAGGGTTAAGAGGGCACAGCTGGGTCAAAAGTTGGACTTGATGCTGGTGGAGGGCATTCCCAGCCTTCCCAACGTTGTGATTCTGTCCCTGGTGAGGTCTCAGGCTGAGCCAGAGCAGCCCTGGGCTCTGCTGCCCTGCTGAGGGTCCTTGCCCAAAGCTCTGGAGGGGAAAGTCCTGAGCCCTCTGATTTTCCAAGACTTCAGCCCAGCCAGGGTGCAGTGTGCTGGCAGCAGCCCAGTCTGCTCTGCCTTAAAATATGTTTGAAATCCCAGAGCTCAACACCCCTGCAACCAGGGAGAGCAGAGACCGAGCCCAGCTGTGCTGGTACAAAATGGGATTTATGACTTGTGACCATTTTTCAAGTGAGAATCATTGATTTTTTGTATTTTTATATTTTTTTTCCTCATAGAATTTCTTCTCCTTGAAGTAGAACAGCCTGCCTGGAGCACCTGGTTTCCCAGGGGGGTCCAAGGCCATTCCCCCATGGTGCCCTGAGCAGGGAGGCTGCTGTGACCTGTGGGGCTGTGCTGGGAGCTTTGCAGCCAGGAGGGGCTGGGGATTCTTCACTGCCATTTCCCCAGAGAATCTTTGGATTTAGCATTTCTCCTCCTGGCAGGGCTGTTTTCCCTGCAGTGCTTCACAGTCCACCACGAAGGAAACCCATTCTTTGTTTCTGACTTACCCTAAATGCCTTTCTTTGTGAATGTCAGAATATTCTTTTCGTACTGCCTGTTCCAACACAAAAGGAAACAAATTCTTTCCATGCCAAACTGCAGATTTTTGCCCCAAAGTGCCGTTCTGATAATCTGCAGAAAGTTCTCTTGCTAGGCACTAAAACCACGCAGATTTTGAAGATTTTTCAAAGGTTGGGCTTGATGATCTTGGAGGTTTTTTGCAACCCTAATGATTCTCTGATTCCATCTCTGTGCATTTGGGCTGGGAAAGGATCGTTCTGAACAATTCTGCTTCCCCTTGCCCTTGCAAAATCATTACTGCAGGCACAGCCATGGATTTGGGGAGAACTTAAACCCTGCCTCTCCTTCCCCTCCCTGAATAATGCAGGGCTGGGGGGCCTGGGGGGCTCTAAATGCTCCTGTGGAGCCCCAGCCCATCTGTGAGCCCGGGGAGAAATGGGAACAGCAGCGTTTTGTTCTGTCTGCTCTCCAAAACAGGAGCTGGGGATTGATTAATTCTTGTGAGCTGATCAGAGAGCTGTGCTGCACGTGGAGGGGATCAGGAATTGGGCACTGTCTGTGCCTGGTGAGATGTCTGTGCCTGGCCACTGTGACCACACCTGCCAGAGCGTGGGCACAAGGGAAGGGAATAAATAAGGAGATGGTAAAAAAAATACTAATTGAAAACCAGAATGAGATCGATTCTAACTGACTCCACATCAGGAACTGGAGGGCCAGGGCAAGGGGCAATGGGTTCCCATTACCAGAGGGCAGGGTCAGATGGGATATTGGGGAAAAATTGTTCCCTGTGAGGGTGGGGAGGGGCTGGGATGGGTTTCCCAGAGGAGCTTTGGCTGCTCCATCCCTGGGAGAGTCCCAGACCTTGGAGCAGCCTGGTCAGGTGGAATGTGTCCCTGCTCAGGGGCAGGGGGTGAAACTGGATAATCTTTACATTCCCTTCCAACCCAAACCATTCCACTATTTCCTGACTCTATTTTCCTTCTCCTGTGAAGGAACATGGCCTGTCATTACTCACTTGAAGGAATAAAAACCACGCTGTACTGAAATAGTGACTTCAGATCCCTCTGTGAACATTCCCCTGCAATTACTCAACTCTGTTACAGTGCTTCAAACACTTTTGGATCCTGACAGAAACGCTGTTTATCACTTCTAATTTCTACAACTGGGTCTGAAAACTAATTAGTAAAACAGACTGTACCATCTGCTTCCTTGGGATGTGCTCCTGCTGTAACTATTTATATTTTAAGTTGGTTTTTTTTTCCTTTGTAAATTTGCTCTGGCTCCTAAAATGGTTCAATCCAACCTATTGTTGTTTTATTGCCCAGTCCTATTCCACTCCTTCTGCATCTGCATCTCTTCTTGGCATCAAGAGTACCTGAGAGGAAGGAAATAATAAAACAAAACTTAATCCTGTCATTCTTTCTGCACAAATGTGCCTGGTTTTTCTTGCTGGGACAGCTCTTGGTGGAAAACACTGCAGAGTCTGCAGGCAGGCAAGGCAGGAGCTGCTCACCTTGCAGAAAACAGGGAGCAGGAGAAGGAGATCCAGACTGCCCTGGTCTCCTGAGCCCTGGAAACAGGGATGGCACAGGCTGGGAGGGTTCATGGCTCTTGGTTTGACCCAAAATTCTGGGTTTGGAGCAGGGCAGGGCTGATGTTTTTGCCATGCCAGGGAGTGTTTTCCACACCAGAGGCTGGCAGAGCTTGGTGATTCTCCACGGTGGATATTTCCCCTGATATTCCACTTGAATTCTCCATCACTCATTTTAATATTATTATTATTACTATTATTCCTGTTTACACACTAACCAACCCTTCCTCCCTGCTGCTTGTTGTCCTCATTTTGTCTGCTTTCTGCAAGGGAGAGTGTAGTCTGGGTTTCAGGCCTGAAATTTCTGAGTTTCTAAAAATCTGTTTTCCTGATGTATTAAATCACTGAAATTCCTTTCCCAGGAAAAGAACAAAACATCAGAGTTGGTTTTGTGACAGTACCCATGTTGTCCATTCTTTCTGTGAGAGGGATTTTCTTTTAATGTCCCTCTAGTTTGACCAATATAAATTAAAAATTCCATCTCTCATTCACCAACCACAGTAGTCTGTAGAAAATATATAAAAAAAAAGAACGATCCCTAAGAATAAAAATTATTTTTTTAAAAAATCCACAAAAATCTCTGTTGTGTGTGTTGTCCCAACAGCAACAGGAGAGCAAGAGCTTGTCCTCAAAATCAACTCAGTGCTGGAGGCTTTGAGTTTTGCCCCTCAGGGTGATGTTTCCCTGGATCTCCACTCCCAACTGCACCAAGCTGAGGATCCTGAGCCACTGAGGAAGGATTTTAACCTGGCTGAGGAGGACAATGCTGACTTTTCAGCAGGGACTCCCTCCTGGAGCTGCAGTTCCAACTCTGCCAGAAAATGAGATTTAGTGAAGAGAGAAATAATCTACCCTTTCCCAGTTATTCCCTGTCCAAAGTTCCAAAAATGGACTTTTCCTTACTTTTTACTGAATTAGGATTTAATGTTAAAATTTTAATAAAATATGTTGTACCAGTCTAGCTGATCACTCAAAATTTATCTACAAAAGCATCTAACAACTTAAATAGGAGAATTAATTAGACCACAAATTATATAGTTTTGAACCAAAGCTAATATTTTGTCAGATTTGTAGCAACTTCTAAGGAAAAATTAACTCAGATTCTCCTTAGGAATCATCAATGATGAATTTCCTCCAGTTTTTGACCTGCTCAAAGACTGTAACTCCATTTCTCCAAAATCCCTATCCTACCCAAAAGACAAACCCATCAATATGTGCCATCAGTACCCCTTTTCCTTGCTGTCTTAGGGGAATTGTGTAACTTCATGTCTCAGCTGGACACTTCCAACAAAGATCCTTTATTGATAATAGAATGGATTTTTTTGATGTACAAGGAAATGGAAGTGACTCACAGTAGCCAAGTCCAAAATGCCAATCTGAGCTACATCCCCGTTTTCCTGCTCATTTCTCCTCACCTGCACAGGGGTCAGCTCTTAAGCAGAGAGGAAATTGAAACAACAGCTGTGGTGTGGCTGAAAATCCACTCGTGTGGTGGCTGCTGCTCCCCCTCCCAGGTGCCAAAGACCTTTAGACCTCCAGCTCATGAGATCCCCACCAAGCCAACAAAGGTCAGGCTTGGCAAACAACGTGTCTCAGATGAGTTTCTTCCTCTGCAGGAGCTGAGCTGCTCAGATCATGCCCTGCTTTTAATCCCTCCCTTTGAGCACTCCGGGGCTGGTGGCAGGAAAGCCATTTTCAAGGAGCTGTTCCTTTGCCTTGGCTTTGTGGATATAAATACTGACACCTTGTTCCATTTTTCATGCATTGCTTCTTTTCCTGCCCCATTCAAAAGAACAAAAGGAGCTCTGAGCTCTCCGAGCCTGGAATTTGACAGGTTTTCCTTGGTGGTGGCATCGCTGGTTTTTTTGGGTTTTTTTTCAGTTCTGCTCGCAAACAGCTTTTACCTGAAGGGGCAGGGTGGTGGTGGTGGGGAATGAAATGATGGGGAAAGCTGGAGGAGGTTTAACCTGCACACACGAGGCAGCAATCCCAGTGATTTTTTATTGTTTGGGCTTTCTGCTGGTCGTCCCAAACCATCAATAAAACTCTGCCTGTGTCTCTGCTTCGCCCTCCTCCTTAGCTGGAGGCTGCCTGGGAAGAGCCAGCCTGGCTAATTCCCCTCTCCCCCTGCCCTTCCAGCTGGCTCTCCCTCCCATCTGGAATATTTATGGCAGCAGAGGCACACGTGGCTCGGGGATTTATGGCCAGCAGGCAGCGCTCAGTGCAGATGTGCAGAGCAGCGACTCTGCAGGTGCCAGCAAAACCTCTGGAGAGATACATCAGAGCAGGAAGTTGTCAGCAATTAATTTTCAGAGGGCTAAACTTCACCCATTTTTTTTTAATAGAAGAGGAGTCTGAAGGACCAAAGAGAGAATAAATCATTTGGACCCCTGGGAGGGTTTTTTAAGCTCCTTCCCTGAGCCAGCATCGCTGCTTTTTTCTCTCTTGCAACAGGTAAAACATTGGGGGTTTAGCCACTGAGACAAATATTCTTAAATAAGCAAGACTTAAAACAGAAAAATAAAAGTGAGAACACCTTTTGTCTGTGAGATCCCTTGAATCTTTCTGTGAGAAAGATGCCAAACACTCGGATAAAGGTCTGGTTGATCTTGCAGGTGATACTTGAGTGACAGAGTGAGGAGGGGCTGAGCTATAATTGGTGGATGTGAAAAGTTTGCTGACAGGGTTGGTTGCTGACTGTTGCAAATTTAGTTTTGGGGGTTTTGGGGTGGGTTTTTTTCTGGAGGAGGGGGTAATTTCTTTGCAGCTCAGCTCCTCTGCCAGCCACGGACTTCAGAGAGGAAGAAGAGGTGGCAGGGCTGCCTGGCTGGTGGCTCGTGGCTGGAGTGAGTCAGTGATGCTTCATTTGGGCTGTGGTGTAAAAGGAGATTTTCTCTTCCTTCTGAAGAACCTCAATTCATCCAAGCAGTTCAACGTTTTCCTCACAGCTGAGCCAGGGTTTAAGTCCAGCTCTGCTGTAAATGGGGTGTGGGTGTCTGATGATCACTCTGGTGGCTTTCAGTGCTCCTAAAATTTTCCATTGCCACCAAAGTTGGGGATTTTCTTCCTCTATGGAAGCTGGGAATTGTCCTCCTCGTGCCACAGTGAGGTTTAGAGGGCATGGTGGGATTAGGTCAAGGGCTGGACTTGACCCTGGAGGTTTTCTCCAACTTTAATGATTCTGGGATTCTGTATTAACAAAAACCTGTTACAATTCCACAAAATCCCACGAACCATGGAATCATGGAATGGTTTGGGTTAGGAAGGAACCTTGGAGCTCACCCCATTCCATCCCCCACCATGGCAGGGACACCTTCCACTACCCCAGGTCCATCCAAGCCCCATCCAGCCTGGCCTTGGACACTTCCAGGGATCCAGGGGCAGCCCCAGCTGTGCCAGGGTCTGCCCATCCTCACAGGGAACAATCCCTTCCCTAGATCTATTCCTTCCCAAAATTCCCCTCTTTCAGTCTGAACCCCAAACTCTTGCTGTGCCCCCAGGGGTGGTGGCAGCCCCAGCTGCTCTCCCCTCTCTGAGCTCTTCTGCTCCTTCAGCACAAACTCGAGGGATGGCAAAAGCTCCTGGAAGTGGGAGCAGAGCTTTGGCTGCCATCAGCAGAGCTCCTGCCCCCAGGTGAGGCAGTCTGGAAAGCTCAGGAGGCAGAGAACTTGAGCTGAAAATTCCCAGTGGAGCAATTTCACTCTGTCATCTTTCCCTATATTACCCTTTCCTCAGCAGCCATGATGGGATTAGTGATATTTCCATTTGTCTGTTTTATGTATTTTGTTTTCCCTTCCTCTGAAAAATGATTACAGCATGAAAAGTTTGTCAGGCCTTGGAGTTCAGCAAGATTCTCTCTGGAATTAATTTCCTACCGCAGAGTGTGAGCAGGCATCTAGAAAAACACTATTTGATTATACTTTTGTTTTCATATAAGAAAATGATTATTTTTGCTTTTTGGTGGGTGTAGGACACAGAACTGTGTGGGAAAGGCAGGATTTTTATTTATCAGATGCCTGAAGACTTCAAATCCTAAGAAGCAGTAATGAGGAAAGCTGAAGAAATGGAAGTTTTGCTCCAGCTGGTTATTCCCTAAGTGCCAGAAATCCCCAGCAGAGGAGAAGAGCAGGAGGAACGAGGACATGGAGCTGGAATCACACAGCCCAGTGGGGTGGGCTGGGATCTGCCAGAGCCTGAGGCCCAGCAGAGCCAGGTCCAAGCAGGTCTGGCCTGAAATGGCTCCTGCTGATTTTCTCGTCCTGCCCGTGGAGCCTCTCCTGATGTGATGAAGGGGTTTGTTCTGACACCTGCTGCAGTCAGGGCTGGCTGCTGCCATGGGGGATCAACGCCAGGAGCCAGCCCTGTGCTGGGCTCGGGGCTCCAGGGGCTCTCCAGCTCTGCTTTCCACTCACTCCCAGCTGCAAGAGCCCCTCCTGCTCCATCATTCCTGCATCTGCCTGCAGCCAGCCCCAAAACAGGGGGGTTTATCCCAAAAACCTGTGGGTCTTTCCTGCCCCCCATTCCACCCTTCCCCTTGCTCTCACAACCTTCCTAATCACATTCAGATCAAACCATGGTGGTGAGACATTCATTTTGAAGAACTAAAGATTTTAAAGTTGCTGAACAAGCTTGAGAACAATCTTCAGAAACTTAAAACATTAGAAAAAATGAGTTTTAGAAGCTCAGGAGCTCTAGGCTAGACTACATCCCCTCTCTCCCTGCTCCCAGTGCTGCTGGAGGATTCACTCTCCCTTTAAATGCAGTAACCTCTGCAAGGACCGACCTCAGCCCTTGGTGCCAGCATGGTTTATTCCCCATCACCCAGAAGAATTCCCTTTCCCCAGCTGCTGGCCTCGGGTTTGGTGTGCTGAGAGCAGCTGACTCAGAGATGACTCAAACCCTCCACACTCCTTTGTGGGTTTGCAAATGAAAGAGCAGGGCAAGGCTGGGGGGTTAAATCAGCCCCTTCCCAAAATCCCAGCGGGAAATCGGGACCTGGAAACGAACCCTGGGCACGGTGATTCAATAGAGTGAGCAAAAAGCACTTGTAAATGCATTTGTTAGTGCTGGGGTTGTGGTTGGAGCTGAGGCAGAGGAGAGAAGCCACACAATCACCTGCAAATTCCTCCTGCAGTCCTGGAGCCCCCAGGTCAACAGAGCCAGGAACAGGGAGATGTTTCTGTTTCACTGGGGGTTTATTTAATGGCACATCTTTAATTCTGATCTTAAAGGCAAGTGATTAAACTGTTTTTGAACGTTTTTGTAAGGAAGTTACCAATTTTAGCAGCTGCAAAACGTGAGGAGTTACTGGGAAGCCCCAATATCAAAACTGGTCTCTGGATCTGGGTGTGTGAGGGGTTTGTCCGAAAAGATTCTGAACCCATCAGCTTTTTCTCAATCCCATGAGATTCCTGAGTCCATCTCCATCCCTGGTTAATGTCCAGCTGCCAGAAAATACCCTGGGGGTGAAGGGCCAGGGTGGCATCCTTCACCTTGGGTTGCACAACGGGAATGAAGTAACCCAAAAAATGACTTTGAGCCTCACTTAGGAGCAAAACCAGCCCCTGAGCTGAGCCCAGGGCCCATCCCTGGACATTTGGGCCTTTCCTCTGGTGTTTAGTCAGGACTGTGGGTGTTGCAGGAGGGATTATCCCCCTGTGTGCTGCCAGAGCTGAAATGTGCTTTGAGATCCTGCAGCTGAGAATCCCAGAGCATGCCCAGGATCTGCCAGTCCTGCTCAGCACATCCTGGGCTGAAAGGGAGACAGAGATTTTCCTGCTCCTCAGCTGGGGACACCCCCCAGGTGCTGTGAGGGCTGAGGAGGGGATTGTGGGCTTTTCAGTGTGCAGGATTTCCATAGGGCTTAATGGAGCCAACACCTGTAAACTGGGATGTTTTTTAATTTATGGAGGTAAAACTCCTGTGGGGAACTGCATTTGCTGTTGTGAGCCTTAGAGGTAATTATAATCTCCTTTTTTGACACTGCACTGTTGGGAGTGAATGCCAACATTTCCATTTGAGGGCTTATTTGATTATTTTTCTCATTTTGCAAAACATTATTACATTAACCCGCCACTCCTGAATCCTTGTCCTGCCATGGCATTTATGCATGAGAGGGTCTGTGCTCTGAAAGGAACATCAGGCTGAAGAATGCTCCATGATGATGGAAAGGCTTCTGTTTATCCTGTGGCTTTGGAATAAGAGCTTATTTTTTTGGCTTTGGAAGCAAATGTGACCTAGTTTGGATCCAAAATGTAATCTGAACCTTCAGCTACACATCTTGGATATTTATTAGGGCTGAAAGTAGTCAATAAATGTATGTGAATCTGAGTTAAACTGACAGAGGGGGAGTTTAGGTTAGAGACTGGGGAGAAATTCCTTCCTGGGAGGGTGGGGAGGGGCTGGGATGGAATTCCCAGAGCAGCTGTGGCTGCCCTGGATCCCTGGCAGTGTCCCAGGCCAGGCTGGATGGGGCTGGGAGCAGCCTGGGACAGTGGAAGTGTCCCTGCCCATGGCAGGGCTGGAATGAGATGAGCTTTAAGGTCCCCTCCAACCCAAACCAGTCCAGGATTCCATGATTTTATAGAAATCAATAATCCACAGCCCCTGGGACCCTTCTGCTGTGTCAGCCCTCACCCCCTTTCCATCCCAGTTAAACCAGAGGGGCAGGAGGAGGCTCCCCCAGTCTGCAGAGATCTCTCAGACTGTTCTGACCAGAAACCATCCTTGAGAAAAATCCTTCCCCACCAGGGCTCGCTGCTCTTCCTTTTTCCTCCCATTTTCTGCTCACACTGTCCTGCATGCAGTTCTGGGTTATTCCTCTTAGCCCATGCAATGCTTTCCTTTTTCCTTGCTTACTTTTAATTAAATCTCATCACTTGAAAAATCCCAAGGAGGACTTTGCAAGATCCTTAATTTGATTTTTATTTTCATTTAGCTCAAACTTATATGACAAATCTCCCGGAGCTGTTGCTAAATGCACTTTGTTTTCATGCAGTGCTCTTCTGGCTCAAAGTCCTGTTCCTGCCACGGGAATGTGGGCAGGAAGGGAATGTTCACCTGGGGTTTATGACCTTGACAACCTGTTTTTGTTATTAAAATCATGGTGAGCAGCAGAAGTGATGAAATGCTGACTTCTGTGGAGGCTGCAGAGTGGTTTTTTTTAAACTCCAGTCATTATACATTGTGTTGGCATAAAAATCTAGAGGAAGAAGATCCTTCATAGAGAGCAAGCAATTCTTCTTAGACCTTAGGAAGTTAATTATTTTATATCCCATAACTGAAACTTGTAACTCAGTGTAATTGGCAGGAGAAGTCCCACAGTAACAATCACGGGGCTGGTTATTGTTTCCTCTAGTGCTCCACTGTGGGAATGCTGGAAAAACAGCCTCCCATCCTGGTGTTTATTGGCAAATGCTTAAATAAATCATGCCAGCCTGTACAACAAGCTCAACAATCAATAATCTCTCCTCTTGAAATGGGAAGGGTTGCAGGAGGGGAAGAGGTGGGGACAGGCAGGGTTTGTGGTGCCCAAACCATTCTGGGACCTTTTGTCCTTTCAACCCAAACCATTCTGGGATTTTTAGTCACTTCAACCCAAATCATTCTGGGATATTTTTGTCCTTTCAACCCAAACCATTCTGGGATTTTTTTTTAGTCACTTCAACCCCAAACCATTCTGGGATTTTATGATTCTATGACTATTTTATGAATTTGTTCTTTCCCCAGTCTGCCAACATCTCACTGTGTGACCATAACAGGACCTGCATTACCCTTGTGGTGCTCCCATAATCTGTAAAATCCCCTCTGATTGCCTCAGGGCCTGCCTGGGTGCAGGATCCTGCACTTTGTGTCGAGGTCCCCACGTCCCACACTCACCCCAGGGTTCCTCAGCCCTGTGCTCAGCCCAGCAACACCAAACCCCCTCGTGGGAAGGACCCCAGCACCCCCATCCTGAGGGATTTTTGAAGCCACATCAGCCCCAGCTCCTTCCAGCTGTGATCCTTCCAGCTGTGATCCTTCCAGCTGTGATCCTTCCAGCTGTGCTCAGCCCAGGGAGGCTCCTGGCTCTGCAAGGCTTGGTTTTACCCTGCTGCTGCCTCACAGACCCTCTGGAGCTGCTTCCCTCTTGCAAGTGAATATATTAAGTTTATTTTTTTTCCTATAAAAAATATTTTTTCCTGTTTTTTCCTGCCACTAATTTCTGCCTGTTTCTGTCCCAGGTGCAGCCTTGCAGTGACAAGAGTGACACATCTGTGAACTCAGCGCTGCCTCCAGGTGCCAGCACAGCCAGGGAGGAGGGCAGGGACAACAGAGCTTTGCTTAATGTCACCTTTGGCCCTTGGAAGGGACATCTGAAGTGGAGGGAAGGGGCAGAGCAGGAGGTCTCTGGAGAATGTGGCACCTCCACCCTGCTGCTGCTGCTGGGAGGAGCAGGGGGGGCTGAGGATCCAGCTCCAATTTAATGCTGCATAGGAAATCTTGGGATGGATCCTCATCTGGGAGGTGCTGGGCTCACTCTGGGTGGGAAGCAGGCAGTGTGTGAGGGATGGGGTCTGACCTGCTGGTGGTTTGAGGTCTTCAAGCTCATCTGTTAAGCTGCACTCGAGTCTGCAGGCTGGCATCACATTCCTGACACGTGGGGCAGGAGCAGGGCTGAGCACACACTCAGGATTAAGCATGTGAGTGTTTTACAGAAATGCTCTTATGTCAGTTCAGATATCCCCGTGCCCTTTTTTTCTGCATGGAGAATGCTGGCTCAATTAAATTGTCATCTTCCTGGAAAAAAGATGTCCTGGTAGCAGGCCTGGGTCTCTTGGTATGAAACCACAATTCTGGAAGGAATTTAAACAAAGTCATCAGTTTTAGGGGGTTGCTGAATTTCTTTTTCTATTCCTTCCATCACAAAAAGGAAATATGCTCCTGAACTCTCCAGGCAGAGATTTCAAGGTAGGATGGCTCCTGTTAAATTAGACATTTATGGACTATTTAGTGAATTACCTCAGAGACAAAACCTTTCAGACTTGTTTTCCATTTCATCCAGCCCATTTCAGGATTATCTGGGGCTGGCAGGAGCTGAGGAGCACTGGGATGTGGGAGAGGTGGCTTGGCTGGCAACTCCCCAGTTGCCTTTCTGGTGGCAGTGTCTGGGGAGAGGAGGGCAGCCCTGGGACAGCCCTGCCTGGAGCCTGTCCCACTTCCAGCAGCTGGGGGAAGGAGCCTGGCTGCTGCTGGAGCTGGGGAATGTCGGAGGGGATGTGATGTGATGTGATCCTGCTGCAGTGAGGGCCCAGAGGGGTCGGGGGTGGCTCTGATGGGGCCACCCGTGGCCAGCTGTGGCTGCAGCTGCTTCCTCAGACACCCTGGGCTTCCACAGGGCCAAGGCTGCAGCCCCGAGGCAGGAGGGGCTGTTCAGGCTGTGGGGCCTGGAAACATCCCCAGAGAATGCTAAAATGGGGTTTGTGGGGCTCCACAGGGCATTTGCACAGAGCACACCTGGCCAGCTGTGGGCTGGGTTTATCCTCACCAGAGCTGTGTCTCCTCCCAGCAGTGCCCTCCCTGCTGGTATTGAACCAAACCTGGCTTGTTCAATACCTGAGCCTCCTGCTCTGGGATCTGTTTGCACTTTGCTCTGGGAATTCTTCCCCTGTTTGCTTCCACAGCTCCAGCCTGACCTTCCCCTGACACCAGGATGCCAATTAAGGAGCTGGAAGCGGGGAGGGCTCTGGATGTTATTGATTAGGGCTCTAATTGCTCATCTCCCCAGGCTGTCCAAGCAAATGGGGCTGGATGGAGATGCAGGGAGTGAAATGGAGCCATGGGACTCACTCAGACTCTGTTCCTCAGCACGAGGGGCTGGTCTTGATTTTTTCACTCTGGTCCCTTCCATCCTCTCAGCTTTTGTTGTGACTAGCCATGGGTGGAAGGGCAGGGAAGGGTGGTCACTGCAGGCACACCTCGTGTGCTGCTGGGAGCACCCCCAGACATGTCAATTATCTCATTCATTATTTCCTTCCAGCCCAAAATCAATGCTTGGGCATTTCAGGGCATCACAGGACAGCAAGGGAACTGTTACATCTCCAAATGTAGACCAGAGGTGGGTTTTGAAAAATCCCAATATCAAGAGAAGTTTAAAATGTGAAGGATACCTTTTCAAGCTATTAGCTGATCACAGCCTTGGTAACTTGGAAAAGGGGAGGAAACCTGACCAAGGACTGAAGCAATATGACAGTAAGGAGTGGAGAGCTCTCAAGAGCCAGGACTTTCAGAAACAAGAGCCCTCTGCCCATAATTTTGAGTTGTTCTTTGTCCAGGGAGGCTTTAGCCACCAGAAGTGTGGAAAAAGCAAAATGAACTCTTTGTTAGCTGCTGCAGGAAACTTTGCTGCCCTGAGAGCACGGGATGATCCCAGAGTTGTCTAATTAGGCAGGCAATTGTTTAAAAAAGGATTTCACATCCAGGTCTGAAAGAGCTGGAATTGACCTGTGAAGTGAAGAAAAGGCTGAATTTCATTCACAGCCCCTGCACAGAACCTGGCTGAGGACAGGAACCTCACGCTGCCTCTCTGCTTGGGGTGAATTTCATTAGAATGGGCTGATAATTGCATTGTACAGCCAGAACCAAGCAGGGGGAATTTACCTTCAAGGCCCATGAAGGTCAAGATCAGCCTCAGAACAATACCAGGCTTTTCAAGACGAAGTTTTCATGTGAACAGGGAGAGGGTTTTGTGGACTCAGGAGGCCTTGCAGATGTTCCAGCAGCCATTTTGTGCCATTTTTCAGGAGTACAGCTGAGCCTGTGGTTCATCCAGGGCTTCTCTCCTTCAGGGGATCACTGGGTGCAATTGTGGAGTTTGTTTTCTATGGTTTGGGATATTCTCTGGAAATGCCCCAACCCTTTGGGAGACCAGGTCAGGGAGGGGGCTTGAATTTGCTGGGAAGGTACAAAATACTTTGCTCCTGAGGGAGCTCTTTTGGGAGGCTGAGCAGCTCCCAGAGGGTGCCAGAGCTCCTTTCCAGATGTGCTGCACCTCTGGGACAGACAGAAAATGCTGGAGGAGCTGGAGCTGCCCTCCCTCCTTAGTGAATCCTTCCCGTGTGGAACCAGCAAGCCCCTTGGAGATAAGAGCAGGTGGCTGTGAAAAACAGCTCAGATAAGGGAGGATTGAAGAGAGTGGAACTGTTTTTAGGTAAATTTCTGCTTTTCAGATCAAATCTGCATGTTTATCCCCTATCTACACGCACACTTAATCCCCAGTTGCCATGGGACAGGAGAACTGCCTGTTATTGCAAGCTCTTTCTCTGAGCAATTTCCTGTTGTTAATGCAGCTCAGTCCCTTGATTCCATTCCAGTCAAAGCATTCCTGTTGTCTTTTCCGAGGTCATTGTGCTGCCTTGCAGTACCCAAACCTCTGTGCTGGCAAAGCTGGGGAATAAAGAGCCCTCTCTGAGGAGCTGCTGAGCCAGGCTGCCACAGGCAGGTGAGAGCAGAGCTGAAAGGGCATTTCCATCCCTGGATCAGCTGCCAGCCCTGCTGCTCTGGGCACAGCCAGGCTCGGCCTCAGACATGTGGTCTGACTTGATTTGTGTAATTCTCAGATCTAGGTAGTCCTCAGAATGCCCCACTCAGGATTATAATAAGGTAAACACGTTTTTAGCCCACAAAAAAAACCCCACCAAAATCTGATTGTTCTGGTGAAGCAGACAAAAGCTGGAAACTCTTAGCAAGGATATTTCTGAGGTGAGGCATTGATGTTTGAGGGAGGGAGAGCAAGGCTTGGAACTGGAGAAAATGGGTTGGGTGGCTGTAATAGAAAAAAAACTTCCTGCTTTTCTTACAAGCAACCAAATCTGGAGTGGCAGAGGCGGCTCCTTGCTGCAGAGCTGCCTCTCTGACGACAAACACACCGAGGTGTCGATGTGGGGAGCAGCAACTTGTGTTCCAGACTCCCTGATAAGTAAGAAAACACTGTGCTTCACACGTGTTCAAAAGAAATCTGTCACTCTCCTGAAGGTCTCGCCCTGCTTTGCAAAGTCTTTTTATTCTCCTTTTCCCGAGTCACAGAGTGAGGGGGGAGGTCAGGCCGTGTGGGCTGCAGAGAATCCCAAAAGCCTCCCTGGCCACCTCATCCCAGTGGTGGGTGTTGGGTTGGAATTTGCTGCAACAACTCCCCTGGTGAGGTGACACCAGAGAAGGGAACAGAATGGGCCCATCATTAGCTTAAAAATAGAAACTCGAAGTCACAAAGTGTGTGGTACCTGGCAGAAAATTGGCTCCTGGCCCTCCCCCGTGCCTGGAGCTGCTGCTGCCTGCGTGGATGAAGGAGCCTCCCCTTTCCCCATCCCTCTGGCACAGCAGAATGCCAGGTGTCACCTGCCAGGGGGACAAGCATGTCCTGATGGCAGCAATGCCCACGGCAGGGAGCAGGGTCCTGGCTCCCCTTCTCACCTGTGCCCATCCCAGGCTGTGTTCCCAGCTCCCCTTCTCACCTGTGCCCATCCCAGGCTTTGTTCCCAGCCCCCTTCTCACCTGTGCCCATCCCAGGCTGTGTTCCCAGCTCCCCTTCTCACCTGTGCCCACCCCAGGCTGTGTTTGGGGCAGCCCCAGCCTGGCTGTGTGGGCAGGATGGTTTTTTTTTCCCTGCTGGGTGATTCCAGAGCACGTTTTCTCCCGGGCAGAGGCACGCACATGCAGCAGGCGCTCACTGCAACTGGCAAGCTGGAAAAATGACAGCATCCTCAGGGAAAAGAGAGGCTCCCGTGTTGGTACCTTCCTCCCCTCTGCTGGCAGTTGCTCTGCACATCTCCAGCTCTCAGGCTGCTGCCCCTGAGAGCCGGGGTGGGAGATAAAACAATCTCACCCCAGCGATGTTATTTCCCTCTCCGAGTCCTCTCTCGTGTGTGGATGTTGATAGTGAGGGCTGTGGGTGTCACTGCTCTGGATTTATGGATAGAGATGTGCAGATGAGTGTGACAGCTGGGCCTCTGACTCCTTTCCACTGCAAAATGTGATCCCTCTTCTCTGCCAGCCGTTGGATTTGGTGCCTCTCCTGCCTCCTCCCTCGGCAGAGCCGGAGCCGTGCGGAGCTCCAGGCTCCGTTTCCAACGAGCTTGTCAGGTCTCAGCCCTCAGCAGTGAACTCATTAACAAAATCAGCCCTGGCGGACATGCCCTGACTGAGAGGGGTCGTGTCTGAGCCAGCCTCCCTCTGCAAAGGCTGTTCCCCTTGGCCATGCAGGGTCGTGTGTGGGTTTATCTCACCGAGAACAAACCGAGTCGTGAGCAGAGACCCAGCTGGGACCCAGCTCAGGCAGTGAGAATCCTCTTCTCCAGAGGCAGCTCAGCATCCATCTCTTGGACTGCTGTAAATCAGGAGCAGTGGGGTTTAATTCAATTGCTGGGGCTGTGTTCTTACAGTCAGAAATTACAGCAACCATGGGAGGGACTCTCAGCTCGGTGTTGTGAAAGGGCCTGGGGTGACAGGACAAGGGGAGCAGGGTTAGACGGGATATTGGGAAGAAATTGTTCCCTGTGAGGATGGGGAGGGGCTGGAATAGTATTCCCAGAGAGGCTGTGCCTGCCCCAGGATCCCTGGAAGTGTCCAAGGCCAGGCTGGGGCTTGGAGCAGCCTGGGACAGTGGAAGTGTCCCTGCCCATGGCAAGGGGTGGCACTGGAAAATCTTTGAGAACCTTCTCAACCCAAACCCTCCTGGGATTCTCTGATTCTGTGACAGGAAGGCACGGCAGAGTGGTTAGGGATGGGCAGGGCTGTCTGTGAGGGTGCAGGGGTGTCCCAGGCAGGCTCATCCCCTCTGGGTCCCCCCATGCTGTGGCTCTCCTGCAGCACCATCTGCACCAGAGCATTCCCTGCTGCAAGGCTGCAGGAGCAGGACTGCTGCACGTAGAGCTGAGCTGATGAGGCTCAGCACCCCCTCTCCTTGTTTCATGTTTAATTAGCTGGTGCATGAAGGATGGATTGGGTAGAACAAGGAAGCAGCAGGGAGAAGGAAGGTTAATCTATCCTCTAGCCTTGCTATTCCTTCTTCCTTGTGATCTTGTGAAGCAAGGAGATGATGTGTCTTTTGAAGTGTAAAGTACTCCCTATCCTTCTCTCCCCCGAAGTTGTCTCCTCCTCCTCCTCTCCTCCTCTCCTCCTCCTCCCAGCCTCAGTCCAGCTCCTTCCTGCCACGTGCTGCTGATGGCCAAAGGGCTGGACCAGGGGGCTCAGAAACAGAGAAAGTCAGGACTGGCTTTTTGAAGCACCTCAAAGCCATGTGCAGACAGTTCTGGAACCCTGGGGTGTCCCAGGCCAGGCTGGACAGGTCTTGGAGTCACCTGGGATAGTGGGAGGTGTCCCTGCCATGGCAGGGGGACAATGGGATGAGCTTTGAGGTCCTCCCAACCCAAACCTGTCCGGGATTTTGGGATTATTGCCTTAGTTTGAGGGTGCTGCAGCAGGAGGAAGAGCATGGGCTGGGAGGATGCCCTGGAGCCCAGAGCAGTGCTGGGAAGCCTGGGTGTCACCTGGGTGTCCCCAGCAGCTGAGGGCTCACAGCAGCAGTGCCACCCCCAGAGCTGTACGAGGACAGGCAGCTGGGCTCCCTCCTCTCAGTCTCCAGGAGCTCTGTTCTGTTTTTCAGGAAACTCGTTGAGAACAAGGAGCAGGGGAATCAGGACAGAGGAGAGGGCTGGCCTGGCACGAGCAGCCCTTCCCCAGGCCCCGTGTTCTCCCCAAGTCACAGTAATTGAATTGTTTTAATATTAATGTCTTCTCTCGAGCTCTGCTGATGGGAGGGAGGGAGAGATGTTTCTTCCAAAACAGTCTTAAGCTAATGCAGAAAGTATGAATAAATCTCTCAGAGATTATAGCCCCTGGAAAGCTCCTGTGAATATCAGAAAGACATCCTTCCTGCTATGGGAGGTTTGATTGAATTACAAATTTGAGGCAACTCCAAAGCAAAACTGATTAAGTCTTTTCTTTCTCACTCTCTTCTTGTAGCTTTTTAAGGCACTAAAGCTTTTTAATAATTAGAAATCCCCCCGTCCTGTTTGTAAGTGGTTATAATTGGCATCGCCCTGCCTGTGAGCAGCTCTAAATTGGCATCGTGTCCTCGTGGATGGTGACACACCAGAGCACGAGATGAGGTGGGAAGTGCTGTCACTTCATCTCCGAGGGAGACCCACGGCCTGTGCTGTGAGAGGATCATCTCAGGGTCGGGAGGGAGAGGTGATGTCCCAGGGATGAGCCCCTGGGTGCTGCAGGAGAGGAGAGGTGGCAAAACAGTGCTGGGGCTCCAGCTCTGCTCCCAGGAGGAGCTGGAGGGCCCTGGGTATGGCCTCCTGTGTAGGAGAGAGTTGTGAGAGCAGCAAAGCCCCTGGAGTGGGTTTTGGGAGCAAGGGGAGGGTCCTGCCTGGGCTCTTCCCCTCGGAGCTGGTGTTTGATCAATGCTGGCTCTGCTCTGCCAGCACCTGAGGCTGTGCTGGGAGAAACTCTGTCAGGGTAAAGGCACTACAGAAATCACCTTCTTCAGCTCTCCCCTGGCAGAGCAGAGAGGGCAAAAAGGAAGAAAGGAAGCAAAAGAGAAAGCATTGTACCACAGGAGCTTCACACGGGGCTGTCTGTAGCAGGGAGACAGGCTGTGGTCTTTACCAGCCCTTGACAAGTGATTTTCCCAACAATCAGATGGGAGAACATGCTCTGTTAGGCTTATAATTGATAATATAGCACTGTTGAAATACGCCTGTCAGTTCTGCGGGGAGATAAAATTATAGCATTGATATTTCAGAGGTTTTCACTGGCAGCTTCTGAAACCACATCCTGGCAGGTGAAAGGTGGGATAGGCAGGTGTGAAGGCAGGATCCAGACTTCAGCCTCACCCTGAGGGTGAGGGGGGACCCCACTGCAGACCCCCAGCCCTGGGTGGGCTCTGTGGAGCCTTTCCAGGGCCCAGCAGGTGCCTGCACTGGGAGAACCCAGTCACAGAGGGGTTAAAATAATGAACAGGGGAATTCCAGTGGTCCAAGCCAGTCACAGTGGTGGCTCTTTTAACAGGGATGGCAGGTAACCAGTGGACACTTCAGATCCCTCCATTCCTGGGAATGTTTGGAAGAGGAACACAGGCTTTGGGAATAATCCAGCAAAGCTCTTGGGATGCATGGCTGGGGTGAAGGGCTCTGGCTGCTTTTGACCTCACAGGGCTCCACAAGGGCTGTGGGTCCCTAAGGAGCTCAGTGGCACAGAGTCCCACAGCCTCCAGAAATCCAAGAACTTTCTGGATCACCTCCTAAAAGGTGTTTAGTGAAAGGAAAACCTGAGACAGGGAGGGAGCTCCAGGACCCACCAGCACTAGACTTTCCCTTCTCAGTCCCACTGCCCAGAATCAGCAGGGCCACCCCAGCTGGGTTCTGAGAACCAGCAGCTGCTCAGCTGGGTTCTCCAGGGTCCTACAGGATGGGGGGCATGGGAAGATCCTCACATTGTCCAAACTTTTGGGACATTTGCCATCCTGTGTGGATGCTGGTACTGGAGAGACACAAAAGGGATTCTGGAGCAGGGGCTGGACACACTCTGAGGTGTGGGCCAGATGGAGGGACTGACTGCAGGGGTTGTTGGCAGGACTTGGTTGTGTCCATTTGAGCTCCAGATCTGTGATTTGTAGACAGGGAGGGGAGATGTTCCCAAGCCTGGGCTGATCCAGCGTCCTGCACAAAACAAAAACGGTTTGAAACAGGATAAAAGCAGTCCTGGAAGCAAAAGGAATAAATTATTCTCTTTCTGCTGGTGACCAGGTGGAGAGCAGCAGGTGAGGCACAAGGTGGGGACTTGGCAGAGCTCACAGCACCTGTGTGCCAGCCTTGGCTTGGGGGAAGGATGCAGCAGCCTCTCTCAGCCCTCCCTTCTCTGTGTCCCTCTCCCTCCCTCCTTTCTTTCTCTCCTTTCTTGGCACAGAACTCGGACAGACTGAGTGCAAGAGCAGTCGAGTGAAATTTCTGACACCCCTTTGTTCCCTGCTCTGGTGGGGGCTCAGCCTCCAGCCCCTCTTGCACCCCAGTGAAACCAGTGGCTGGGATGGTTTGTTCATCCCCAGCCTCACCCACCAAACCCCCCAGTTCGAATCTTGCCCCAGGACACCTGGGCCTGGCATTAGCACGCCTTTGTTAGGGTTAGTGACTCAAATTTGGAGTCAAATTAAAGGCGTGTCACTAATTACGGGCTCCGGATTCCCTTCAGGGTTGGCTGCACTGAGTGAAATTAAAGTTCCCAACATCCCCTTCCTAATTAGTCTTTCCCAGTTCTTAGAGACTGACATTTAAAATGAACTCAGCTGAAATTAGTACTTTTGTAGTCGATTTTCAGTGCTGATATTGGGAACACAAAGGGGCCAAAGCCTTGCCTTAGTGGCAGCTCCCACTGCCACCGAGCAGGGCAGGCACTGCTGCCACCCAGCCTGGGTGCACCTGCCTGGAAAGGGGCCTTGAAGGTCCCTTGGATTAATGCATTAAGGAGATTTTTATTTCCTGACTCCCTGACGAAGGTCCCTTTCATCAGAGATTTCTCCCCTCAGGACACAAAGTCAGTAAATTCTGGGCTCAGCCTGCAAATCTCCAGTTGACGTTTCTGACTTAACTCACTCTGCCGAGTAAAACCCCGAGCACAAAGCCCTGAGGTGCAGCAGTGGCTGGTGTGACCAGGCTGCCAGGCTCTTAAACCCCCAATTTCCTGCCTTTTGATGGCTTTGAATCACGATGGGCCTAATAATAATGATAGTTGGTACTTACATGCCACTTTATCTTAAAAGCTCTGTGCAAACATTAATTAATTATAGACACAGGCAGCGTCTGCAAACGTGGAGCTGCAGATGCAGCCGAGTTCAGAGCCACAAACAGCTCAGAGCCAGGAGCTTCCCAGCAGGAGAGAGCTTGGATCCCATCTGCTGCAGCCCCTCCGTGGGCAAAACCCCTCAGTTCTGGCAGCATCTGCCCAGGGTGGCCCAAAAAGGTGAGTAAAAACGACCTGTGCCCCTGCAAACACCGTACAGGATGTCAGGGAGGATTTTACTGCTGCTTATTCCTGCCTGGAGAGGTGGCAAAACCCTGGGGGTGGCTTCTGGTTTGGTTCCTGCCTGGACTTTCAGCCTCCTTATGGCTGCAGCTGTTGCCTTTTTGGGGGGATGCTGTGCTCCCTAAAATTTACAGGAGATGCAGAGATGAACTCTGCCCATCTCCTACTTCTCCAAATTAAAACAAGCATCCCCCAAAGCTGCAGGGAGGCTGGGAATGCTCCGTGCCTGCCCGGGAAGGAAGGCACAACCAACAATGTTGGGTGGGAGGCTCTGTCTTCACAACCTTTCTCCCTCTCTGACCACATGCTGGACATGCAAAAGATCCCTGTTTCCTTGGAAACGGGCTCTTTCCGCATGTGCTGCAGCGAGTTGGGCAAGTTTGCCTTCATCAAACCCCCACGGTGAGGAGAATAAGCTCCAGAGAAGCTGTCCTGGGGCCGCCAGCCTGATTGCTGCTGCTTCCCTTATTTGCATCCCTTTAAGAAAAGGCAAAAGAACACGAAAATCTCCCTCCTGCCCCTTGCAGAGATCCCTCCTGGTTCCTTGCAAACCCTCTGAGGGTGGAGGAAATCACTTCAATCACTGATACAGGGCTGGACACCCCAAAAATTCCCCTCTCCCCCTCAAAACTTGGGTTGCAGACACTGCACCCAGGCAGCGACAAACTGGGGGGCAGTGGAGGGATGTGTCCCCTCACTTTGTTCCTCTTTTTTCACTTTTCATGTAAACTCAGCATGGAGCCAGCCTTGACACAAGGGGCCCAGAGGCTTCCTGGAACATTCCCTCAATGGCAGCAGCTTTGCCTTGGCCTTTGCCAGCTTCACCCCCTGCCTCTGCACCCACCTGCCCAGGACACAGCCAGGGCACCCCGGGGTGGTGCTGGGGAGATGCTCCTCATGCCAGAGCAGTGCAGAGCCTGTCCCTGGCTGCTGGGCACCAGGAAGGGACAGCAGGAAGCAGAAAGGGGCAGCACAGGGACATTCCAGAGCAGGCAGTGAGGCTGGAGGGGCTGCAGAGCCCAAAGCCCAGCTCTGAGAGGGGGTGTGGGTGTTTAACCCAGCAGAAATAAACGCTCCAGGCCTGCAGTTTTAGAGAAACCTCATAAATATTTTAGCTCGGGGAGGATGAAAGGAAGACAAAACAAATATAAGTTTGGGCCTTTGGGGCATTGCTGTGATCATCTCTTCAGAGAAACAGAAGTGGTGCTGGTGCTTGGTGCTGCGGCGTGACGGGGAAGCTGCTGACACATTGTCTGACAAGCACTGCCACCAAAATATTGATTTTGGAGGGAGGGAAAAACAAGGAAAAAGGTCCAAACTTTTCTAATGAGGCGGTTTTGCTCCTATTTTTCCAGCAGGATTTGCCAAACTAACCCAGTGATCAAAGGCTGGAGTTTTGATCTGAAATGGGTGGGCAAATGCCCTGAACGTTTTTGCTGTTCTTGTACACTTGTTTTGACTGTCTCTGCCTCTAAAGTCTTGTTTGAATTTGAGAGTGGAATTTAATTTGATTATTTTTACAGCTAGAAAGCAATGAAGGATGAATAAACACTTTGCTGAACATTTCATTTGAAAAATACACTAAAAACCACTGAATTAACGATTCAGTGACTGAGGCTGTGAATTCTGGTTGATCATCATTTTAAAAGCGATCCTGGTAGAATTTTGCAAGCTGAGGAATATCATAAAGTGTTCCAGTTGTTTTGCTGCTGTAATTATACAAGACAGACTGTGTGCAGATGCAGTGGTGCTGGTACAAATTGCTCTGGTGCCCACGGCAGAGCCAGGAAATGCAAATGTGGGGGGTGGCTTAGGTGGAGCTGCCAGCTTTGCCCAGGGAGGCGGTTTAGGTGTCAGCCTGCACATTAATACCAGGCATTAATTGCCTATTAATTACCTGGGTCTGTTTGGAATCTGCTCACTGTGACTCTGTAAATATTTGTGGCAAGATGCAGCATCCACAAAGATCTTTTTATTCTGGAGAATTCAGCACTAAGGCTTGCTGTGGGTTTTCTGAAGGCACTGGCAGCCCTTCCAATGGTCACCTCCACTCTCTGGCTGCTCCTGGGCTTATTTTGAGGAGAATCCACTCCCTTTTTTAGCAAGTATGGATGCAGTTTATGGAACTGATGCTCAGCTGACTCTGTTGGTTTCAGTACAAATCCCAGGAGAGATCAGCATTTCGCTTTAAAACCCCTGAGCTCAAACAGAGGGATGGATAAAGGGAAATGTTTGCACAATCTCTTTGCAAATCAAATCTTTAACGTCGCGCGCCGCTCTGGAGAGGTGGGGAGGAAACATAATCCCAGATTTTGACTTTGAGCTCGCAAGGCAAAGCTGCCCTTCATTGTAAAATCAGTAGGAGCTCATCTTCAACTCCCAGGGGAGTTTCTGGGATGGAACTGGAGGCTCCAGGGTCCTGAGACATCAAAACGAATTGCAGTGCCTGGCTCGGGGTGGTGCTGCCCTGCGCCAGGCGCACGCAGGGCGCGAGCGTTTGAAGGCGCTCCGCTAATCCCGGGATTTGCAGACACACACAGAGGGCATTCATTCCTGCAGCACAGCCCTGGAGCCAGGCTGCAGCACACAGAACCTGCCAGCCAGGGCCCCTCACCTCTCCCAGCACAGGCTCCCCAGCCTGGGGCGTTTCTGGGGTCACAAACACCAGGTCTGGGCTCGTCACACTCCGCGCTCGCTCTTGCAGTGTGGAAAAGGGAAGCGCCTTCCAAGGAATGGACCCCGGAGCAATCCTGGGGTCCCAGCCTCATCTGTGGCATGCTGATCTGGGGTGCCACAAGAGCAGTATTTCCTTTTCCTCTTTGCAACCCCAAATATCCATAGATTTGAAATCCAGGCCCCTTCCCAATGCTCAGAAACGCTGCTGTCCCGCGCTGGAGAGCAATTCCTCAGGCAGTGAATAAATTCTGGGGCTTTCTGGGTTCAGGCTGAGCTTTGGAGGTGTGGACGTGCTGCCTGGTGACTTTAGGACCTTAAATACCTCCCCCAAGCTGGAGTTTGGTCAGCAGCCAGGAGCTGCACCCAGCAGGAGCTGGGAGCCAGCCCGTGGTGCCGGAGCCG
This sequence comes from Sitta europaea, assembly GCA_013400255.1. Lineage (NCBI taxonomy): Eukaryota > Metazoa > Chordata > Aves > Passeriformes > Sittidae > Sitta > Sitta europaea. The sequence continues at coordinate 336,373 of VXBS01002974.1, forward strand.
GCGGAACGCGCTCATTATCTCTACCTTGCTCAGAAAGGATATTGTGATTTTAATAACTTCTTGGATCCATTTTTTCCCTGGTAGCTCTCGTTGCCTTGGATACAGGCTCTGGAGAGGCTCAGCCCTGCTAAAGATGGTAGATCATTTAAATGGAATAGAAGATGAGGTGTGGATTTGCAAAGTGCTTTCGCACTCCCGGAGCTGGCTGGGAGCGCTCCGAGCTTCCATGGGTTTGTTCAGCAGGGCTTTGTTCCTGGGGATGGCACACCAAAGCTGCTTTCGCACGTGGTGTGTGTGGTGTCTGATGTGTCCTAGCACCAGGCTGGGCAGAGCAGAGCCCTGAGGCATTGGTGGTGGTGTTGAATCAATTCCCAGAGTGCTGGGAGCAGGAGCAGAGCTGGGTGCTGGCGCCTTTGGAATGGGTTGTCCCAAAGGCTGCCATCCTCTTCCTCCCTCAGCACCACCTCTGCCCTCACTCAGATTTCTCAGGACCTGTGGGGTGGTTTAAGGCCATGAGCTCTTCCAGCTGCTGTGTGTTCCTGGCACTCCAGCTCTCCTGGGTGTGCCCATTCAGAGATGATTCCCATCCCCAGCATTCCCTCATTCCCTTCCTCCCAGCTCACACACGAGGCTTACTTACAGAGAAGCCATGCAAACAGAGAAATTCTCATTTCATGAGAGGTTGCCCACCCCTAAAGGTCACCAAAGCTATTAAAGAAAGCCCCTCATGCCCAGGGCTTTGGACACCTCATTTGACTTGCTTCGGTCGAATTTCACGCTGCTGCAGTTTTTGATTTATGCCCTTTGAAAGTCTTTTGCTGTGCTGGAGGAAGCCCACTCATGGTGCCTGTTGTAATCAAGCAGCTCTGGTTTTTTGGAGCTGACTTTTCTTCTCTTAACGACTCTGGGGTGTCTGTGCCCCTCCTGACAAAAACAAACGAAACAAATTGCTTTTTCTTCCTGGTCCTCATCATAAACAATGCTTGGATCTATGATGGCCGTCTGGAAAAATGTTAAGATCATTTAATCACTGCCAAAATAAATCATCCTGCCTGGACACTCTGCTCTGAACCTGGATTTGCTGCTGGGGTTACTGAGGGTGAGCTGCTTGTGACACTGAGCTCAGAAATTGGTGCTTAATTGCTTTGGAGGAGCTGCTGGAGGTGCCAGCCCTGCTGTGCTGGGTGACAGGCTGTGGCAGAGCTGGTGCAGGACCTGAGGGCGTCAGAGCACTGGAAAGGCTCCAACTCCTCATCCCAGGAGGATGAGGAGTGCCCTCTCTGGAGACATTCAGGACCAGGAGACACATGTTTGTGTGGGCTCACCTGGGAGCTCCAGCCCTTCTGCCACCAGTGCCGAGCCAGGGAGCTCCTTCCAGCTGATTTCCCCAGTTCCTGCCCATGGATGCCCCTGTGCTGGAAGGAGTTGTTCACCCTGGTCTGTGCCAGCCCTTCCTCCAAGCCACAGCCCATGGGAAGGACCCCATGATGCCTGAAACTCTCCAGAATTTCACCCTTCGTGCTGCTTCAGGAAGGAGGAATCACTGAAGACGTAGCAGCAGAATGAAGAAGAGAGGAAAAAAAACAAAAAAACAACCAACACTTTTTCTTTGCTTAAAAAGAAATCTCAGCCTTCCTGGAGTGAAGAAAAGAAGAGGAGGGAGGGAGATGCACCACACAAAGAGAAGAAAATGGGCTGAGAAACCACAAGACGTTTTAAAGCTCACCCAGGAAACCCCACTTTGATATCCCCTCTCATTGGAAGCATTTGAGGGCAGAATAATGCTGCCATGATTGATCACACAAAGGGATGAGACAGGGAGTGGATCCGAGAGCTCCTTTCTGCTTCTTAGGATTGAAAAAAACCAAAAAGCTTTGTATTCAATTTCAATGTAGGAGCAAAGAACCCTTAATCAAGTGTCTGCTTGCAGGGCTGTGTTTGTCGGGAGCAGCACGTGGGCCCTTCCAGGAGCAGGAATGGCAGTGGGGCAGGACATGAGCCACTTCCCCAGCCTGCAGGGACCTCTCTGCTCTGGCTTTTCCACTGCCTTCAGCCCTTGGGAAGTGGCTCAGGCTGGTTCATGGCCAAGGAGAAACTGAGTCACATCCAGGGAATTTCCCCGCACTGGATGCAGGTGGCCACAGGGGAACTCATCTTCAGAGAATCCCAGAATGGTTTGGGTGGGAAGGGACCTTAAAGTCCATCCTGTTCCACCCACTGCCGTGGGCAGGGACACCTTCCACTGTCCCAGGGTGCCCCAAGCCCTGCCCACCCTGGCCTTGGGCACTGCCAGGGATCCTCTCCATCTCCACAGGGAACAATTCCTTCCCAATATCCCACTCAAACCTCCCCTTTTCCAGTTTGAAGCCATTCCCCCTTGTCCTGTCACTCCATCCCTTGTAAATTGTCACCCTCCATCTTTCTTGTAGCTCCTTTAGGTCCTGGAAGGCCACATTTAGGTCCCCCTGAGCCTTCTTTTCTCCAGGCTGAACAATCCCAATCTTCCCCCCAGTGCACTGCCTGGGATTTTATTCCATCCCCTGTTTGTCCAACAGTTCAGCTCCATAGACTTCATTTTCTGCTTGTTTAAGTTCATTTTCTGATTAGTGCAGAGCAGAGGTCGTTTGTGGCTGGCATGGGTCATGTGTGATCCTGGGGGTGAGTGGATGCAGCAGTGCCCACATCCAGCTGGTTGGGCTGGGTGGAAGGGGAATGCTGACTCTCCATCAAGGCAAATCAGTGCTGCTCCTTCCATAAATACAGACTGGATATGACCCAGGAGAAGAAAAATCTCAGCAAACTATTTTTCCTTGAATTTCATCCCTAAATGTTCATCCAAATATCCAGTGGAGCAGTTACTGCTGAACAAATGAACTATGGAGCTGCATCAAAATCAACTTTTTTAGCTGGGAAATGTTTATTATATACTGTGATTTTATTTCTTTTTACTGATGGGAGAAAGAAAGTGTTCAAAATGAACATTTTTTAAACTGATGAAAAAATCGATGTTAGGAAAATAAATGCTTCATTTTTCATTGGGTATGTCCCTGTTTTTTAACTTCCAGATTTCATTTTCAGCAATTTGACTTTTCTGCCTGTCATAAACCAGCTGGATCAGACTCCCTGGCTGGGTCAGTCTCTCCCTCTGCTCGGGGGGATGTAGCAGCTCCAGAGCAGGACTTTCCTAAGCTGCAGCAAGAAAAGAATGAGAAAACCTCAGCCCACGATTCCTGGAGCCCCACATCTTCTCCCCATGAGCAAATCAGCTTTTCACATGGCCAGCCCCTGATTTTCCATCTGGGACCTATTTTGTGTCTCTCTGGCTGAAGCTTGGGAAGGGGAGATCCTCAAAGGCAGTTTGGGGTTTAGGTATTGCAAACCTGGATAGGAGGAAAACTGAATTAAACCTGGCAGAGAAGAGGGTGAGTGCCTCCAGAGGCAGTGTTTGCCCCCTGTGCTGGGGTTTGGGGCATCCCCGTGGGCACAGCCTTGCTGTGACTGCCAGGGAATTGTCTCTGCCTGGAAGCAGCAGATGGAAAGGGGTTGGAAGGGATTTTGAGTTCCCTTCCAACCCAAACTGGGATTTATGAACAGCACCACTCTGCTCACCCCCTGCCCTGAGCCTTGGAACCCTCTCTGCTCCCGCTGGGGGGACAGAAATTCCCCTTTCACCTGCACAAACCTTGCTGGGTTTGTCCAGGTGACCCTTTCTGGGTGCCAGCAGGACCACCTGGGATGTTTGGAGCTTGTCTGGTTGGCCACTGATTTTCCTGGAGATCTCCTGAGCCTCCAGAGCAAATCTCCTGCCAGTGCCCAGCAGATCCTGCCCCTGCCCACTGGGATGATCTGGTGTCTGCATCCACCCCTCTGTGGCACCTGATCAGCTCCCAGGGCTGACCTTTGTCCCCTGCAGATGGGATGAGGTGCAGAGAAATCCCCAGTGCCCTCAGCACCACCTGGGCTCCGTTTGTCTCAGCAAGAGAATGTTATTTTTTTTCCTTTCCTCCCAAATAAAATGAGTATTTGGATGGGATTAAATCTAACCCCCTTCAAATGGTGAATTCTGACTGGAATGCCAACAGTCCCTGCGGGCCCCGTGGTTGCAGGCAGCAGTGTGAGGATGGTGGTTGTGCTATGCCTCGAAAATATTTCCAATTGCAAAACAAAAGTGGGAAGAGAGGCCTTAAATGATGTGAAAATAAGACTGTTTGAATTAATGTGTCAGCCCTGATGGATGCTTGTGCTGCCCAGGGCTCTGAAAGGGCTCTGACGGGTAAGATATTGCCAGGTGAGATTTACCTACAGCCCATGACTTTTAGTCAGCAAAATCCGAGATGAAAACCCATCCTTCACTCCACACTGACTTCCCAAGAATATTGAATCAAGATAAAGACCTAAAGGGCCACATACACAAAGCTATTTTGGCATCTAAGTCCCATTCATTTTGATGCAAGTTTTGACATTTTCAGATATTATCTTTAATTTAGTCAAGTAAAGGAGGGTCAGTCCTTATTCCCAGCTCCCTCAGTGCAGAAGTACAGGTCATTCCCAGTGTCTGGAACCAAAGGAAGGGAGTGAAAGTGGGAGATCCAGGCTTCAATCCCCTCCCAGCTCCAGCCATTCTCACCATAAACTTTTGCCAGTCACTAATGACTGGACTCTCTCCTCTTATCCACTAATAGAGCTGGGAAGGAAATTGGGGGTTTAACCCTGATGGGTTCACAGCAGTGGAATTCTTTTCCTCCTCTAAACCCTTTGTGAAAACACAGCCCAAAGCTCCAAGCCTTGGCAACGCCACAGCCAGAGGAGAGAAAGGGAGAGGAAAATGTGTGTCTGCATCGAGGAAAGAAAATCCTAAAAGAATATTGATAGGGAATGTTTTTATTGCGAGGGAGGAAAACAGCCAAATTAAAACGGAGGCTGCGCTGTGTGCAGAGCCCTTCAGAGGCTCAGGCTTTGAACACACAGCATTTAAGGCTCCACTTCCTCCCCAGCCAGATAAGTGAGGGGTTTTTGGGGAACTTGCAGTATCTCCACTCGCCCAGCTCCGGCAGCCGGAGCCCGGGGAGCTCCGCCGGCTGCAGCAGCCACAGCTCCTCCTCTGCCCATCCCCAGCTCCAGCTGCAAAAAAACCTGGGATTCAAAGAAAGCACGGGAAGGAGCGCCCTGTGTCCGGCCTTGTTTGAGACCAAAATGAATTTCAAAGCAGCTCCCACTCTTTGGCGTTGGCGGGGCGTGGGTGGAACGGGGGCGGCCGCGGGGTCGCGATCCCCGCCTGGCTCCTCATGTTTCATCCCGCCGCCCATCCGGAGCATATCAGAGCATTTTCCATGGGAATCAATAGCAACACAGGTTTCTTCGTGGACTTTAGAGCCTCGAGGTTAAAAGTCAGCTGTGTACTTTTCGATTTTTTTTCTTTAATTTCTCAGAATTTTTTTTTTTTTTAAGGAGGGTTTTTGATCATTTATATTTAAGATCTGAGGATTTCGCTTTCTTCTTGGTTTGAGTTTGCTGCCAGGTAACTTTAAAGGCCTTCCTAAATAGGTGCTATTTTCTTGGCAGAGGAAAAGGGAGCAGCACGTTGCTCTGAGGAGCTGATGCTGGAGGTGGAGGGGCAGCCCCGTGTCCAGCCTGCCCTGGGCAGTGCAGTCTGTCTGTCCCTCTCAGCAGATCCAACCCCCGCCTTTCCATCCCCACCCAATATTTCAGGAAGCAACATCTGCACACGGGACTCACAAGGATCGTCAAAGTCCAGCTCCTGAGTTCTGGAGAAGGTAAATTGTGAGTTCCACCTCATAAAGCACCCAGAGCAACTTTGGGATTGGGGATCAGCCCAGCTTGGATTTGGGACCCTGGCAGCACCAGCAGCAGGGCTGAGGTGGGCAGGGCAGTGCTGCCACCCCCAATCCCATCCATCCATCATCCATCCATCCCTCCATCCATCCCTCCATCCATCCCTCCATCCATCCATCCCTCCATCCATCCATCCATCCATCCATCCATCATCCATCCATCCATCATCCATCCATCCATCATCCATCCATCCATCCATCCATCCATCCTCCATCCATCATCCATCCATCCATCCATCCATCCATCCATCATCCATCCATCATCCATCATCCATCCATCCATCATCCATCCATCCATCCAT
>VXBS01002974.1:342805-353013 GCA_013400255.1 Sitta europaea
CATCCATCCATCCATCCATCCATCCATCCATCCATCCATCCATCCTCCATCCATCATCCATCCATCATCCATCCATCCATCCATCATCCATCATCCATCCATCATCCATCCATCATCCATCCATCCATCCATCCATCCATCCATCCATCCATCCATCCATCCATCCATCCATCCCACCAGGGCAGGAGGCAGAAGGTCATCAAATCTCTCTGCGTTGAGGTTTGATGGGAGAACCCTCTGGGACAAGATGAAGGCAGTGATACTTTTGTTAAGCGTGGAAGCTGACAGGAATTTGCATTAATGTCTCCTTTCTGGACAGCAGGAGTCTGCATTTCTCCAGAACATCACATTCTTATCTCTGTGAATGCAAATATTTGCCCCTGACCACAGAGGAAATGAAAAGTTTCTCCATTATGTATTTATCTGTTTCAAATAGCACTTTTCTAAACAGAACAGGGGGTTCCCTGTATTACTCTGAGGCACGAGCTAAAGCAGCATTTCAAACAGGCCACTTCCTGCACTACAAAATCCTTTTCCCTCACTGACATCTCCCTTTCTGTCCCATAACTTCCATGGCCAGGAGCCCCTGCCCACTGCAAGCCCTGCCAAAGAAATCAATAATTGAGGATCTCACTGACAAAGGAAATCCTGAGCTTTGTGTTTGTCTTCTGCTGGTGAAATCTTCCAGACTGCACTTCCCAGCTTTCATCCACACAGGGAAACATCACTGGAAAACCAAAGCTGACATTTCTGCACCATCACCTGGCTCCAGGGGCTGGAGCATCCTCAGCCCTCACAGACTCTTTCTACATGTGGGACTGTGGCAATTCTGCTTTTCTTTGTAAAATCCAGAGGGACTGAGCCAGTGCAGCTGTTTTCTGCCTCCTTGGGTGAAGACCAAACTGCACAGGGAGTTTCTTGGTGGCCTTGCAGACCACAGCTGATGCAGGGAGGGTTTGGTGACCATCTCAGAGGAGCACAGCAGGAGCTGGAGGGCAGGTGATGTCACCTGGCTGCTCTGCCGTAGAATCATTGGGGTTGGAAAAGACCTCCAAGATTATTGAGTCCAGCCTTGGCATTGTCACCCCCACCTTGTCCTCACCCAGCCCAGAGCACTGAGTGCCACATCCAGTCCTTCCTTGGACACCTCCAGGGATGGGGACTCCAAACCTTCCAGTGCCTGACAGCCTTTTCCATGAAGAAATCCTTCCTGATGTCCAGGATGAATGGCTCGTGCTCCTCAAAGGCTCCAGTTCATCCTTAGCTAACTTCCAGCTCAATCATGCCTGACCTTTCCTGCCCAGAAATGCTGAGATTCCCGGGAGCCCAGCACTGCCTCATTTCCTCTGCCACGCTGCCTTTCCTCTGCACAAGCCCTCAGAGCTGTGCCTGCTTGCTTCTGCAGCTCTGCTGCCGAGGCAGGGTGGGATTGCAGCGGGAGGAACGAGTGTGGCTTGGGAGGGAGCCCAGCAGGACGTCACTTGCCCTCTGCCAGGGTTGGCGAGGCTCTGCTGGCACAGCCCGTGTGCCAGGCTGCTGTGCTGGGGTGGCACACGTGCCTTTGGGCCTGGCTGCCATGCCCAGGGCAGACCCAGACCCCAGGGTTTGCAGGAGACGGGGTGAAGCCCCCCAAGACAGCCCCCCCAGCCTCTGTTTTGGGGTAACCCTCTGAAATGTGCCCTTTCTGATGGCTCTGGTGCCTCTCTGGGCATCAGGATGTGGCCCCAGCAGCCAGTTCTTCCCCCAGCACTGAAGCTGTTCCACATCCTTGTTTGGCATCCATAAAAAATGGGTTCCTGGCCACAACTCCCTGAGAGAAGGGGACAGCAGGACAGGGAGGGCTCTGCTCCCAGGGAACAGGGACAGGAGGAGAGGGAACAGCCTCAGGCTGGGCATGGGGAGGCTCAGGGTGGATATCAGCAGGGATTTCTCCATGGAAAGGCCTTGGAGCTGCCCAGGGGTGTTTGGAGTGCCCACCCCTGGAGGTGCCCAAGGAAGGGCTGGTGACAAGGTGGGGATTGGGCACAGCTTGGACTCGATGCTCTTGGAGGTCTTTTCCAACTTCAGCGATTTTGTGATTCTGTGATTACTGATGAGACCCACTCCTTGCCAAAATATTGAACAAGCAGCATCAAGAGTTTGAGCAAAAAAACTATTTCAGGGAAGTGGAAGCCACAAAACAAAGCAGTGCTAATGTATTATTAATATATTCATGTCAGCATTAATAGCAACTCAGAGTTTTGTAGCTGGTTTAGTAAAAACGCTACAGCTTTATGTATTAATAAGTGTGGCAATATTAATGCCACTTGCTGCAATAAATAACATTGGGGATAACATTGATAATAGCACTGCATCACCAGGGGTGTTTAAAAATTCTGCTGAATTTTTAAAAATTTTTTGGCCAGCCAGAGCCCCCTGGCCATCACTGCTGGGTCTCCCCTTGCAGAGTTCACCCCATGCTGCCCCTCCCTGCTCACAGCCCTGATCCACTGCTGGAATTCCTGGTGAGGACTGAGGGAGCTGGGGGTGTTCAACCTGGAGAAAAGGAGACCAGGAGGTGACCTTAGCACTCTCTACAACTTCCTGAAGGGTGGCTGTAGTCAGTGGGGTTGATCTTTACTCCAGGCAGCACTGGCAGAACAAAAGGACTCAGTCTCAAGGGAGATACAGGCTGGACATTAGGAAAAAGTTTTTCACAGAAAGAGTGATAAAATACTGGAATGGCCTGCCTGGGGAGGTGGTGGAGTCACCATCCCTGATGTGTTTAAAAACAGACTGGCTGTGGCACTTGGTGCCATGGTCTTGCTGAGGTGTTAGAGCATGGGTTGGACTCGATCCTGAAGGTCTCTTCCAGCCTAAAATTCTGTGATTCTGTAATTCCCACACTTCCAGCCAGGGTTGGAGCCCTCTTTGCTTTCACAGCCTTAAGTTCTTTATTCCATGTCCCTGCAGGGGATGGCTGCCACCAGAGCTGAAGGAGAGGACAGAAAGAGGCACCAGTGTCCTGTGGAGCCATCTCAGTTCCAGGCAGCTCAGGACAGCAGGGTGTGGTTGGAATCAGCTTTCCCAGCTCTTTCCAGCTCAGAGCTCTAACCAGGGCTAAGAAATGAGGCTGCTGCAGGGGGAAATTCCTCTGCTGTGCTCACGGGTCTGTTGGGCAGGAGGGTGTTGGCTGTGGAATATCCAGGGAAGGTGTGGGGAAAGCTCTTGGGAAAAGAAAGACAGAGAACCACACAAAATCCCACCAAAAGGGTTGGGAATGGAGCTGCCAAGGTCCCAGGTTGGTGTGGAGGTGCATTTTGGGGTGGTCCAGCACTTCCCAAAACTCTTTAATTCTTCTCTGACTTTCCATGGGAATGCCAAGACTCTCTCCCCATTCCCAATTAAAAAAAAAAAACCAAAAACTATCAAATAAAAGCCAGGGAAATAACTTTGCTAATGACTTTGACTGGAATCATTAAGGACATCTCAGCACCATGGCTGCTCTTCTCCTCTTTCAGCAGCAATATTGATTGCTGGTTTAATTTAAATCTTGGACAAAATCCTTCATTTTTCTCTGGGCTTACCACGGGAGCAGCTCCCTGGTCCCCAGCAGGAGAGGGGGAAGAGTGGGTGGGAGTGAGCAGGGAGGGGGCAGCTCTGGGGGGTCAAGGACCTACTTTGGGAGCACTGAAAAAATAGGAATTGAGGGGGAACTGCTTGAAAAGGCTTCCAAGAGGAGGCCAGGGTGGCATTTTCAGAGGGGAGGTCTCGTGCTCTGGGTTCTCTCTGCTCTCATTATATATTTTCCAATTGCTCTTATAGATGCCTCAAAGGTTAATGTATGTTTGTGATGAGTGCACTTTGGATAAATGTTAATTAGCCGGGGTGCAATTCAAGGGATTCTTCCCTCAGAAATAAATGCTTTTTCTGTATTTTTAGCTGCTCTTTTCTCAGTACTTACCCAGGAGATGAGTGCAGAGGCCGAGGGCTGCAGCTCACCCCTGGAGCAGCAGAGTTGGGGTGCTTGGGGGCTGCTGCACCTCCCAGAACCACCCTGGGACTGGGGCCAGTGGCTGATGGTGGGGCTGGGACTGGCCAGCGTCCCTGGGGATTCAGGGAAAATCACCCAGTGCAAAACAGGGTCCTTCCCCTGCCCTGGGGCTGTTCTCATGCTCTGTTGGAGCTGTGCCCCAAAAAAAACCTCTCAGGTCCTTCCACCCCTAAACTGTCGTATTACACTAATTAGTTTTGTTAAATTGTACTGGATGTTTTGTTACATTATTTTGTTATATATATCCACACAAAGGATGTACCTTTCCCATGGACCCCTGTGCCCCTTTACCTGACAGCACCCCTCCCACCTGCCCTGGAGTCTGCCCCTGTTGGTCAGCAGACCTTTCCTTCCCCCTCCCCTTTCCCAAAGGGGCACAAAACCACCTGGCCACGTGCCCAGGGCTCTTTCCCTATCAGGATCTTATGGAACAAGTTCTGTATTAAAGCAGCAGGACCGTGCCTGGATAGGAGGAGCACCTTTGGTCTTTTATCTTTGTCCTTGCCTCAGTTTCCCCTCTGAGGGTCCCTGGCTGGGACTTCAGGGGTGTGGGAACTGTGGCACTAAACCACAGCCCAAAATCCCTCCGGCTCCACGGCCGGGTGCCCTTCCCGTGCATCCCAAACCCTGCTGGCTGGGGAATCTCCAGCCACGAGCTCTGCTCCTCCACCCGCAGCTTGTGGGGGGGACAAGGTGGGGTTCCAATCCGTGGGAAGGGAGAGGAGATCTCCCAGCTCCCATTAGCAGCTGATAATTGCTTTGAGAGCAGAGGTTTCATCTCGGGGACTCTCGCAGAAGCGTCGCCCTCCCAGCGATGTCCCCATCCCCGGGTGTCACATCCACAGCATCCCTAAATTCCTGCAGCTCCCAGGGCTTCTCCCGCAGCCCCGAGGGACAGGGCTGGCCCTGGACCCTGCTGGGACAAGGGGATGTCTCAGAGCCTCCCCCCCAGCCTCAGCCGCTGCATCTCTGCACCACGAAGGTCAATTGAATTCATTACCGAGTAAAAATGAAGTTCTCTGATTGATTGAAGGTTCCTCTTTAACACTTCGAGTAAATGTGTTGGTTTCACTTGATGGAAAGCTTTAAAGGTCTATTATAAAATACCCTTTTTTATACAAGAAGGGATTTTTTTTAACATCATTTTTCTTTCCCTTAATTTTTGTGGGACATAATTATCCTTTTCCCCCCTTGCCTCCTTTTCTTTTTAATCGATTTTTTTTCTTCTTTTCCCTCCCCAGTGCAAAGCAAGGAGCTTTATTTAAAGGGGCACAGACACAAGATCCAGTGGTGTGATGGATACCACTGGTGGAAGGTAAGATAGATCCATCCATCTCAGATTTCCTGTGGCTCCCATCAGTCACTTGATTTAAATTTTCAGGGTGAGAAAAGCTGGAGGACACAACGTGGGAGGTTCAATGCACCTTCTCCATGCTGATACTGGAAGGGGGGTGATGTGGGGGTCCCTGGGGGCTGCCAGCCCCCATTTCCTGGTGCCACCTGCCAGGACACATCCTGAGGAACCCACCTGAATGCTGGAGTCATCATAGCCACAATTAATTCCTCTGGTTTGCCTGGCAGAAAATCCCCAGTGCACTGAGGAGTCACTTGCTGCACTGCTGAGGAGGGAAAATGGGGACAAAAGGGAGAAAGATCCCATTTGAGGGGGTGACTGATGGCTCCCTGCAGCAGGCATTCATTCTGGCACACTCGTGACCAGGATCGACTGCCTCGGGCTAAATCCAGACTGAATAGGAGCTGCTGGTGATGCCTTATGTTTCAGCTCTCATATTTTTCAGATTCTGGGCTGGTTTAGTGGGTGGTTTGGGTTTCATATTCAGTGCTGCTGAGCTCTCTTCACAGAGAGATAAAACAATTCCTGCTCCAGCTTGGCACCAAGGACAACTTTCAAACCCAAGAGGAAAACCAACAGTGAAGTGAGAAGGAAAACCAAGAGGATGGAGCTTCATAACCTGGAGCTGTAATTGCACAATGAACTCCAATGTGGGAATGGAGCAGAACTGATCAGAGTGTGAGCCCTGTGATCCATTCTGTGCCCATTCTGGGTTCCCCTTGGGTGTGCCCAGCAGGGCTCTGGTGCTGCCCAGGTGTGCCCTGGGAGGCCTTTTAATAAATCCCTTTTAATGAATCCCAGCTTTGTGCTTTGGCTCTGCTGCTCTCTGTGCCAGCTCAGCTCCAGAAGGCGTCACCAGGACTCGATGGGCTGGTGCAGACACAGGAGGAAAGAGCAGCTGGAGAGGCTGCCCTCACCCTTTGGAAGAAGTTTTACACTGTCCACATCCTGGAGAATCCTGCTGCTGATTCCTGGCACTCCCTGGGGAAGTCCCTGAGCCAGGAGCAGCAGCTCCTCTGCTGGGTGGGGTTGGCTGTCCCCTGTGCCCATGGGAAGTCCAGCAGCACGTCCTGCAGTTCACTTCTCTCCAATATTTGGGCTGCAGTGACCTTTGAAACAAGAGTTTGGCAAAGAGAGATGATGTGCCAGGGCCGGGCTCAGCACTCAGCACAGCCCAGGGAACTCGACAAGACAACGTGCTTAATTCCCATATTAAGGGGAAAAAAAAATCCTGGTGTCTGTTGGTGCCCCGGGGATGGTCACCACAGACCTCCCTGTCTGACGAGGTGCCAGCTCTCGTGCAGTGTGAGTAATGCTCTTTGTCAGCTCCCATAAAGCCTGAAATCTATCACCAGCCCTTTCCTCCAAAGGTTTGGTTGCCGAGAAAAGTAATTACAATTTGTCCTTAATTCCAGAAGTGTGCTTGGAAAACTGGCTGGGAGGAGGCTGGGGAGGAGGGGGCTTGTCCAGGGCAGAGTCACAGCCTCCTGCCACCTCCGGGAGCCTGAGCAGCTGGAAATGGAGCAGGGGAGGTGAGCACGGGCAGCTGGGGAGGTGGCTGCCCTCCAGCAGGTCCTGTGACATCAGTGCTGCAGCTCCTGGCCCTTTGGCAGCTCCTGGCCATGCTGGGGAGGGGAGTCACCCCGTGAGCATCCCCACAAGTCCCTGCCCTGGCCTCTGGACTGATGGATGGCACCGAATTTGTTTTTCAGCCTCAGTTGTTCAGTGGAAGGGGAAAAGCTCTCCTGCCTCTGGATCTGATGCGATGAGACATGTGACGGGGAAGATGAATTGAGGGCTGCATCTGAAGTGCCAGATACATAATCCATCCTAAATAGGCTTCATTAGTGCTAACAATTAAAGTTACCATTGTGGATTGGATACGTTTTCTATTAACTTTGCCCTTGTCTGCAGCTCGGACTCACCTCGCAATAATGAGCTGTGTCACTTCTGATCTATTTCTCATAATAGCTCCTTTCTCCTCTAAATCTGGGCAAAATATGATTTATAGGCAGGGCTGTTGTCTGGGTGTCAGGCACCCACCTTCTGCCACGGGCAAGGGGTAAAGGTGTGCTGGAGCTCCCAGCCCTCTCTGGCTCTGTGTGGGGAGCAAAAACCACCCTGGGGCTGGGATCTGGGGGATGTCCATGGCTCAGGGGTCATCAGCACAGAGGGGAGCTGGGGCAGGAGCCTTCCTCGTCCTGCAGGAACAAAAGGAGTGGCCCAATCTGAGGAGTGAGCCCCAAAGCCCCTGGCAAGGACCCACCTGCATGGATGTGGCCAGGTGCCCTGGGAGCAGCTCAACCCCAGCAGGCAGCAGATGTTCCAGCAGCCACGTTTCCCCAGGACAGGTGGACTTTTGGGATCTCTTTGCATCTCTACATCCCCTTTTTTTGCCTCAGCTCTGAGGAGATGTGCCTGGCTTTCTGACTGGTGCAGAGTGCCCTGCTCCATGGCACAGCTCAAGGCACTGAGGCTGGAGTTGTTCTCCTGGCTTGGCCAGAGCTGTGGGCAGGAGGAGGGTTGGAAACTTGCCCCCGTCCCCTCCACATCCAAATCTCCTTTGTCTCAGTACAGCTCCAACCCTCTGCCAAATGGAGAGCAAGCCACAGCAGCAGCAAAAGCCCTCCTGACAAATGTGTCCCCTTCCTTCGAGGCTGACTGTCACCTCGTTACAGCAGTCGTGATTAAGGGAGGAAACTGGCAGGTAACCCTCTGCAAGGTTTTGGTGATGAATTGAGAGTGCCTGGTGTAAACCTCTAGCATATTAAACATGATTGGGGGTGGATAAAGCAGAAGGCAGCAGTGACCTGACCCTTTTCTCCAGGGCGCCACAGTTCAGAGGAACACGCTCAGCCCAGGCATCTTTGATTTTAAATATTTATTATTTTTGTTTGATGTGAACCCTGTGTTTCACACCAGCAGAGACAGAAGTTCCCACTTAATGTTATTGTCACGTTTCCCACCCCAGAGCCATCCCAAGTCCTGGCTCAGCAGCACAGGTGGGATGTGCAGGGTTGGATCACCCACCCACTCCTCTGTCCCTGCAGGGCTTGGATCTCCAGCAGGGTTCTAGGGAGGAAAAAAACATCCAGGACAGAAAAAAAACCCAAGGAGTTCTGACAAACAAGATCCATCAGCCCAAGTTAAACAGCCTGCAATGCTCTGGGACCTTTCCTGATAATTAAAAACAACGTGATGGCTCTGTGCTGGTGAGAATTTATTCTGTCACTTGGCCTCAAAGAAGCCTCCGTGCCAGGAAGTGTCACTCGTGGGTGTCAGGGCTGTCACTGAGGGCTCTCTCTTGGTGGTTTTGGATGAGCAGGCAGGGCTGGATGTTGTCACCCCGTGCCTGTCACCCTGCCCCTGCCTGCTGGCCCTTCCCCAGCAGTGACACTCCACGCTGGAGCCCTGCTGCAGGAACTCACATCCATCCCAAGGAATCACTTCCCATCAGCCAGGCAGCATCACTGCCAGCAGGCAGTTGCCATGGCAATGAGGGTCTGGAGTGGCCCTGCCAGATGATTATTATTATTTATTATTATTTANTGTATCATATAATATGTAATATGCAATATGTTATACATTACACATTATATATAATTTAGTTAAATATAATTATTTATATGTGAGATAGAATATATTATATATTACGTATTACACATAATGTATTTTATATATTAATTACATNTCATCTGGCCCTGGTTTTCTCTGCGGGAGCCTCTGCCCCAGGAGTGGGGCTGGGCAGCACGAGGGTGGGCAGGAGGAGTGGAGGCTCCACGGGGGAGGGATGGAAGGTGTTGCTGTCCATCCACACCAGCACCACCTTCTGCCTGGAGGGGGCTGGAGGGGCAGGACCAGCGTGTTTGGGGGACCAGGGCAGAGCAGGAGCCTCCCCAGGGGCTGGCACTGCCTGGAGGGGACCCCAGGGTCACTGTGGGACACGGGAGGAGAGACACACACCCCACAGGAGCCCAGAGCACAAAAGAGCAAGAGCTTATTTTGACCTCAGCCTTTATAATTTCCAGGACCATGACCAGGGACTGGGCAATGAGGTTACCACCTCTCNATAGATATTATAGTATTTAGAGTCTTTACCTCATAGTATTTAGTCTTTATATACAGCATTTATATTTCAGGTTTCAGGGCTCTTCTGAGGGTTCACTGCTGAACCCCAGGACTGGTCAGGGCCCAGCTCACCCTGCACTGCACAGGGACAGGAGAGCCCAAGGTCACCAGGATGTCACAGCAGCCCTTGGAATTGAGATTTTATCTCGTGGAGCTGCTCAGTGCTTTGCTCTCAAAGCCATCCTTCATCCCTCCTAAGGGAAGGCCCTGCCTGGCCCCGAGCTTTTCACACACACAGTATCAATCTCCAAGAGGGAAGCACTTTTATATTGGAGATCTGATGGAGGAATAAATTCCCACAGAAGTAGAAAGCAGGAGCTAATAGGCTTTTTCACAATGAAAGAATAGATCTGCTGACAAAGGCATTCCCAGGGCATCAAAATAAACTGTATTTTCGGCGAAGACCACGGATCCCCCCAGAGCTCCCTCAGCTCTGCAGCTGCCCAGCTGAGAGTGGCCATTCCTGGGATACTACTGGGATGCTCCTGACCCCAGCACAGTCACCTCACGAGTCACCCACACACAGAAGTTCCTGCACGGTGTGCCTTGGGTCGGTGATGTCCCTCCTGAGTTCTGCTGTCCACTCCCAGCCAGCCCAAGGGCATTGACCCACCCTGCTCCTGCTCCTCTCCATCATGGAATTCCTTGGCAGGCTCCCAGGGCCATTTTCATCTCCCTTTTTGGAAAAAAAAA
>VXBS01002976.1:0-27185 GCA_013400255.1 Sitta europaea
CCGAGCGAGCGCCCTCAGCGCGTGGGGAGCGCGGGCCGCCGCCGGCCTCCCGTCTTTCCCAGAAACACACTAAATTCCAAGGCGTTCAGGCATCTGTTTCAGAAAAGTTGAAGGGACAGAAGGGCAAGCGTTTCTTTGGTTTTTCCCTTCCGTTAAATTTTGAAACATGTTTTCAGCATATTTTGCTTCCAGTTTCAGACGTATTTTAATTCTTGCCCGTACTCTTGGGTTTTCCTGCATATGAGCTTGAGAAGTGGCATTGTTAGAGACGGTGGAAATTTCATTTGGTAGGTGGAAGGTCTGATTTGCTTGTTTTTCACTCTATTTGCTGGCGTCAGTTTTGATAAAAAATTTTACAGTATTAGGATTACTTTAATATTTAAGTGCTTTAATGCACTTTGGAACTGTGCATGATATTTTTAAGTTATAATCAGTTTGCAAATTAAGTCTCACAGTACTTTTCAGTTAGCAGTAAGCTTTTTGTTTTCCTCTCAGTGTCTAAAGCATTTTTTCCCTTTCCTGAAAAGGCTAAAAATCTACGAGAGAGGTGTGTTTAGTCCTTGTTTTCTGTAGATAAAGTTGCATTCATTAAGCACACCAGTCAGGTGCATCTGTATGTAAAAACCTAGTTTGTGGTTCAGATCAAGGCCCTGTTGAGGGATCAAAAGGTAGAATATTCTTACTACAATCATGATGCAGTTCATCAGTCAGTGAACATTAGGGCAAGAAATACAAATTTGTTTTCACAGACAATCTAGTTCAAGTTAGATTGGCACAGGTAGCATAAACAAGGTAGACCAGCAGCTAGGAAATAGTTGTTAGGGTTCATAGTGGCAACTGAAAGTACAGTTTTGCTAGTGTAAGTTGAGTTTTAAGGGAAATAGAGTTTATTATTGAGAGAGTGCTCTAGATTTGGTACAACTGTGTTTTATGAATTTTTGCATTATTTTGAGGTTTTGTACTGACATTGCCTAGGAGTGACTTTTGAAAGGAATTGCAAGGACCTGACAGCTTTCTAAGTATTATGCAAACCTTCTCATCCATCAGATTTGTTTTCATCATGCTTCACTGCATGAAGTGTAAAATCTTTTCCCAGAACTATTTCCAGTCACGTTTTAGAACCCTTATGTAAATAGAGAGCATTTAGATTAAAGCCAGCTGTTTCTATTTTGAACCTCTGAAGATTTTTACAATTTTGAATATGATAAATGGCTTAGGAAAATAGATGAAAGTCGGTATTTTTCCTTTTTAAGAAGTGTTGCATTTTACAAAAAATGTGACAACTATACAATGGATCATTGTGTTTCTAAATGTGGTGAAGTGCTGAACAATGAAAAGATCTAGGTCAAAAAAAGTAGAAGCTGTAACTATTCCTTTTTAATAAATTGGTGTGAAAATATGTGGTTTATTCAGCATTTCTTCAGTAGGAAGATCATCTTTGGTGTCATTGATTAAAGCAATATTGAAAATCACTGCCGTTTCACTTAGACCTAGTTTCCTTGTATCTAGATCGTTTTCTGTGGCCTTACATTTGAGATGCTTACCCTGGATCAAAGCACTGGCAAATAGATCTCAGTGAATACTTTGGTGGGGTACTGAATTTAAGGGCTGTGGAGAATTTGTCCTCTTGATGTTCAGTGCTGTGACTGAAGTATGTAATGAGCCCTGTAATAACACAGGGCTCAGTTCCAAGTCTTGTAGACCTGTAAAAGCCCTGTATGTAGTCAATCCAAGAGAGAATCCAAAAATCTTTTTACTTACTGTGGCCATAATATTATTGCAGGGTTTTGTAATAGTTACTTAGACAGAAACTATAGAGAGTTTCCTATTCTGTTTACTGCCAAATTTACAGGGTTCCCCCTAAAAGAATGGAAATTGTCCTGTTACTTGCATCCAAGAGAAGATAAGGGATGTTTACATTTATTAAATCTCAGCATTTGGAGTTCCAGGCTTAATCTTATATCTCATATTCAGGTAGTCTAAAATAATTTTAGTAGGGATATTTTATTATGCTCGAAATGTAGCATTGGTCTGCTTTGTCAGAAATTATAAGAGCTCACTGTGCACCAGCATCTCAGTATTCAGCAACTGATTTATTTTTTTTCCTAATTTCAAATCTGACAACAGCACAGAGATCTTAACACAGGATTTACTGTAATGGATGTGTCTTTAAAATAATAATTTATGTCACACTGTTGAATAATAGTAAGATGTAGGATGCAGACAGTTTGTAGAACTTTCATGACATCTATGCATTTATGTATATGCCATTCAATGAATGCCCAATTCCAATGAATTCCTGTTGCACACATTTGAGATGAATTCAAAATATTCATCACATACCCGGAGGTCACTAGCTTGATGAGTAGGCTGGACATCCCTAGTCAGAAAGTCATAGTCAGTAATAACATGTCATATCATGGCTCCATCACAGGATTAAAACTGTTAAATCAGTGAAGGATTTGTCAAGTAAGATCAAATATTACAAAATGGAGTTTAAAAACCATATACTTCATCAGGAATTTTTAATATTTAGTGTGCATCAGCTAATTGAGACTGAAGGAAAATTTAGAAAACCAGAAATAGATAAAACAGTTGTCCAAAATATTATAGAATGAGTACAGTAACGTACTTGAAAGAGGCTTAATAACTTTATATCCTTCTGCTTGCAGTGGCCCTTTTATTCATGAGTTCAAGGGGACTAAGGAGGACAAACAGAGGGAAAAATGCAATTCTGAATTTTGTGTGAAGAGTGTTTTTCATCATGTTTTACAAAGTATTGTTTAAAAACTTTATATTGATATACTGAAATAAGTGGTTACCATGCAGGTTATGAGCAGTTTTAAGCAGTTTTGTTACTACACTTTAATGAGCAGTATGATCTCAGTGAAAATCTAGACTATAAAGGAAAATAATTTCACTTTAAATAATTTTCTTTAACATAAATATTGTTCCTGCTAAAATGCTTGCATCCAAAAACATCATAGAAACATTAATAGAATTAGTTAAAGAGATTATGTTTGTGAGTCTGGTTCCCTGTGGAAGGAAATACTTTTAAATCTCCTGTGGATTCCCATGTGCTACATAATATGCCCTATTTTGACTTACTTTGCTAGAAGAAAATGATCACCCTAAAATTGCATACTATTCATACATACTTGAGTCATTCTGAACCACTCATAATAGGGTGCTTTATCATAGTCATGCAAGTTTGATTTCAAATTCTTTTTTTGAAGCAGTGCACTGTAGAAAAAGCATTAATGATCAGTACCTCTTTTAATCAATTGGCATTACCTTTGTTTCAGATTATTATATGTGATTATCACTAATGACTCTACTTTAGTTTGTGCTTTATTGATTATTTCCACCTGATTTACTTCAGTAAACCATGAAGATTCTTGTTTTGACATAAAGTTTAGAAGTTTGTGTGCTAGAATAATCAGCACTTCATTAATTCTATGGAATTCAGTGGGATTTGGGTCAATCCATAAGTGAACTGTCTCATGCTTTGAAAAAGGAAAATACCCAGACCATTTCCTTTACAATACAAAAAAGCCTATATAAATTACTTTGCTTCCGGTTGATAAATAGTTTATTAGTAAATGTACTTCTCTCTAGGTGGTAATTTCTTTGGTATTACAGATTCTATCAGTGTTTTGTATAGCACTTCTTAGATAATAATGAGATGGCATATTAATTTTTGGGAAAAATCAGCTGGCTTCAGTCTCATGTTTGCCTTAGGAGGGGTCACGGGTGTCCTATGTAGGATTTGAATAGCAGTTTTTCATTAACTCACTGCTTGTTTGAAACATTCATGGCCTCCATTGAATAGTATGTTATAACCCAAACAAGGACTTCAGTTTCTCAACCTGTCATTTTTGTTTGATTTAACCGTCTGTGTACATTATTGCACTCAGACATTGGAAGACCTGCTCTCAACTGGGCATAAATGCTGCTAAAAACCTCCACTCTAAGAAACACAGGACATATATAGAAACCAGTGCTAAAGAATGGACAAGGTGTAGAAACAAACTGTTTAGAATGAAGTCAAAGCAAGTATCCAAATCAGGAACAGAATTCAAACTGTCTTGCTGCTGCCTCCAATGAAGAAGTGCTTGATAATACTGAGTTCTGAACCGTCAGGTGTTTCACACCAGTCATGCCTTCTTTGTTGGCCTTTCTCGTACCAGTAAGCTGTGCTTTTTGTCTTCAAATTCTTCTCAATTACCCTTTGTCTGGGTGGAAACGGTCCACAATATGTTTTCTGTATTTTGAACCTTGCCCTCTGATTTTCATGTGCTTTTGGCAAGTGCGGAAGTGTTCCGCTATAGAACAGCATTAGCGGAAGTTGACGTAAAGTCTGCTTCCATAGTGGGATTTCAGTTGTTAAGTCTTAGTGACATTACATGGAATTATATTATGACATAATGCAGGTACTGCATTTTTTATTAGTATGCAGTGGTTTATACCTACGTGTTTCTATTTTATGCATTTATATAATACAGTGATTATATGATATTTTACATTCAATCTGTTCTCCTGTGCTCTTTTAAAAGCAATTTATCCTCTTCATATCTATCCATATTGCTGTTTTGCTTAGTTTTCTGCTTGCAAAAGCATGGAAAAATCTGCTTTGTCTGTGGGTATACACAGAGGAATTTTCAGGGGAGACTTCCTTTTTCTCTTCTTAGGGAATTAAATTTATGAAGTTTATTCAGTTGTGTTTTATCAAAGGAGTGCAACTCAAAGTTGTTGTAGCTCTCAGATTGGAATTTAGTTGTTCATTTATAAATATGCAATAATTGTAATAAAACAAAGGTCACTGCTGAATTCCATTGAGCATTATTTGCATTCACCGTTAACAAGAAATATAAAATGCTCTTTAGGATAGAGAAAGTTATACATGATATAAAATACAAATTTACAAATTATACATCACTGATACATTAATATTTCAGAGTTTCAGCCCTTTCTCATGTTAGTTTAATCTCAAGAGGAAGATGGTCAAATTTTTCAAAGTCATTCTTGGATTTGTTAATCTCTTAGAGAAGTTATAAATAAAGTTTGTGTCAAATTGCTGACACAGTTTTCTGATGAAATAGTCAGCATCAAAATTAATAAAAACAGTCAATAGTAACAGAGTACGAGATCCATGTTGTTACTTTGCTCTGCAAAGGCCAAGTTATTGTCCTTACTCAAGACAAATTCACCATTCTATTAATATAATTTGGTGTAAACACAAATTAGATTAGACCCCACAAAAGGGGTGTGAAACAGTAATAACATGTTTGTACTACCAAAAGCAAATTATTTCATGATTTTTATTTATAAATTCTTTTTTTTTCCCTATAGTTTTACTTTTGAAACCATCCTTGCCTTTTGATGGAGCATAGCAGATGTACTTCCAAGAAAACTCAGTTGTGTAACTCCTTGCTGCATTTCTTTCAGTTTTAGCTGGTTAATGTGTCTCTGTGTGCTTTATTTCAGTTTTCATTATCTGGAGGGGGAAAAAGGCATGTGATGCACTCAAATTAGTATTTCTTTGATAGGGTTGAAAATGTGTGCAGCTGAATTTTGGAAGCAAGTTATTTTCAGTAATTAAGTCCAAATTTTATTTATATCCCCTAGAAATGGCAGAAACCACAACAAAAATCTAAAATTTGAATAGCATCCATTTTCTGGTAGCTCGATAGAAAATTGGTGACAATGGGGCGAACGTGTCACCCACATTTTGGCAATTTTTGCTGATTTGCTCTCTTTAATTCTTCAGGGGATGTGGAGCATTTTGGGAGCTGGCTGGTACTTGTTCTTCACATACCGCTAGCTCATTTATCAGTTATGCAGGGATATACACCTACATAATTATTATTATAATTATTATATGGGGATACACGTACGTTCCTTATGTTAATTAGCAATTTGTTAACCATTGCCACAACTGAGGTATACTATTAACAAGTTGCTCTTGGGAATCTGAGGTCCCATTGTGGCTTTACTGCTTTCCCTTTGTTGAGTAATGTCATTACACCAGCCAAGTAGAAAACTGTTCACCTCAGGTTTCTTAGATGAATGATCTTGATGTTGGGCAAGCGTGCTGTAATGGTACAGCTGAGTTTCCATTGGAATGTAAAAGTGGCACAAAAAAGAGCTGGGGAGAAGCAGCAATGCTGGTTGAGCACAGTGAATTTGCTTAGGTAAAAAAATTCTATCAAAAAGTGGTTGGTGCATGTTGTTACCCTTGCCTGCTCTTTTGGACAGGTTGGCAGCCAATTACATAATACTGTGTTTCTAGGCAGTTACACCATGTTTGATTACAGTATTACTGGCAGATCCCTCAAAATAGAGTCCAAGATACATGTTTATCCAGGGCTTCCCACTGACGCTTCAGGAGTGGTGGAGATCGCTATGGAAGTGTGCACAAAGTGCTTGGGGATAAATCGGCAAAGTCTTTGTAGCTCATTCCAGTAGTGCAGTTAGAAAGGGATTAAATTACAGATTAGAAAATCAGAGAATCTAATTCCTGCTGTTTATTGGTTATGAGAAATAATATTGCTTCATGCAAGAATAGTTTTTTTCCTGAAAGGCTTTTGGAAAATCTTAAGTCTGAATATTTTTTTTTTTTTAATAGTGTTTACTTCTCTGTTCTTTTCATTCCCTTCAGTACTGTATACATAGAAGATTTTAATTGTCTGCAAACCTGAGCACTTCAGCTTGAACTGTAACATGTTGTGTTCTTATCCTTGGAAGTGTTTTGTTTGTTCTGTGGCATTGGCCAATATCTGCAGTAAATGGCAAACATACAGATGCTCTGTACTGGTGTGTTTGAAGGCTGATAGATGTGCTTCACACTGACAAAGGAGTTCAGCACTGCAGGTGTAATGTGAGTACACAGCCTTGTCCAGCTGGTCTGTCTGCATCAAATATCTTGGAATTCACTAATAATACAGAGAGTATCATAAAGTTTCACTCTCCTTGGAAGGGAGGAATGTGCCAAGGCTGGAATATTAGCCAATCCCAGCAACTGATAAGGTTTTGAGTTATGTATGGGGCCATAAGGCTTCATTGGATTCTGCTATTATTTGGGTTCATAAATGCAGTAGTTACTGGTTACACCTCTTGAAGCAGAATTATACTCAGAAAAGTTTGATGATTATTGTCCTGGGAGGGTTTAGTGTACCTAAAAATTTTTGGAGCCTGCTCTGGAATCAGTGTGTTCCCACCTTGTAAATTAATTTTCAGTTATGCATTCACTGAATTTTTATTACTTTCATGAAAACTGGAGCAGCTTCATAATTGGGAAAAATCCACAATATTCCTATTCCTTGATCAGACAGAGCCTTCTGAGAAGCAGAGCCAGATTGCACCAAGTGCTGCAGTTGTTGACAAGATATTCAATTCTGGGATGACAGTTTGTAAACAGAAGATTATAAAAGGAGGGTGCTCCTATAAAAGGAGGATGTCATTCTGGTTATGTCTTGTGCAAAGATTGGTCAAGCTGGTATGATCCAAGATCACCTTTTGGAATCACTCTGCTCAGGAGCTGCTACTTCTCACAGTGAGGCAACACCCAGACCCTTGTGTGCACCTTGCTCAGCTTGCCTCGAGGCTCTTAAACACCAGCGAGCGTGGGCTGCCCTGGGATGAACATTTTGGAGGTCCTTATTTTCAGTGTGGGTCTTGAAAGTGATGATGAGGCATGTAAACTTACTTGATTTCGTTCACAGATGCTTTTTGAGGTTCCTTTCCCTGTGGTGGTGTTACAGTACTACTGCCTTGCCTTCTGGTAATATTATGAGGATAAGTACGTCCGAGTTTTGCTCGGTGATCAGTGCCACACTGTTTACTTAGCATCTGTAGATTATGCCATTGCTGCTGAACCTGAAAGTCTTTCTTTCCCTCATAGTTCTGTTAAAAATCTAATCTGTGTTTTCCCTGAGTATTTTCTGGTGGTTGAAGTGAACATGTGAGTTTATCGGTTGTTTTGCAGATGAAATAGATGGTGAGAATGAAGGACTTTTACATTTATCTACTGTTTCATGTTTTTAAGCTTTTGGATAATGGATTTTTGTCCATGTGAAATCTGAATTGTTGCAAAAATAGGCTTTAGTCTGGTAACATTATATGTACAGTAACTTTACAATAACTGAATTTCTAGAATAAATAAGACATGACAGGGTATCCAAGCATTCCAGGATGTAGCATCTAAATATTTTTCAGACATTACTAAATTCCTGCTTTTGTGTTCACTTGTGCATAAATAAACTCATTGAATCAACATCATTATTCATGTAAATAAGATTTAATTAAAAGCAGGTTTGCTGGTAAACACTCTCAATTGGAGTTGTGGGTTCCTGAAATATGTCTAATCAATATTAGAACAGGAAACCATTAAAGATTATTAAAAATATTTTCTCTAAATGTTATTAGAAATTAATCCCATCAACAATAATAAATGGCAGTCAAACAAATCAATATCAATAAATACCAATAATAACAATTAATTTACTATATATGGATTGCCTTACATAAAGTCAATAAATATTCTTTGCTTTTGTTATCCTGGAACCCAGTTTTGTCTAGTTCCCAGATTTGCACTGCTTTAGGTGCTCATCAGTGTATTACTCATTAGCTCTGGGATCCCCAAAGCCATATTTTGCCTTTCACTGGCCCTTCCAGACCTGCACTCCTCTGCACTGCACCCACTGTCTCCTGCTTGGACCCCTCTGCTCTCAAACCATGCTCTTTGCCAGCACTGTGCTCCTCTGCACCTCATCGTTATGCTGGGGTAGAACAGGTATGTTGTTCTGTACAGAGCAACTGTTTGTTGCTACCCTCAATAAGAAGAGTATGGTTCTACAAAGATAAACAAAAGTTAAACAAATCAGGCAATAGCTGTCTGGTCACTAAACAAGCTGAACAAAGCTCCAGGAAGAACGAAAGTTCAGACAATACTTGACATGTCCTGAGGCCTTTTAATGGAAATTGCAGTGCTGTATTGTGATACAGGGCTAAACTAAAATACATTTAGAGTAAAGAAGAAAGACAGTAGTTATCATCATTGTACTTTTTTTTTCTCTTTCTGTTGAATGTGTCTAGAAACTGCCATGGTATTTGTTGCAAAATTTTAGCATTCTAAAACTTGCATTATTTTTTTGCTGGATGAAATAAAAGTGTCACATTATTGATTTATATTTGATAAATGGTATCACACTAGACATATCTGGATAAAAAGAATTTGTTTAGGAGCAGTTGGCTGATGCTTGGCTATGACTGACAACTGCTGTAGAAATAGATGCTTTTTCTTGTTTTTGTGTAAATTTGGGGTTGTATTTATCTCAAGAATATGTGTCTGAACACAAAGTTGACAGTCATTTGAGATGACAGGGAGTTCATCCTAAGCAAAGGGCATTAAATTATGAAGTACTGGAAGATAATATTTATTACAATATGAACTGTGGAAGAATACATGCCCTAAAGGATGCATAGTAGAAGTTACCAAAAAATACAACAGAAAGATCATCTTAACAACAGAACTTATAACTTACTCAGATGTCATGAGGTGAGAACTTCAAAACAAGCGTGTAAGGTGTTTTGGCAATCTACAGAAGCATTGTATGGCAGTTATTAGGTTTAAAAAATCCCAGATATTTTGTGGTAATGCTGTGGAATAATTTCAAATTATTTTTTACATATCTATGGTTTGCTTTCTATTGTGGGTAATTTTACATTGAAATAAATGTGGATATTTTCAAAGATCTGGTTGCTATTATTCTGGCTAAGACTGATCTCAAAAAACGCGAGTTATTTTGCTAGCAGTACAGAATATTGTGAATTGCATAGCTCAGTTAACATAGGTCTTTGTTACATGTCTGATACCAACCAAGAATTTAGAAGTTTTGTCCAGTCTTTCATCACAGCTCAGTTATCATTGCAAGTCCTGAGCTTATGTGTCTTGACTGCTTACAATCTTTGTACATTTTGAAGGCAAATACTGTTAACAAAAGGTTATATGTTTTTGGCAAATTAGGGAGAATCACTGTCGTATTCCGAAGTCTATGCAGATATTTACACGGAGAAAATCAGATTTTAAATTAACTTTAAAGATGAAAATTTATAAGGTATTATTTGTTTTATGTGGATTAATTCATAATTTAATTCATAAATAAATGAAACAATGGCAAATAGACTGGAGATCTCTTTATGAAAAAGTGCTGGAGATTCTATGATCTCTTCTATTGAAAGACACTATTGCGATATGACACCAAGATTGTGTCTAGTACTGTGATAGAGTTGGGAATTCTGCCATTTCAGGACAGGGATCCTTTTGGCATGCAGTTAAAAAGACTCCCCGTATTCTTCTTTGTTCTTTGGCAGACGCACATTGCTCATGGTAGCAGTGATGTGCTGGCGAAGACACAAAGTGCTGTGTTGATCAGAGAATACATTATGTGCATGCTAACTTGAAGGATGATCACACACTGTTCCTCTCATAAGACAGACCCTCAGGCCACAAAGTCCATTTCAGCGTATTTGGTATTTGTAACTTGTAGTTCTCTGTTAGAAATTGTCACATTGCCCTGATGGAACAGAATAGTGAGTGTGCTTTTTGGTTTGTAGCTCCTAACATGAGGTTTATACATACTTAAGCTTCCCTTGAAATTTTTCTGGCTCTAAGCGTGGTTTTTTGATTTTTTCCCCCTTTGGTCTCCATATTCTTTGTCTTGTGTCTAGGTTGTTAGCTCTCTTTACATTACTTTTTCAGCTAAACCCTCAGATTTCCCAGAAGCTTGCACTTTCACAGAACTCCAGTCTTATTAGTACTGTAAGCTTACAGTTTATCACATCTGGGGCATAAAGTAGGTGAAGTAAACAAACACAGAAGCTTTGTAGGAATTTCAAATTAATAAACACTGAAAGCAAACCAAAAACCTGTCTTATTTCAGCTAGCCTGAGAAGTGCAGAGGCTTGGATAAAGTAATAGAATCCCTGTATTTAATCCCCTGTTTTTTCCTCATTACTCCAGTCACATAACCAGTTGAAGGCACTGAAGAGTCCAGTATTTCCAGTTTCATGCTCTAGTTTGCCCATGATTCCTCTGTGTTCTCAGCTAATTGGTTTCTTTTCTCCCATTGCCTGCTGCCATCTGCTTCCACTGGTTTTCTCTACTGGTTTTATGCACAAAAAAGGTTTCATTCACAAAGGCAGGATATGCCTTCCAGCACATGCCTTACTCATTTCTGCAAGGCCTATTACTGCTCTAATGGTAGAGTGCAGACAGGGAACCAAATTGCAGTGGGCTGAGCTGGGATGTGAATTACTTATGTATGTGTCTCTCAGCCTAGTGCCCCGTCGGTCAGGAATCACTTTAACTTCCTGAACATAGTGTGGTTTGCTTTGAGTTGCTTCTGCTGACTCCATAAATCTTGCTTTCTTATTTCTTGCAGTGCTGTAGTTTCACAGGAATTCCAGAAACTACTGACACTTAACAAGAGCCCTTTGCCTACTAGTAAGAGCAGTATCCCAGAAAAAAACAAGGGCTTAAGTTTCCTCAGGCTAAGTATGGCCGTGAACATGCAACTCCTCCTTCTTAAGAGACACTTACTTTAAGTAGCCTGTTTATATGTGAAGGGTGTATTCGATCTTTTTCTGTGTCTGGTATTTTTCTAAGAAAGCAAAAAATCTTTGGGGTCAGCTCAGTATTCTCTCAGATATACCATTGCCCAAGAGCATGTGGATATTTGGTTAACAGGAGGTCATGGACCTTTTTCTGTCACACCACAGACTAATGTGTTCACCTACATCCCTGACTGAGCTCAAAGAGGGAACAGAGTTCAGTGTGGAGTCCTGGAAGCCTTTATTTAGGCCACTGGGAACAGGGATGTCCCCACACAGGCTCTTCAGGAGCTAATTTCAGATCATCTGCACCACTTGCTTGAAATGCAGCTTTCATTTCTGCTCAGCCTTTTTTTAGCAGGTATCTAGATCATGTGCAAATATTGTGAGTTAATCCATTTGCAGTAGCCTTGAAGATTTTAATGATGTTGCTTGTCAGGCCTTGCTTGTGTTAGTATTTAATGTCTTCTGATGTCAGTAGAATTAAAGGAAAGAAGGTTAATCATAGAGTCTTTCATATTCTTTGGTTTTGGGTGCTTATCAGCTTAAACACAAGAACTACTAGGAAGAACCACGAACTCTCTTAAAATTGAAATTTACAGTGAAATTTCTAGATTTTTTTATAACAATTGCTAATTTCTGTGTTGATACAGAAGCACAGTTACAAGCTAGTTAATCATTAGCGCAAGTCAAAGGTACAGGTGTTATTTAATCAAGGTTTTATTTTTGTTACTGCAGTTGTTTCACTGTCACAAGTAATTACTACATTTTTAATAAATCTGTCGTGGGTAAATTCACTGGAGTCTACTCAAATCTGACACTACCTTAATCTAAATGACATAAATCTCTGAAATCACATGATTTATAAACAGTATGTAAATACTTTCATTTGTGACTAAAAATGAACAACAAATGACATGGTTAAAACAAATAGTTCAATGTATGTTGTACATTTTCTGGTTTAAATTATTTACAATAAACCTGACTGTAAGCTCAGAGAAATGGAAATAATTGTCTACGTAGAGACATCAGTTACAATTTCATTTCATGGACCTAGGTGATCAGAGACCATTGGAATCAGTGCTTTCTACCATACAATAATATCTGTGATCCTCGAAGCCCATTGTGGGCAGCACTGTAGAAGTTCTTTAAATTGTACCCTAGATTTTTATTGGATTCGCTCTGTTTGGTTTGAGGATTACGGAATGTTAAATACTGTTCGGAGAGAGTAATCCATGTGGGCTGGTTGTCACCTCTGCCAAAGAAACAGATGGACTGATGACCTTTTCAGGGCAACGTTACATCTATGTGCTTTTGACTGTCAGTGGTGCTAGGGGCATTCTTGTGCTTGGAGCTGCCTTTATTCAGTTAATCTTCATTTTTATTACTGAATATCTGCTTGTTTATTATTCAAGAAAATCCCTCCCATTTTTTAGTCATCCTTTCTTCAACACATTGCCATGCATAAAGTCACCTTAGTTCTCCCAGCTGAATATTTAGTAGCGTGAATCTTGAACTCTGGCCAGATATCATACATAAATGTCTTTGTCCACACAGGTGTCCCCTACTACCTTTGAGTGCACATATCTGTTTCCCAAGAAATTTCATTTCTGTGTATACCACTGATGAGTCACATGATAAGCAGAGCCACACAAAACTCAGTTGTATAGTTCTAACAATTATGTGTTCCATTAATGTACAAATCCATGGTAACCTGTAAAATAATCAATGTCAACTCACTGCAAAAGATGCAGTTAAAATGTTTGAACAGATATGCTAATGCCATTAAACTAAGTTTACTTTTCCCTGAATTTGTTTTCTGTCTTACTCCTTTATATGTGCTTTAGATTGTTTCCTATATTTTTGCCTAAATTGTTGATACACAGCTATCAAAAGGCAATTTATGCCTCCACTAGTAGGTCTGAGAAGTAGGTTTATGAGAACAAGAGGATCATGGTATCTGAGGCTACCCTCAACCATTTCAGAAATTATAAAATAAATTAACAAAGTGCTGGTGTTCTTTGCAGCAGTTCTTTTTCTCCATTTAGAAAAATAAAATGTTTGTAAATTTAGGAGCTTTGCTTTTGGGGAGGTTTTTTTGTTTGGGCTTTTTAGTTTGTTTTTTTGTTTGTTTCTTTTTTGTTTGTTTGTATGTTTTGTTTTAGTTGGTTGGGTTTTTTGGGGGGGTTCTGTGAGGTTTGGTTTGGGGGTTTTTTGGAGGACTTTTTTGGAGTCTTTTGTTGGTTTTTTTTAGACTCTGCTCTTAATGGATATAAGGTAACATTGCAATTGGTAACCTCTGGAAAACATTGATAAGTCAGGTTGGAAGTTTGAATCTACTACAACATCAGCTGGGTGAGAAGAGATAGCTGGACTTTTTTTATTGCAAGTGAGCATTTAGAACTGATGGCAATCCCTGGAAGATCACTTAAGTTAAGAGTCCATGATTTTGTTATGTTTTAGCATTCCCTGGTGTTATCTGGTGGACAGGATTCAGGTATTGAGCACTCACAGAAGACAGGGGTTCACGTTTTCCAACTTATGGTGAAATATTTTAATATACGAATGCTTGTTAAGATTTTGGGGTTCTTTCATGTTTGAGAGTAGTTCACTGTAGTTATATTACCAGATGCAGTATAAAACTTAAGAAATCTTGAGGGTGGTACCTTAAGGCTAAAATTTTACTTGTAGACCTGTTTTGTGAATAGATTAAAAAATGCTCTTGAAATTATCTGAAATAGGCTCATAGGTAAATTTAGGTTTGAAGGGTTCTGATGGTCATGTGGTTGAGTCCCTTGCTCAGGGTGAAACTAATTGAGTTGTATATTTTATTTCAGCCTTCTCTTTGGTTCATGGTGAGGTTGTTTAGATACCTAATAGTTTGTACATATTTCATGATTCAGCAAATAACCAGACCCATAATTGAATCTAGTGTGTATGTTGACAATGAATTTTGTTATTTCTGTCAGTCACTGTAATGGAACATGTGTTTTTTCAGTTATTCTTTATCATGCTTCAGGTCGTAGTATTCTTAATTATTAGAAAAACAACCTAAACCACAATGGCAGCGTGCAGAATGGCCAAAATAGTTAATCTGAAAAACAGCTAATAAAAAAATTCTAGAGACAGTTTTCCAAAAGTAATTATAGCTGAGTCATCCTTAATGTATAGATTTTTGTTTGGTATTTAGCAAGTCAGGTTCAGTGATGCCAAGAGAATGCATTAAAAAAAAATAGTTTCTTACAGTATTTTACATCATTCTCACAAAGTGAGGCATGTTTGTGTGTCTGCCTTCCCTTTTGCTAGTGATATGTCACAGCTATACTGTGCTGTTGGTAGCTTCTGGCACTGAAAGACAAGATAAGCAATCACTATTGAATAGTGCTCTGGAAAAGGGAAAGAGAAGAGGCAGCCAGACAAAAATATTCGAAGTTAAAGCTTGTAGGGCAAAGATAAGGCAGTATAAAAAGAGAAATGGATTAATGCTAGCCAAAGGGGCTAAGATAATAAGGATTTTCTAACAACATCATAGGGAAAAAAAACAAATACCGAAAAGACTGTAAGGGATGATAATAATCTTATCTAAAATATCTAGTTAAAAAGCTTCTTTTTAGGAATGAGAAATTAAGGATTAAGATTCTAGAACAATTAAAAAGAAAGGAGAAATTGCCAAACAAGAAATAGGGTCATATGTGAGAAATCTGAATATTTAGGAATACAGTGTTATAGGGAATGTTTATTGTAAACTATTAAAGTAAATTAATAACACAGGATAGTATAATCATCTTTTAATATTTAACAAGAAATAAGTTAACTTCAGTGTTGTAGGAATCCAATTTCTAGATTAGTAAAACTGTCAAAAGACCCTGAAAGGATATCACTGTGTGAAAGTAACAAAATGTTTTTAATTATAATGGCGTTCTGTTTTTACTTAATTCTAAGACTATAAATGTTACACAGCCTTTTTAGGGGGGAGTTGTAAAATGGGTAACAGTATTAAATGTGAAGTTATGGATATTACTCATTTCTATAAAATTTAATTCATATTAGTTTAGGTTTTAATACATTTAAAACTGGACTGGGGTCTATATGAAAACCATAAATTAATGGTGTACTGAAATATGCATAAATTAATATTTGAACTTACATCTTCAGTAGTGATTTAACAAAGAAAATAATGTACTTAATGAAACTTGGAG
Organism: Sitta europaea; assembly: GCA_013400255.1. NCBI lineage: Eukaryota > Metazoa > Chordata > Aves > Passeriformes > Sittidae > Sitta > Sitta europaea. The sequence continues at coordinate 15,813 of VXBS01002976.1, forward strand.
TTTAGCGATATATTAGGAGGAAATGCAAATACTAGTGGGGACTGTGAGAAAAGAAGGCTTTAGATCTGTTACAAACAGGGAGGACATATAATTCAGAATACTGTAAAATACTGTTGTACTCTGTCTTAGAAATAAATTGAAATAAAATGTGAAAGGAAAATCCTGAAAGTGGTAGTAGTGAATGATACTTGGAGGTAATTACGGAGAGGAAGAGATGTCAAGAGCGATTTGGAACTCATGAGAAAAGGTCCCTATCTAAGCAAAGAGTGAAAAGGTCTAGCTAAATTTATTCTTGTTTGTGAACTGGATATACGTTTACAAGTCTTTAATTTTTATAGACTCATAGAATAGTACAGTATACAGTAAAGTTTCAGTCACTTCTCTATTTCATTTCACTTACCTATTGTTCCTAATCCTGGGCATTATTGTTACACATTTTTACTCAATAAAGAAACTTATCAATTTATCTCACTATATATATAAATATATATATGAATAAATCTGATTATATGTCTGAGAGGCTATAATATATATTACCTATAGATAATATATATGCATCGATTCAAACCTCTATGATTAGATAGTAGAGAATTTATATGATCTCATAAATAAATATCTTAATGAAAGGAAATTTCTGTCCTCTGAACATCAAGTAACTAAACTGTTGTAGGCACAACAGGCTAATTTAATTCCTAAATTTATTTGGTATTTTTCATCATAGAATGGATTGGGTTGAAAGAGACCTTAAAGATCATCTGGTTCCATCCCTCCCACCATGGCAGGGAGACCTGACACTTGACACAAAACCATCTTGCTCAGGGCCCCATGCTGCCTGTCTCTTAACACTTCCCAGGATGAACATCTACAAGGATGAGCATCCACTCTAGGCAGCCTGTTCAGTGCCTGAGTACCCTCTGAGGAAAGGATTTCTTCCTGACATAAGATCTAAATCTCTCTTCTGGTTTAAAGCCATTCCCACTTGTCCTATTACTATCTGCTGGTGTAAGAAGTTGCTGTTCCCTTTAAGTACTGGACTGCCGTAGTTTGTGGAGTCTCTGTGGAGCCTTCTTTTACCAAGGCTGAACAACTTCAGCTTTCTCAGCCTTCTTTAGTTGGAGAGGTGCTTCATTCTTCTGATCATCTCTGTGGCCCTCTTGTGGACTTGCTGCATGTCCGTCCTGTGCTGAGGGCCCCAGAGCTGGACATAGCACTGCCAGTGAGGTCTCATGAGAATGGAGTAGAGGAGCAGATTCACCTCCCTGCTGGGCACTCCTCTTTTGATGCAGCCCAGGATGCAAATAATGACATCTTAATGACAGATAAGGATGATCTGTGAGTGATAGAAGGACCAGTGGGCATGAATGACACAAACCTTAGTTTGGGTGGGTTAGCTTAATTACTTATGGGATGGCAAATGGGACCAAATATCACCATTGCCCCAGGGTGAGCCTTTTTCTGTTCATTGAGTTATATGAGTATTAAATTTTCATTTATTTCAAAATAGAAAACCAGCTCAAGAACTGTATATTTCAATGCTTACAGCAAGACTGAAATGGAACCTATCTTTCGCATAAATGTTTTTCCAGAGTCTCTTTGTAAGGTAAACTCTATCCTAAACATTTCCAGAAAACATTCTGGGCCTGCAAAACAAGCCTAGCCTTGCCAGGGATCACCGTTTTCTCATTTAAAAAGCAGTTTACGTCACCCAGGAGGGATTCTTAAGGGGTCACACACATTCAGAAATTCAGGGTATTTTTGCAGGACTTTTTTCTCTGCTATTAAGGTAAAGGCAGTTTTTCCGTCAGCCTCCAGCACTTTTTCTTGTTTTTCTTCTCAATTTCTCATTGCAGGATTGATTCCTTTCAGACTAGAGAAGAATATACTCTGGGGAAAGCCTGCAATGATTTCCTATGTCACCCCTAGATTGTCTTAGGGCTAAATACACCAAGCATGTCACACTAAAGCAAAGAATTAATTCACTGAGACTGAGATATTGGTAAAAAGGATTAGACAGATACAGGAATAAAAGAGAACATCCCCAGTTATACAAGAGAGAAGTTTAATTCGTTTCTTACAGCACAGAATAAATTACTTTTTAGATGTTTGGAAAAGACTTGTCTGCTTTGGATTTCTTCAGCTGTCATAAGACTCGTCTTAGATTTAAAGTGTCTTTAGCAGGTATATTCTTATAGAGTCCAAAACTCAAGGCTAGAGAAAATTTAGGATTCTGACATATGTCAGTTGAGTTGTATTGAAATCTAGAAGGCTTGCTTTCTTAGTATGTGGAAAGTTCAAGCCTCTAACACATTTAATTCCTTGGCAAGACTCTTCTAGTAGGAGAATACTAAATTAGGTATACCCTTTTCAGGGTATATCGGCATACATCTGACATGGTATTTCCCAGGCCCCTGTGAACAGATTTATAGTGAGGATGGATTTGAAGACAGAAGAAATCTTTATTACAAAAAGCATTGCAATAGATTTTGCTCATGTATTTGTACACAAAAATCTGGATTAAAAATATACTTACTTTTTCCCACAATGGAATATGAAATGACAATTATAAGGACACAATGGCCTCTGAAATCAAAGGGGTATAAAAGATGGAAGTATGAGTCCTGGAAACACTTTGATATTTTAAGAGCACAGAGAGCTGCTTTCTGTGGAAAATTTTAACTTTTCTGTTATTCATGGAGTCATTCAAAACATCTGCATATTTTTCAGTTCTTATACACAAAAAATAAACAAACACTACTAGTTTTCTTTAAAAAAAAAACAACCTGAAACAGAACAGAAACAACAAAAGAAAATTGGAGTCTTTTGTTTGGTAGTTTGCTGGGGAGACATAAAAATAAACTTTGTGCCTGAAGGAATGTGTTAGAGTTTGAAAAATGTCAAGAAAATTACTTTTTTTTTTTACTTTTTTTTTCCAGCATGCTGTGTTCTCTACAGAAGTACCATATAGAAATTTGTTAATTTAAGAGAAAATAAATATTTCTGAAGTATTTGCAACAGATAAATGCCAGATCTCATCCTTTTAGCAGATGTCATTGAAAAACCCTTTCCAAAGTATACTTTATATTGAGTACCTCATTTACATCTATAACTCATTAGACTAGCAGAGAAATACTTAAAGAGCATTTTATGTATATTCTTGGTTTTTACAAGACAAGTTACATTGCATTGGTTGCTCTTTGTTTATTCTTTGAGAACAAGGAAAAATGGAAAAAAAATCCATGTATTTTAATACAGAATACAGGTGCATATATATAGAAAGAAAAAAAACCCCAGCATTATATTTGAGAAAAAGGAATAAAGTTGTTCTTTTCCAGACTTAGATATCATTAAGTAAGAGTTGGGTTTTTTTTCTTTTTTATCAGGGTGGTTGTTCGTAAGTCAAATTCTTCTTCTGCATTGTTGATTTATTCTCAGATAAAATCCTACCTTGTGCTCTTGGGGTAAAAGTATCTGTTACATTTCTTCAATGATTTATGTGGAGTAAAATCATGCCTTTCACTTTAGATTCCATCAGATTTATAAAACCAACAGAGTAACAAGAGTTCATACTTTAACAGGCTCAAGGCTTAAGGTCAAATGTTATATATATATAAAAATCTGAAAACATCAGTATAGTTATTAATTTTTAACAGTAATTTTAGCATCTAGAATACAAACCTGCTGTAAAAGGTCTGATTTTAGTCTCTACTACTCTTCATGATACTTTGTTCAAGAGAAGCAGGCTTTGAAACAGCTGAAATCTGACATTAGGTTTTATACAAGAGCATATAGATGGGTTTCATAGCCTTTTTATTGCAGAACATATATTGAAAACACCGTAAATAAAATTAATCATCAGATTGCACAAAAACTGTAAGCTTACATAATACTAAGTCTGCTAACGTATTTTATTTTTGGCTATAGTGTTTATCAAATTTGTTGTTAAACAAGTATCCTATGCCATCATTGCATTGATTCATAAACAGTTTATGGTAAAATTCTCAGCAACTTATGAATATATTTTTTTTTCTGAAAGGTTTTGCAACCTCCAGAAGTATTATATAATCCTTTATAGAATAAATCCCAATCTTGATGTAAACTGCTTGTTACTCTTTTTCTTCCCTGTGAAGACAACGATAGTGGGATTCGATGCACTAATGTGCCAGTAAAATAATTTAATTTCNGATAGATAAGTTTCACCCTCCCTACACAAGGCAAGCTTTTGACCCAATCAGGATTTTATTAAACGTGTTATTTTCTAAATACTGTATTATTATTTTTAATATCTTCTAATCTTTGATTCAATCCATTTGCCCATCAATGATTGCTTACATAACTAACATATCAGTTCTTCTGCTTCTTACTTGTAAGAATTTAAAAACTGTTCAAAAAACCGAATCAAATCAATCAATCAATTCATTTAAATGTGGGAATGTGTGAATCGCAGTATATGTGTAGAAGTGTATTTTCATTTCACAATCCAAATTTTCATTTTTGTGTTTGTGCAACTTGTCTTTGAAAATCCTGAGACATGAATTTTCACAGCTGTCATTCCATCTCTCTGACTCTGTCTTTTAAATAACCAATAATAGAAGGAAGTCTTCAGGTCACCCTTGAGTCTGGTAGAGGTAAATTACACTATGCCTTTCTTTGGTATCTCAAATCTTTAAACTTAGAGTACCAGTAAAAACAACACTGCTGTCTTTACTCTTGCTCTTATGAAACTCCCCTAGTCATTCTATACAGAGTAATGCTTCTCTGTCCCTCAAAGACACTAGACTTCTGATAAATTTCTTTCAATTTTGGCTGTTAAAACTATTTTCTTCTATAAACAGAGTTTACATGTAGGGGAGAGACAGTAACTCTCTAGTCCAATAATTGTGAAGCTTACAGTTAAAAATATTAGCAGTTTAGGGATGTGAATGTGATCTCCCATATTACCCTTGAGTACTACAATTAAACATAGCAAATTCTGTATTCTCTGTCTTTTATGGGAAATCTGTGGATGTTTAAGTCTGCCCTGGCTTCATGTGCAAGCTGAAAAGAAAAAAAAAGATTTACTTTTGAGTTGATTCCTTGTCTACACAATGCTCTGAATTCAGATTATGATTTCATCATATTAATTGACATTTCTCAGAAAGTTGAACTATTCAGTTCAAACTGACACAGTCAATCTGTGTTCAGTATGAAAAATCTTGATTGTCCAAGATCGCTTAGATGCTCTATATAGACTTTTGAGTAAGGGTAGAAAATAATAAGTGTAATTACAGTGCTTACGTTCTGAATTCCTGTGGGATTTTGTTTGTTGGTTGCTTTCCAAACAGAATATCCAGGCATGCTATGAGGTTAAATATTTTATCACTAACCTACTTAATACTTACATTTCATAGTGGTTGGAGGAGAGAGATATTTATGGCATATCAGAACGAACTGTACTTATTTCCTTTAAATGGTCATGTTTGCAGTTCTGATGTACCAGCTATTGTTATACATGGGTGAGGTCTCACTGCACTATAGAGCAATATACTTTATACTTTAGGCTACCCTTGAAGGGACTATGTACTAGGAGAAGTGTGTCTGAAGTTTTTGTGGTTTTACAAAAGTGTATCTTCTGTGTCTGAAATTTAGTACTTTCTGTTGTATAATCGGATGTGCTTTCACTACCTTAGCGAGTCGGTTTAAACTAAATCGTATAAAAGAAGTTGGGAGGACCTTGGGAAGTCACTGTATCTTTTCTCTTTCCCCCCAAAAAAATTCTGAACCTGATCTAAAACATTCCTGAGAGATGTCCATCTAACCCATTTTTTTAAACACTATCAGGAACTCAGACTTGTCAGCTACCACAGATCTGTTTTACTACCTGTCCTTAATAAAAGTTTTGGCTTAGTTTTGTTTTTTGAAAGATTTTCCTTATTAACCAGATCTTCTAGTCATTGTGAATATAAAGAACATATTTCTTCCTTCTTCTTGAAAGGTTCTTTTTATGTAACTGAAGACCGTAAACACCCTAGATAGAACCTTGAAAAAAATGTGTTTAAATAAATTCTTTCATCCATAACTCTTCCATTTTCTAGGCCAATTATCTCCAATCTCTTCAGCATTTCCATGCAGATCAGTCACTACAGCTTTACAATTCCTGTTTTTCTCTTCTGGATTGCCTCCAAATAAGCCACTTTCTGCAAGAGCAATTCTCAAAGCAAGATGCAGAACTTAAACCACCTGCTAGTTCAAACAGATTACTTCTCATGTCTTTCAGATGACACAGATGACAAGTATTGCATTAAGTTGAGAACTACTGTATATTGCTGGGTCTAGTTTAGCAAAAATTCCAAAGACCTTCAGATTTCCTCCTAAGAACTGCTGCCTTGTAAGTTGTTCCTCCAGTGTCTTTGTAGGTGTTGCTTAAATAAAGAACACTGTCATTGCTCTTATTCCCACAAGAAATGTGGGAATTCTCATTGTTTCCTACCATCTGAGAGTTATTGTGTGTAATATTTAGTGTTATCCATGTTATTAAAATATTAATAGAACCAGAGCCCAGACAGAACACTGCAGCATTCTGCTATTCTGCTTAATAAATCTTTCTGCTCTGGAAGTGATACTATAAGTGATACCACTACTAAGTACCTTTTCCATTATGTTTGGCATTTGTTCTGTCATGTTTGTTTTATCATGATAGTTTTATCTGGACCCTTTTCTTTCTTCTGGTAATTTACAGAATCGTAGAATGATTTTTGTTGGAAGGAACCATTAACTGTCATGTAGTTCCAAACTATGGGCACAGACACCTTCAAACAGACCAGCCTGGCCTTGAACAGTTGGAGGGATGTAGCAAACACAGACTCTCTGGGAAACCTGTTCCAGTGTCTCACCACCCTTGTAATAAAACATTTCTTCCTTATGTACAGTCTTGATCTACACTCTTTCAACTCAAAATTGTGGCCTATTGTCCAGTCACTACAGGCCCTGGTAAAAAATCCCTGTCTTTCTTCTAAGCCCTCTTACAGGGATTGAAAGGCCACACAGTAAGGTCTCCCCAGAGCCTTATCTTCTTCAGGTTGAACAGCCTCATTTCTGACAGCCTTCCTTCACAGGAGAGATGTTCCAGCCCTTCTGTCATCTTTGTAGCCTTCCTCTAAATGTGCTTTAATGGATCCATGTCATTTGTATACTGGAGACTCCACAGCTGGACACAGTACCCTGGGTGGAGTATTATGAGAGCAGTGTAGAGGGGGAAATAGCCTCCCTCAACCTGCTGACCATGCATGGGTCTATGCACCCTAGGGTGTAATTAGTTTCCTAGGTTGCAGGTGCCCACTGCTGCTTCACATCTAATTTTTCATCCAGTGGTATCACCAGGTCCTCCTTTGCAGGGCTGCTCTCAGTCCAGTCATCCCCCAGTCTGTGTTGACATTGGGTATTGCCTCCACTCAGGTGCAGGACCTTGCACTTGGCCCTGGTAAATTTCATGAGGTTCACATGGGTCCAGTCCTCAAGCCTGTCAAGATCCCCTATGAATCCTATTAATGACTCAATTGCACCCCTCAGATACCCACAAACTTGCTGAGAGTGCATTAAGTGCCACAGGCTATGTCATTAATGAAGATACCACACCTGGTTCCTTTATAGACCATGGGATGACACCACTTGTTACTGATCTCTGTTTAGCCATGGGCAGGGACACCTCGGAGTAGAACAGCTTGCTTAGGGCCCCATGCAATCTGGCCTTGAACACTTGCAGGGATGGGGCATCCATAAATACTCTGGACAACCTGTTCCAGTGTCTCACCACCCTCACAGTGAATAATTTCTTCATAATAGCTAATCTAAACCTACTCTTGGTTTGAAACCAATGCACCTTGTCCTGTCACTCCCTACATGTTTGCTTGGGGTTTTTTTGGCCATTCATAATTGTGGTCAAATACTTGGAAAGATTTCTAAATTCTGCCTTTTTATTCTGTATGCAGAACAGCATTTTTTTTTTTTTTTGAGAGTAACAGTATGCAATTTAATAATATAATTTGAACTTTAAAAGAAGAGCAATATCCTTGTTAGTTGTCTGTTTTCGCGTAATGGGTATCTGTTTGTCATAGTATCCTGTTGATAGGTAATAATTAATAGATGTATTAATATTAATAATAACAGTTTTACAACCATTAATATACTGTAATTTATGTTTTGCTGAAGCTTTGGAAGTTAATTCCCATTTTCAGTTAAGTAAATTATACCATAATTTAGAAGCTGTTAGTGTATAGGATGTTTATTGACCCTCTGCAGTAGAGCTTTACTGTACCCCAGTTTCTCTCCTGTGGGAAGAAAATATGGTTGTACTGTCAAAAAGCAGAAGCAACACAATATGATTTCAGGCACACCCACATGAGCAGATGAGGGGGAACCTGATCTCCTCTAGTTATACACTGAACTCTGGATATGAGCCAGCTCTGATCCAAAACTGATGTACCCATATAAGTGAATTTCTGTGTCTTTTTGTAAAGTCCTTTTGCTGGAATGTGCCATTTTTCTGATGTGACTGAATTACTTCTGGCCCAAAATGGGCTCATGCCTGACTGTGTGGAGTATGAATGGAGTTCTGTCTGCATCCATCCGTACAGACAAGACCTTAGGTAATAAACCACATACATCAAGTACCTAATTGGGAGTAGAGCAAATAATTTCCTGGACTGTAATGAGCACAAAGAAGTTAATTGAGTCCTATGAACAAAAGTGAAACTTGAGAACAGTTTGATATTTTTCCATTTTAACTCAAAAAATACATTTTTGCTTATATTACTCAGAAAAATTTCTTTTAGCAGGCTGCATATTCATAATATAATCGAACATGATTTTTTGCTCCACTGATATTCTTAGGCATTGTTACAATGAGGGTTTGACTGTGCTTTTTTATTCAAGTAAGCTGTTTGGGATTGATTTCTTTATACATATGAGCTAGAGGAGGGGAAAATATTGGTATTTTTAAATGCTCCTACTTGTGATATCAAATACAAAGCGATTTCTCTAACTTATGGTCTTGATTGTATCATCACTGTACCTTGTTCTAGTAAGGATAGTTAACAGTGCCGACAACTGAAATACCTGTCAATCTCTGTTTGGACATTGAGCCATGACTGCAAATACCAAATAGTTTTGAACTATAGATTTGAACAAATAGTTTTAAACTACTATATTTAGCAACTCAAGAGAACTCAGTATTTTGAAGGCACTTCGGTATTTGTTTCACCCTTATCTTCTAGAGTACAGTACTGTTTTCTGCTCTGAGGCCCCCAACATAAGGGTATGGACTTGTTGGAAAAATTCCAGATGAGGACCGTGACAGCGATGAGAGGGCCAGAACACCTCTCCTGTGAGGAAAGGCTGGGACAGCTGGGACTGTTCAGTCTGAAGAGAAGACTTCAGGGACACCTTAAAGCAGCCCCCCAGTACCTAAAGAGAGCCTACAAGATAAATGGAGAGGGACTTTTGGAATAGCATGTAATGATAGGACAAGGGGTGAGGGCTTTACACTGAAACAAGGTAGGTTTAGATTAAATATTAGGAAGAAATTCTTTACCATGAGGTTGGTGAGATGCTGGCACGGTTTCCTAGATAAGTTATGGATGCCTCATCCCTGGAAATGTTCAAGGCCAGGTTGGATGGAGCCCTGAGCAGCCTGGTCTAGGGGAAGATGTCCCTGACCATGGCAGTGAGTCAAAACCCAAGAAATTGTGTCGTCAGTCTGATGGCCAGTCAATTTCATTGGTGGGGACTGGATGGGATGGATGATGCAGTGTAACAATACTGAAGATTTGTTTATTGAGACCAGCTTTTGTTCCTGGTGCCCACCATGCCAGCAAAGACTCAGGTTTTTAATTGGATGTGGGAGCATATTAATACTTAGTTTGCTGCCATATTATGCTGATCTGTGTTTGATGTCCATACTACTTTATACTTTCAAGCTGTATCTATCCTCCTTGCCATGGTTAAAAATGTCTGACCAAGCTGATCCAAACAGGGATCATGACACAATCTCAGGGGGAAAAAAGCCCTAAAAAATTTAGTCAACAAAAAAAAGTGAATATAATGGCTTTCATCTGCTTCCATGTATAAATGAGGTAACAAGTTCTTTTTTCCTAGGCCTCACCTATGATTTTACGTAGCATAACTAGTTATTAAAATTTCTGATATTTTCTATTTTCTTTATTGATTTCTAATTGTAAAAAATAATATTTTCAGCATTATTAGTGGTATTTGTAGACCATTCTACTGAATTTATAACAAGGACTGAAAACATCCCTCTTTCAGTAACTGAAATCTTTTCAGTCTACTTGATGAAAATAATGCTATAGTTAAATTGTTATTATTCGTTACTATTCTGTTGTTTGGACAGGATGTTGAAGGTTTTATGGAAAGTGTATTATCAATTTATTAAACAAGAAAAATTCAGAAATAAACCTCTCAGATTTTAAAAGTTTCATAAATTCAATTTAGTTTTTTATATTAAGTAAAAATAAAACACCACCACCAACAAAAGAACCCTGCTACTCTTTCAAGAACTCATACACAGAAAAAAAAATATGTAAAAGGACCAGAAAATTGGTGGAATAAGTCAAAAACAACTTTGGTGGCTTGTGCTTCATCATGAGAGTCTGTTTCCTCATCAGATCATCTGACAAGCATGTCAGCAGCGCACCAAAAATATCCATAGCACAAATGGATGGGGATAAGGTCACAAGACAGTAACTGATGGGTAAAATGCCATTGAAGTTTAGTGGCAGTGCTTACAAGTTTAAAAAATTCCATTTTAACCCTAAAATACCATTTTGGTTCAATTTACCTTAGGTGAGTATCTGTTCATTAGTCAGGGAACAAGTGTGTCATGGTTTCAATTCGAAACCGGGCGGAAACACTAATTTCTGTTCTGGTTTAATTTTGCTGATTTCAAAGTTTCTAATCAAAAGCAAAGCAGGCCTAAGCTTAAAAGTAATAAGACTCTATTAACTAACACTAAAAGAAAGAAGAACAACAAGAATGAGGACGGAACCTTCAAAACACTCTTCCTCCCTCCCCACAACCCTTTTTTTCCACTTAACCAACAATGTAAAGACAACACTCAGAAATCTCAGTCAGTTTTTCACCTCTACAAATAGTCTTTCTTTAGTTCACTTAGAGAAAAAAGTATTCTTTGCTAATGCTATGGAAAGCTCCCCACAAGAAAAGAACTCTTGTGGCTTCATTTTCTCACAAACCGCAGGTGCACGAGATCTGCCTTTGTGAAGTCTTTCCCATCTTTCACAGCTTTTCCTCACAACTGAGCTTTCGGTCCATATCAGCTTATTGGGGTGCATTTTTTAAGGATGAGCTGTTCCAGCATCCTTTCAC
>VXBS01002976.1:27454-94449 GCA_013400255.1 Sitta europaea
CCATGCTCAGCTCCTCTGGTGCCCATACAGGCGCTGTCCCCAGGCTCAGCCGCTCCCGATGCCGACACAGCCTCAGGCCAGCGTGGTTTGGTGTTGGACTGGAACCAAAGCTCTGCAGGCTCTGCCGGCTCCTTTGCCCTGCCGGTGTCCCGGTGGTTCCTCGGTGAGGGCTCTCAGCCGCTCCCGCCCCTCCCGGAGCGGAGAATCCCGGCCGGGCCCAGCGGGCCCAGCCGCCCCCGGCCCGACAACGCCCCCAGCCTGGGCAGGGCCGGGAGAGGGCAGAGCTGTGTGCTCTGACAGCCGGGAGGAGAGAGACCTGCCCGGGCTGCTTTCAAAGGTAATAAGAACTAGAAAATGCTTTTCTATTGGTCTAATAAAATGCCAATCTCAAACCCAGCCAGCTCACTTCCCTGGGCTGGTCAAACTAGGACAAAGCGTTAACAAAACTGCCATCTTTTCCAACCTCATCTGCAAAATAAAAGGGAGATGATTCTATTTCATTGCTTATTCCAATCTGGTTTTTTGTCTCTTTACTGGCTAATAACAAACTTAAATCTTCTTAATACCTAAATCCACATTCTTTCTCTTGTTTATATATTAAAAAAAGACATTTTCAGTATATTCTTTATATTACTAGAAGTCTTAAAATCCCTATCATGAAATACTCTCAGCCTTGTGTGTAAAAGTGAAGCCTTTTAATGTATTCAGCAGAGCTACTCTTCAATAGCTTGGTGAGCAGAGCTGTGTCTCAGTGGATTTTTTGACCTTGTGTCACTGTCACTTCTGTCACCATTACGGCCCCCTGATTCTTCAGCAGATTATCCCTGGTCCCCACTTCCTGAATTTAATTTCTGAGAAACTACGAGCACTTTAGATGAGGGGCTGCTTAAAAGTTCTTCTATGTTTTCCTGGGATAAATATTAAAATTGGCAAGTTTGTGCTGGCTATACTGTGCAGGATGATCCAGACAGCTGAGGGCTTGCTTAAGGATCTGGATGACAACTGGGGACAGCTTAATAGATGTTGACATTATTGCTTCCATCTCTTTTTACCACCTGCACTGCACAGATACTGGACTGCCTGTCAGTCAGCTGATGAACTGTCACAGCTTCCATCATGGCATTTTGTGCTGTGCCACTCCTGTAAACCAGAGGTTCAGGATGTGACTGCTGAGCAACATGGAGACCCCACAAAAATGCAAGGTGAAACCAGTCACTGAGCTAAGCTATCCCTGATTGCCACACAGTCCTCAGTCCTGGGCATCAAAGAAAACAGGCTTTTGGGCTAGAGAAAGGTACTTTGGAGGACAAATGAATATTTCTGCCTTGCCTGTTCATCAGAGCAATAGATAATAATAGATAATAGTGGGGTGACTTTCACAGGAGCCATTTAACCACTTAAGAAGCTTTTAAGATGTGGAAAATGGAAATCAGAAGTCAAACTAATGCCAGACTTTAATGTGTGTTTAGAAACCTCATTGATAAATCTATAAATTATGAAAAAATAGCAAAATGTATGCAGATTTTTGAGTACTGTGAATTATTTTATCTACTACTACATCTAATAATTTTTATAAATTGCTATGTACTCAGAGTAAAGCATCTGCAGTTGGGAGGTTTTGGTACAGTTTAATTTTCTTTAAAAGTACAAGACTCAATAGAAAAACTGCAATGTCAGTAAATTTTACTTGTAAATCCTTTCAGGAGGTAAGATTGCAGAGGAACGAAGCAAAACTAATGGAAGATTTGGGGAGGGGTAAGAATGTTAGTTTTGTGACCCAATATGATGAAGTATATTCATAAAAAGAAAATCTTCAGTGATCAAATGTATTGTTCTGACTATTCAGTCTGTTCTAAGATTAATTTAGGTGATGTCAGTAATTTCCATTAATTGAAAAGATAGGCCAATCTCACATAGTCTAAGGTGTAAACTAAGTGTGATTCCTCAGGTTTTGTAGAAATTTGGCAATTTTTTTCTGTATTATTGAAGAAATAATACATAGCAGTAATATATCAGGTGCTGAACTGCAGTAATTGTTAGAAATAAGACATAGCAGTAATATATCAGGTGCTGGACTGCAGTAATTGTTAGTAGACCCTGGGTTTTTAGTAGAGTCCTCTTTGCAGAATAAAATGCAGTTATGTGAAAGATTTTAACCTTTTTTTTTTACTGTTTTTTTCCCTTTATCAGCTTTAGACTATCCGTAGGCTGTGACAGAATAATTTTTAGTTCTCTGTTTTCTCTTGTGGAAAAGCAGTGTAGCAGTTTATAATATGGTGGACTTAGTTAGAAAGCTGTATTTAATTGGGGAACTTTTTATTCCTATTAACAGTGACAGAGTAGCAGAAGCTGTTATTTTAATGCTAGAATTTCTGTAAAGGTTGAGTTGCATATAGTCTTCTGAATTTTTGTAGAAGTGTAAATGGATGTATGAAAAAGACTTGAATCCATGCCAGAAATTGAGTGGCTTTTGTGGTATTCCTGGCAATTCTTCCTAGTGAGTGGCTGCTAGGTTTGAGAGAGCTAAAGAGGAACAGGCCATAGTTGGGTGATTTATATACTTCTAGATTTTATCACAACAACAGAAGCTGCTATCAAAGAAGTAAATAGACAAGAGAAGCATGAGAGGAAAAATAGAAAAAAAAAAAAAAAAGCAAAGCAGAAATGGTAACTTAGGACCAAGAGCTTAGTGGCAATGCCTCCATTAACTGAAGTTACCGTTTCCTTGTAAGAGACATTGTTTATAATCAGATTTACATCTTTTCACTGAGAGAAATCCCAACTAAAACACTTTGATAACTAACATCCAAAATCCTAAGTCAAGTGAAATGCTCCCATTACCTTTGATGGCAGTTGCACATTCTCCTGTCTTTCCAAAAGCAGTGGCTAATTTATCATTTACTTGCTTTCCTTCTGAATTCTACTTTCTGATTAAGTACAGTGTTTTATTTGGGAATGAGATTGAGCACACTCTTAGAAAACTGAGAAAATCAATTTGTGTTAAGAGCTATCTACAAGGTAATTACTGTGCCTAGAGCAAATCAGGATATACAGTAAATTTAATCTGAAAGTACATTGTGTACCTATACCATTATTAAATAAAAAAAAGAGATTCTTGGTATTATGATATTAGTAATTGCTATTGAAGTCTCTAATCCTAATTATCTGCTATCTTTAGCATAAGTAACCTTTTAAAATAGATGAATTTTTAGGGCTTTTCCTAAGAGCTGAGAGGATAAGTATCTCTCTATACACAGGAGCAAACAAATGCCTTATGGTTCCATTAAGGCAGCCAATGGGTCCACTTAAATGTGATTACCATCTTGGCATTGTGGAGGTTGGCTGTGTTGATGTGACTTCAAACTATGCTACCTGGACTGTAAAATAAAATCTAAGAAACAATAAAAATATGTTCTCCTTTAACTGTTACTGAACTTACTTTTCTTGTCCTTATGTGCTACCTAAGGACTGTAAGATTTTGACTTTCCTGTTGTGAGGTGAGCAGCAAAGACACCAGTGTAAGGCCAATCTATCAAAAAAATAGGTACATAGAAAAGGAAGGGTAAAGAATGAGTGTGCAGTGGTCTGTACAATGCTTTGAGATCATCAGCCTATTTTCTAGGGATCAGGAAAAGATAAGGGATGAATTGTAAGTAACCTTATGTGATGGGATATCTCCAGGAGTCTCCCCAAATGTATTTGCCAGAGTTGTATTTCTCAGTGAGCATGGGAAATTTTCAGATAATGTAAGACATAGATTGAAGGTGCATTATCAAAAATGAAGAATTTCTTCTTGTCTCTAACTTACCTTGTAAATCTCATCAGCTGTTGAACCACTGAATGAAGAATAAAGACAAGACTCATTTATTATAGACTTGTCAGTATAGAACAAGAAAGATGAATTAAGAGCAGCCTCTAGGCAGGAGAGAAAGACCACCTATAACAGTTACTGTCATTTAGTGACAAGGACTCCCTGTGCCTCTGGCATGAGAAAATCAGAGTGTCCTAATAGACACCACCTAAGATATTTTAACTTCTGTAATGCTAATTTACTGTAGACTTCCTTTGACTGCATACATAGCCACAGCAACTAATTGTTTATGAACTGTAAACCCTGTGAGTGTAGAACTTTGTCCTTCTGCCTGAGCTCAGGGGAAGATAAAGCAACACGGAGAGAGGTGGTCTGCAAAAAGGCTTAGTGAAAGGTCAGTGGGAAAGTTTTGAAATAATTGCTGTTGGGAGAGGAAAGGCATCATGCTGATGTGAGAGTGATGATGAATCTGTGCTATAGAATTCTTTTTTTTTAATTTACCAAGGAGAAAATGGGGAATTAATGGCTTTGAGAAGCAAACATACAATAATTACTTGGAATTTAGGAATGGGTCTTGTAGTTCAAAATGTTGACATATTCTCTGTAATACAAGATTTGGTTACAAATCTCTGTCTACCAGCTTGAGGATCAGAGGCTTGAACTCTGGTAGTCAAGGTATTATATATAGTACATATATAATATGTTTTTCTCAGCCATTCAAATGAAGCCATTATGTCAAATGTGCAGTTCCATTCCAGGCACAGGTGATACAATAACTTGCCTTATCAGGAAGAGAGAACCAAACCAGATGAATAAGTACTTTGACAGTTAGTAGATACGTAAATATGCCCTTTTGGAGGAGTAATCTGAAGACTTGAAAAGTGGGCTCAGGGGATCCTTTACTGCTCTATACAACTACCTGGAAGGAGGTTAGCGAGCTGGAGGTCAGTCTCTTGTCCCAGGTTACCAGTGAAAGGACAAGAGGAAATAGTTTCACGTTGAATCAGGGGAGGTGTAAATTAGACACTAGAAAAAAATTATTAATGGAAAAGCTCGTAAAGATCTGGGACAGGCTGCACAGGGAAGTGGTTCAGTAACCATCTGTGAAGGCATTTAAAAGACATGTACATGCTGCACTTAGGGACATGGTTTAATGATGGGTTTTGCAGTGCTGGCTTAATGGTTAAACTCAGTGATCTTAGAGGTATTTTCTAACTCAAATAATGCTATGATTGTATGCTGCTAGAATTCTATGGAATTGTGGTTCGGTTTGCTGCATTCCAATTCTGATCTGTATCTGCTCAGAACAAAACAGAAAAAATCCTCACCAAATCTGTAGCTTATAGTAAGAGTTACCACCACAAAAAAAAAAAAAAAAAATTAAAAATATGTTTCAGAGTTACAAAAAAAAGTGAGATATAAGCCTTTATGCATTAGTCCTTTGGCTAAATGCTGCTTGAAGGGGACAAGGAAGATGTGAATATTGTGAGCTTCTGATGTTTTCATTCTGAATGTTGGAATAAAGGGGTGATTACACCTGTCCCAGAAACTTTGTCCTACTCTCTGATACTTTATTCCAAGGAAACAGGAAGTTGTTAGACATGCAGTG
Organism: Sitta europaea; assembly: GCA_013400255.1. NCBI lineage: Eukaryota > Metazoa > Chordata > Aves > Passeriformes > Sittidae > Sitta > Sitta europaea. The sequence continues at coordinate 32,875 of VXBS01002976.1, forward strand.
ACCTGTTTGTTGTCAGGTCATCTGGCATTACTTTCAAAGTTGCGATCATGTTTTTTCTGCTTTTCCCTTGATTCCTTCAGATTCTGAGAACTGTTTTACTAAGGCAGAGCATGCCACTGTCCATTCACAAAAGTAAGCAGACAGAAAGATCTTACCTGCCATATTATCATCATCCTCTCTTTGTCAGTGCTCCAGAGGTGAAAAGTGTGATGTGTTTTAAGCAGCTGGATACGTCAAAGACATGCAAGCTCCTGACTTGTACAGCCCCATGTTCCTCTTTTACGTCCTTTGCAGTTCCTGTGAAACTAGGATTTCATGCTCCTGATGTGACAGACTGTGATGGTGTGAGGCTGCAGAGAGGGTGTTTGTTCCTTCTGTGTTTGTTCCTCTCAAATTCTTTAAGTATTTGAGGGTTAAGTAGAGTATCATACATTCGGAGATGTTGCAGTGCCATGATAGTCTCCAGACAGCCGGGGAATTGCAGGAATACAAGGCAGCATTCTTGTCATTCACAATCGGAGGTTACATCTTCTCTTTTGATTGCCATCTTCAGGAAAAAAAAAACAAAAAACCAAAACAAACTCTCTCTCTGGTTGACAGTTGCTGCTGGCTGACAGGCAGGGACAGAAACCTTCTCCTTCTGGAATAGAAACCCTCTTGTAGACTCATACACAGTTTGCATTCACTGAAATGCTCTAAAATTCACAATATTCCCATTATGCATAATCTTATCCTTATATTTAGTGTTTCAATATCAATTAGGTGTGTAATGGTTACAGCAGAGTTTATTTATGTAATAAAATTAGGTAAGTTTTTTTCAACTGATTAGCTTCTAGATAAGGGTTAGGAGCTGATTAGGAGGTACTTCAAACACATTTCAGTTTTCACATCACATCTGATATTTGATCATCACATTTATACTGTATTCTCATTCTTTTCTTCATTCAAAAGCTTTCAATATCTTCACCGGTTTAGGATTTTAAAAGCCTCTTCCCCTAAGGAACGTATTGTTGTGTTGCACTTTTTAATAAACCCTGCTTACAACAGGTTAGGGTTTTTTTAAAGGATAATTTTTTACATTTGCAAACCAATGTAAAGGACCTCCTCAACTAATAATTAAAATGATTATTTTGTTATAAAGTCATTAAGAATGTGTGCTCTCTAGGGGTATTCTAATTTTGTGTGTTACAGATTTTCATGTTTGTTTAAATTTCTTTTGATGGCATTCGTTTGTTCTTAGCATTTTGTGTCTGTTTACTTTCCTAGTTTTTAATTACTTCCATCTTTTTTTTTCAGCATGGCCTACATATGTTTCTTTTTCTTGCTTTAATCTTTCTGCTGTTTGATGAGTTGCAACATCTAACATTACATAAACTTATATTATTAACATATGATAAAAGCTTATGTGATGAAAGAATATCAGAGATTAATCCTTGATCTTCATGATTAAAAATAACTGCACTTGTATGGCTGATGAGATCTTATACAGTTGCAAATTGTATACTGAGATAAAATAGTATCCTGTCAAACCTTTTTTGCTATTATTCATCTTAATAAAAGTTTTCTGACCTCTGAATTCTAATACTGTATGTCTCATGAAAAGTAGCTGAGCATATTAAATCTACAATGGTAAATAGATTTTTTTATACAGTTCATATTACTGGTGTCTTAGGATATGAAATAAATCCTGTGAATATAAAAAAATACAGTTTTTCAGAAGGTGATGTCAAAATAATATATTCCTAACAGTTCCTTAACGAAGAACACTGGACTTCAACTCTTGATGACTGATTAAATTATTTAAAAAAAGTGAAATTGCTGACTGAGTTTATACTCACACAGCATCTAGTGACACTGTTGATCCTATGCAAGGATCACTAATGTGAAATTTGCCATTTCCTCACCCTTGTTCGAACTGGTGATGCTTCTGTTTTACTTTCATACACTGGAATGTTTGTGTAATGTGTATGTATTTTAACCATAAAGATGAGTATGAGAGCATGGCTTTCTTTTCACTTAGTAATTTATAAACAGCATTTTAGTTATCTTTTAACTAATTTTAAAAGCCTTCTTAACATCAGTTTTTAATTTCAAGGAAAAATCCCTTTGACATGTGAATAGGTGAAGATCATTAAAAGTACCCCTACTAAATGTACTTCTAATAGCTAGGTTCACAATGTCCATCAGGGGCACTGAGACACCTCAGTGAGAACTATGCTTTTGAGGTTTGCGCTTATGAGCAAACCATATGAGTTCTTCCGAGCTGTAAAAACATTATATTCTTTTGGAAGGACTCCCATAAATCATCATGAGCTAAATTTACAGTGCTGCTGTTTTGTGACACAAGCAGACATTTTGCATGGTAGCAGTGTAACTTCCCTTGAAATGGGAGGCATGTAGCAGTGAACTCTAGCACTTCAGGCCAGTGGCTATCAGTGCAAGGGCATGGCAGGCTATTGTTCCACATTTCTTTATCTTTCCTGGTTTGTATTTTGCTCGAGTAGAGAACTTGGCAGCAATCCATATACTCCCTTGTGTGCTGGCTAGGACTGCTGCAATTCTGCATTGCATTGCAGAGGTCTTAGAAAAAGAGGAGACTCTTTTATTCCCTTCCTACTTGACGTTGCTTGAGTGTTGGCTGGGTTTCAGATACACAAATTTAGTAGTGGTTATTGTTTAATTAATGAAGTTGACCAGACGCCATGTTACACTTCATGTCTATTTGTGGTTTGGTATAATGCTTGAAAACACCTTCACTGCAATATAGCACAAATGCTGTGTAATTTTACTCAGATTGGGACTATTAAATCTGAAAGAAGTAGTACCTGACTCCAGCCCAAAAGTACTAAACCACTGCACAATAGAAAACGAACAGGGTAGGATATCTGCCACCTCCACACTACTGATAAGCCTTTTTTTTTGTGAGTTAGAACTTGCTGCAGAGTTTTTAGAAGTGCATTCTGTATGTTTTGGTTCATAAGGAAATAAAACATATCAATAGAGGAAATCTGTACAGATTAGGGAATTTGTCCTAAAAGGAACTTGTTAGTGGCTCTTGTGCTCAAATCCATGAGTTTTCCAGTACCTTTCTGCTTTGTTGAGTGTAGGTGCTTTTGGGGTGTTTAAAAACAATTAAATGCAGTGAACTGTTCATGATAGAGTCTATTAACTTTCCAAATAAAATTATATCCACTGAATATAGAACAAAACTAATTTTTTCTTAGTGTGTCTGATTAGTTCTGTCTCTGATTTGCTCTGCTTTTGACTTTTGCTTTATGCTCCATGAAGGAGACAATCTGGATGCTTTAATAACTTTTACTTCCTTTTAAAATTGTTTAATTTCAAGTGTAGCAGAGAGTATCGAAATATTTTAATTGACTCTATTTCAGCACTGTCCAAATATATTGTTCAGTGATTGAAAATAAAAGAAGAATTATTTTTCTGACCTTTTGGGAAGTGAAAATTAATGTTGTTGATCCTGGAAAAATGTGATAGCATTATGGCATGTTTCCTCTTGCTCTAAATATGCTCAAGCCTTCTGCTGTGCTTTAGATTTGCCACAAGGTTGTAGATATTTGTGTGCATTTCTTCAGATAAGCAGGTTTGATGGATGTGTATAATTGAATGGAAGTGGCTACAGAACTAATGACCAAGGAAGTCACATGTAACTCAGATACTTCTGACAACTCTGGCACTTCTCATAGTCTATATGTTCTATGTATGATACTTAGAAAAATAGGATATTTTTTACACCACTCCACCCCCAAAATATAACATGCTGCTTGTTGTTACTCTCTAATGCTTCAGATGCCTTAGCTTTCAAAAATACAACTGCAGACATCTCAGATGGCATATAATAAAAAAAAGTGAAGTTGTGTAATGTTTATAATACTGTGTTTCACAGACTAAAAGTTAAATTTATGACTATTTTTAATATTGTAAGGAACTATTAACTAATATATAACCATAACTAATAGTATAACTAATATTAATGTATAACTAATGCTGAAGCTGGGATCCATGATTGCAAGATTTCAAACCTGCCATTTTAGAAGCAATAAATGTTGTCCATATTTGCATTTTATTTGACGTGTGGTGGCATTTTTTAATTTATTTTCATTGTACGTGTGAGTGTTAATATTCCAGGCTGGGGAAAAAAAAAAAAAAAAAAAAAAGAAGTAAATCTGTGTCAGTGCTACTGTTCCTAAAATGGTGTATTTGTAGGACCTTCCCAGATGATTAAAATATTAGGCATCATCACTACAAACAGACTTCAGATAAAATAGCCAAGGATAAAAGAAAAATGTTCCACAGAAGTACCATATACATTATAGAATGTCTGTATAGATTTTATAATTTTCTTGTGGCAGAGAGAGGATTCCAGCTATAACATGTAACAGATACTTTGTCTATCTTATTATAGGACCACACACCACAGTATGACATGGCAATCCCATAAATATTTGGAAGAAAGGGTGTTACAACTCGGGGACTGCAATCACCTTATTTAAAACTGTAGGTAGAACAGACAAAATTATATCTAACTCTAGGGGCTCTTCCCAAGTTTTATTTTGGATTCTTTGGATTTTTTTTTTTTCATAAAAGACATGTCCAAATTACCTATTCATTATATCTTAGGTTTTCACAGTGGGTACCTGTAGAGCAAGTGGTAGAAGTCTCCCACAGCATGTTCATTTTTAATGAGAACAAAGCACTTACACTGTGTATCACAATCAGATCACTTGTCATTCTGTAACAGAACTACCAACTGAGCTGTTCTCACAGAATGTCTCTTTCCTTTGGGCTGAGAGGTAAGCTGTACAAATCACTGGTCAGGTCTTGATTATGACCTGTACAGAAATTGTGATCTAAAAAACAGCCATGTCATCAAGTTGGTGTTCATCTTGCCCTTGTTTAAGGTTGTCTTAATAGAAATTAAGGTTCTTTTGTAAGTTTTCAGGCAATAATCACTTTGACTTCTCTTTCATATATGGACTGAGTGCTTATTATGACTGATGCAAGCTAGTACTTTTAATGCATGATCAGGACTAGCCTTTCACTCATCTAAATTGATATAGTTCTCTTGATATAGTAGAATAAGTTTATATCAGATGAAAAATGAAAATTCAAGGAGTTTTGTAAGATTGTGGAGTCACAAAGGGATAAGACAGCTGTGTAGCACTGTAGCACCTAACTTGTAACCTGTTGATGTCTAAATCTATGTTACTATAATACAAAGAATTCCTGTAGAATGTATCAGAGTTTGGTGTCTCATAAAAGGGGTTAGAAGAAGCATCATGCTGAGCAGCAAGACTGAGTTAGCCAGTGGGAAATGCTGAATACAGAAATACATCTTAAATTAGATATCTCTTTGAGATTTAAGCACCTTACTCAGCACTACTGAGAAGCATTACTGTGCCCTGAGGATTTCAGTCCCGAGTCATTTCCTGACCTAAGTCTTTCTTCAATATATTAAATACACAAATACATAAATAAATGGTCTTAATACTTTCTTTCTGGGAGCTAACCTCATGACTTCCCATTTCTCTTCAATAGTGTAATGTTTAGCTTGTTCCAGTGTCAAAGGAATTAAAAACATATGCGTATTGGCCTAATGATCAGGTATAGATGTGTCTTGGGATGAGGCTGAACTATGTGTTTGGTACCCCTTCTGATGAAGCTGTTGCATTTTACATAAAAGAATTAAAGATCTATTATTTCAAGGAAAAAACTTCAGCAGTGTTATAAAAAATCTGCAGTCTGAGAAGACCTTTCAGTAACCTGAATTAACCAGAATTTCATTACTTTAGGTTTAAACATCTATGATGAAATTACTGTATTGTATAAGTAGTAGTGTAAATGCCAGTATTTTTCAATATCTGCTTTTACTCTTTATATAATAAAATCTGTATAATACCTAGAGAAGAAAAAGTATCCTATAAGTTTTCTAAACCAATTTTATATTCCATACTGTCTATTTTAATCAGTGCAATACAAATCTTTTTACTATAGACTTTGGACAAAACCCCTTCATCTCTTGCATCCCAAGAGTGCAGAATTGTTCTGACCATCCTCTTTTTTAATGTATTGTGCACTAACAGTAGGTAATTAAAACTTCAGTCATTTTCTTAGCACCACTTTGATTTACTCATAGAAAGAGGTTTACAAAATGACCACAGGAAAGCAGTGTTCTGCTGAAGGCAATAGAATGAGAGTTAATAGATCTATCACAGAAATCCTATGTAAAGACATATTGAATACTCTTTTCACTTTTTCATCCTGACCACTAAATTGGATGACTGCTGAAAAGCTGCAACAATAAATGCTTGGATAATTAAGGAACTGCAGTCTTCTGAGGAGGTCACAATATCTAGGCAATTTATGCAAACAGATATTGTAAAGACAGAAAGAAAAAAATCATCTCTATATGAAAGACTCTTATATGCCTCCTAATACATATTCCATTATGAATGTCCTTTTTCCAGAGTTGAGAAATACAAAAATTTGGAACACTAACATTATGAAGATTGTTATAGAGGAAGAGTTCAGCCTCGATTTGCCTCTGTAATAAACCTTGGTAGTAAACAACACAGATTTTTTTGCCATGAGATCAGTGCTGCATCATTCTGCCACCTGGCTGGTGGTCATGGCTGTGCCAAGGTCATTGATGTTTCATGTTGGTTGAGCTGGAATTTTCCTACTGCTTCTTTGAACAAGGAGAACTTAGGGCTGGTACTTTGCTATGGCAGTTTTATCTGAAGAATCCATGATTTTCTCATTATACTTGAAGACATCATACAGGCAAGCCTAAAACCAAAATGCAGTTGTCACCTAGTTTAGCTTTATTTTCCTTTTTTAATGTTGGTCAAAATATAGTTCTAAAGATGCAGGTTTTATGACAAATATAATTTAAAATGGAAGTATTTTCAGCCATTTAGGAGTGAATAGACCAAACAAAATTATTACCATTTTCTGTGTCATTACTTTCTCACTTATCAAATGGGGCATAATACACTAATGCAGGAATCTTAAGCGTCCTTACCCAGGAAAAATTCTGATAAATTTAGTATAAGTTTTTCGTTGTAGGAAGTGAGCGAATCTTTTAGGAGATGACCTTAAAGCCAAAACTATTTGAAGGACCTTAGATCACTACTCACAGGACAAAATTACAAGGGCTTTCAAAAATATCATTTTGTAAAATCTTTTTTGTTTCTTTTTGAGGACATTGATTTTCAGCAATTACCTGTACTGTTTAATTTCAAGGCTTTTTTTTTTTTTTTTAACATGGTATTTGTTATAGCCATGTAGAGTGTGATTTTTAAAGAGAAAATATTCCTCCTGTTACTCATGCAATAACATATTTTTTGTTTATATGGTTTATTCCTCCCATGATACTTGTGCAATGTAATGGTTCAAATCTTAGGATATTAGAAAGATGATCCTTGACCTAGGTAGACCTAGTCTCAGTAAGGGAAATTAAAGAAGTAGTGGAGGAAAACATGGCAATTGATAACTTAGCACACATTTTCCCAATACAGTTTGGTTCAATGTGTTTTAAGCAGATTGTATATAATAGAATTTTTGCCTTAATTTTAATTATGTACAATGATTAATTACTTGCATATATCAAAAATGCACTGATTTTAAATATATTTATAAAATTTAAGAAATAAGAATTATCTGTTAAAAGGAAATGTCAGTTGTTCATTAGTTTTATAGTTTGAGAAGCAGCTATTGACTGCAAGTAATTATAATTCTATTATTAAGAATCTAGCTACAAATTATAATGAATTTTGAAAAGGCATTTAGACATTTTGACTTGTAAAGATACAATGTTGCTTATAAAATGTGTTTTAGAATATAGTCCAATAACAATCAGAATTTAGCCAGCAAACAAGGTAATGTTTACAGTCCTCTCAAAGTAAGAATCGTTTTCTGTTGTCTTTTTAGTACAGAGAGGGTTTTTACTTTGAAAAGTTAATCCTATTTCTTTAGCTTCATGAAACATCCCTGGTTCAATGTTCTGACAAAACAGCCATCTTACAACATGAAAACAATTTCTTTCAAATAGCTTCTTTCCTTTTTTGTCCTTTTCAGTGTGTAGTCTTGGGAAAAAAAATGTATGCTGGGGTCACTGTTTCAAAGTAGGCAAGATTCCTTTCAAAAGAAGTAATACAACTCTTCAATTACATTTTTCTATGTGTAGAGAAACTTCATTATGAAAGTGGTCATCAGGTCAAACCTCTTCTGTCATCCTGTCAGTCATTAGGATATATTGTGCTTTCAAAAACAGTGATGCTAAACCAGCTACTAAATCTTTATATAAGAGCAGACTGTGGCAGATTGGTGAAACTAGCAAAATTAATTTTATTCTACCAAATTTACAGAAATAATACATGTTAGAGTATATTAATTTGTTTGATATATGACTTCCATTTATTTTTGTTTTGCTGATTCGTAAACTAGCTGGTTTTGATTGATTTGTTAACTATTGATTCCATGTCTTCGACTTCTCATGTTCATTTATTTTGGTTTGTAGCAACTTCATAAATATAGAGTGTTTGAAAAAGATGTGCTTAAAAAGTACTTTTAATTAGCTTCTGATGGCTTGCACCCTGTTCAGTTTTTTATGGTATTCCCAGCTCAGGATTTAATTTGTAGAACAGATGGAATTAGTGACAAAAGTAACATTTGAAACATATTTCAATTTAATTTTGCTCGACCCAGAAGTGAATTTTATTCCTATATATTTGTAAATTGGATCATTCTCCTATTGTTTACCAAGAAAAGTCAGATGTTACTTTATTTTGAGCTGCCCTTTCTTGAGAGAAATACAACACTGATAATTCAGTAAGGTTGTTTTTTCAGAAACCACAGTATAGCTTCTATGGGCTGCATTGAGGCCATAACTTACAGGAAATCAGTATCCAATGAGATCCCTTCTTACATCTGCCTTCACTGAAACTCCAGCAGCAATAAATTGACCTCATATTCAGCTTTCTGTTTGATGCTTAGTCATTCACTGGATTTGAAAACCTCTCATGTCTTTTCTTCCTCTTCTGGTACTGACAGGGACTCTGAGGTAGTAGCAGGTTAAGAATGTTCCTTAGAAATGTTAACCAGGCTTCTGTGGCGTCCTGCTTCCTGCCAGCACTATGGCAAGAGCAACCTTCATGCATGATTTGTGGAGTCATGGCTCACTGATTCTAGAATGACCATTCCTGCCGTGAGGACTGGGAGGAGAGAGCAGCTGTTGCAAATCAGGCTTCCTGCATAGCGTTAAAACCCCAGCTGGAAGTTGCACTTGAGTTATTATTTTGGAAAAAAACAGGGCAAATGGCAAATGTTATTCTTGGTCTCAGTCACAATGAGCAGGTTGATATTTGTGATATATCTTTTTTTTAAAAACAAGAGTTTTTACTTCTCACTACCTACTGAAATTATGGCATAAAACACACATGCGCACGTACACACACATACATTAAGGAAAAAAAAAAGGTAGAAATTCTTCTTACCCTCTTACAGCTCTTAGTTCCTGTTTCCAGATCTTCTCTAATGAAGGCAAAGGTTGAATAATTTACCTTGAACAGAGAAGCTGAAGTCAGATTATTGATGTTCTTTTCTCTTTGTGTAGTTGAAGTGAGTTTTGTAGTGATCTTTTTCCTTTTGCCACTGTTACTTATAGGATGGAAGCAATAAGCAGGTGTGACCATCTTGTAAGTGAGGGCTGGCTTTTCAGCCCTGATGGGAACAGGGTGACAAAGTATTCCAAGTTGTTCCTTGGGATGCAGGGAGGGAGGAAGAGAGAAGTAACGGTGAGTGCAAATACAATGAGAATTCATAAAATCCTATAATCATACAATGGTTAGGGTTGGAAGTGACCTTAAAGATTATCTAGTTCCAAGACCCCTGCTTTGAGCAAGGATGCCTCTCACTAGATTGAGTTGCCCAAAGCCCCACCCAACCTGGCCTTGAACAGTTCCAGGGATGGGAACAGGTTTCCCCCTCTGGGAAGCCTGTTCCAAAGTCTCATCACCCTCTAAGTAAGCAATTTCTTTTTAATATCTAATCTAAACCTGCCCTCTTCAGTTTAGAACCATAGCTCCTTCTCCTGTCTGCCTGCATAAAAAGTTGTTCTCCCTCCTTTTTATAAGCCCTCTTAAGGTACAGGAAAGCCATAATAAGGTCTCCTGAAAGCTTTCTCTACTCGACGTTGAACAGCCTCAGTTTTCTCAGCCTGTCTTTGTAGGACAGTTGCTCCACTCTTGGAATATTCTTCATGACCGTCCTTTGGACCTGCTCCAACAGATCATCCACATCTTTCTTGTGCTTAGGACCTGGATGCAGCACTCCAAGTGGGTCAGGACACAGATATTATAATGCAAAAGGAGGTGCTGTGCTAAGTTTTGGTCTGTGCATGCTGCTGCTGTCCCCCACTGATTGATCTGCAAGCGGGTTTAGCAGTAGCCGTAATAACAGCGTGCCAAGTCCCTGGCAGCTGGTGGCTGGTGGCTGATTTCTGCCAGTCTGAAACATCTCAGAGCCACGTGGTATATTTCTGCAAGAAAATCAAAACAGAACAAAACCTCAAGCAGCAGAATACTGCTTGTGTTTGCATTTCTTTGTCTGAAGCACCATTTTGACCATTGCTGATGTCACTGCAGCAGCAGTCGCAGTTTCCATGGCAGTTAATATTACAGCTAATATGGTTAAAAATCTCATACAAAGGGAGAGACTTTAAAAAGGCTGTAATACATCTGCAGAATTCCCACTTGGTACATTTGATGGTTTTGCTTGTTTGTTTTTGCTTGGTTTTCTCAGAAAATCATTAGGGAGGTGATTTGGTGCTTTGGGTGCTGCATAGATACATCATTCAGAACTAGTGTAGACATGCTAAGACAAAAAAAAATAGAAAAAAAAAGAAAAATTTTCATCAATTATTTATCAGCTCAAAATCTTTTCTTGGTCAGAAGGAAATACTTCACATGTATGTGGAGACAAGAATTTATTGTTAGCATAACTGGAAAGAGAACATTCACATTGAAATACCCCAAATAGGGATTTTTTTTGAACTATGACCAAGTTGGTTCAGTACCCAAGTAACACAGGACAACTCTACTAGAAATAATACTCTCAAAATTATTATACAATTAGACTTGTGAATATCTACCCTTTCTCTGTTCTGCTATGATGGTCCTTCTGCGAAAGAAGGTCAGGAACACCCGTGCTGCTGGAGGGAGAGGCTAGGGTGCCTGAGGGAGCTAGATCTTTCCCAGGAGGAGCTCTGAAGACCCTTACATTCCAGCCCTGCATCCACCTGTAGCTCTTCTTTTGTTTCCCTGTTACAGCCTGCAGACACAAAGGTCTGTTGATTGTCAGGCAGTCCTATACCACTATAATTATATATGGTAGTATGATAGAAATCACAGCTTTTGCTCACATGAGGGATACTGCTGGACAGCTGTAAATCAAAACCATGGGATATTGGCAGCAAAGTAGAGAAATGAGTGTGACAACTCTTTGCAGTTTTGACATTTGATATTTTTGCCAGATTTACCCCATTCTGGTTCTATTATTCTGGACAATTTAAGCTTGTATTTGTCAGTTATGGATATATCTGGTCCATTTTATCTGATCCTATTATTCTGGACAATTTAGACTGTACTTGTTGTTATGGATATATCTGATCCATTGCCTTTGCTTGCTAAGCAAATAAAGGCAAATAAAGAGCATCATATGCTCTTTAACTTCAGGTATTCTGAGTTGCTGTCCTACACGCACTTCTTTCTTGCTATATGAGGGTGCAGGGAATTCAAAATCTTGATTTCTCTTAATACAGTCTGCAGTGAGCCAGGCGAATGCTGCTTTCTGCCCTCTTATGATTCATGCAGTTTGATAGTTTTTGAGGTAACGTTAAAACCTTATCAGTTTTTTCAAAGAAGTTCTCAAGAATTCATTTCTTATATGACAAAACTTTACAGTTTTAAATCCAGATATTGCAGTCCAAAAGAGTGTTATGGGCCTATGCATAGTGAATTTAGAATTAATTGGAAAGTATACATATGAATAGAAGTTCATCTTCATAGATGCAGTTTGCAAACTGGAATGAAATTACTTAAATATTGATTACTTTTATTTCCTTGTGAGCCTGTAACTCAGAAATGGAATTAGGAACCTGGGACAGAATATGGGTGTTTAGAATGTTTCACTAGTTTGGAGTCTACCACAATCAAAGTAACTTACTAGTGTGACACATGAACTAGTAAGTTGCTGTGGCCAATTTTTGGGAAACAGCAAAATGACCTTAAAAAAAACCCCAAAACGATTAATTAATTAAAATGTGCAGAATTTGTTCCTGTGGTTTCAGAATTAAATGATATATGAAATTTTTATAAGTAGCAGAGGGGGCCAATAAATGTCCAAAATATTATTCTTAAAAGAAATACTCTGTGAAATGAAGGGGAAAAATAAAATGAAAGATAAGAGAAGATTGCTTAAAATAAAAGCTGGGCAGTGTTTCTGACAACATGAAAAAGATAACACCTTTTGTAATGATGTCACCTTTGGGGAAACAGCGCATCAGTATGCAATGTCTAACAAACTGTGGAGGAGACATTCATCCAGGAGAAATGTCATGCCCAGAGGTGCTGCAATTCTGACAGGCTGAGAAAAACATTGTAAGTCAGACAGGAATGCTCACTATTGTGGCACAAGAATCTTTTTAGTTTCTTTTTACCTAATTCACAATATTAAAAGTATTTAAATATTTACAATTTTATGCATTTTTATTACTAATTGTTATTTCCAGTTGTGGTTGGAAGTAAAAGTATGTTAATTGCTGAGTTGTAGTTGCAGTGTCCTGGTAGATTACTGCTATTCATGAAGTAAATGAGAATTTGCTTTAAGCAGGCAGAAGAAAGGTGACAATCAACATTTTTTAGACCACGTGTCTTTACTGAAAACCATGCTACAAACTTTTTAACATAAGCAGTGGGTCTGTAGTTGTTTTATTGTAGCAACTACTTTCAGCTATTCACAAACAAACTTTTTTTGACAGTTTTTTTTCTTATAAGAGTTTTGAAAAGGTCAAAGCTTTTTGACCTTTTCAAAATGAAAGACCTCACTTTTTTTCACCAACAAATGACATTTTGAAAAATAAACTAAACCTAGTGAAACAATTTTTTTAAAGGTCATAACCAAATGACCTAGACCAAATTAAAAGAATGTTTTTGGAAAATTTAAAATGTTTTCTCTTTTACATTATGTTAAAAGACAGGAAATATATTTGAGATATTTGAACCATTCACAGGATGACAAGAGGAATCATTTTCCAGTTGCACTGTAATACATGGAAGATTCAGGTTTTAGACATGTTAAATATTTATTGTTTTTTCACCCAGAGAGAGAGATTATATCAAGTTGCTCAGGGACTTTTACATCTGAGTTTTTAGTATCTCCAAATGTAATCTCTGCCACACATCTGGATACCATGTTTGCCCACACTCATGGTGAATTTGTACATAAAGTTAGATTCATCTCTGTTTCCTATGAAGTAGACCTGAGAGGGTTGAATGTTGTTCAGCTTGGAGAAGAGAAGACTCAGGGGAGGCCTTATTGTAGCTTTTCAAATATATAAAAGGGTCTTGTAAGAAAGATGGAGAAAGTCTTGTTACTAAGGCCTGCAGAGGCAGGGCAATGAACAATGGTTTTAAAATGAAAGAGTATACAGTTAGTTTGGATAAAATGAAGAAATGTTTGATGATGAGAGTAGTGAGATGCTGGTTGTCCATGGAAATTTCCCAGAGAAATGACAGATTTCTTTGGGATGGGTTGCCTAGGAAAGTTGTGGATGCCCCATCCATGGAAGTGTTCAAGATGAGGCTGGTTGGAACTTTTGAATAACCTGATCTGGTCAAAGAGGTCCTTGACTGACACAGTGCTTGAGAGGGTTCCCCAGCCAGCCCTGGTCTCAGACTGTGCTGGGAGTGGTCTCTCCTGGTCTGGAATAGACCCAGGCAGAGATAAGGCAGTGGCTGCCAGATCCCCTGGCAGCAAGACTGCTCTCTGTAGCACCAAGGTGGGAAAGGCATCGAGGATTAGGGCAAAAACCAGAGAGGGATCCTTCACATGATTCCCAAAGGTTCCTTGGAGAGGGTCAGGGACAAAGAGACACAGAACTGGGGTGTGCAGGGGGTTTTATAGGGGGAGGATCCCAGGGGCAGACACAAACTTACAAGCAATAAGGGAGGGAGAGGGGAGGAGTCCAAGGTGGGATTGACAACATCCTGAACTAAGGAGGGAGGACTGGGGACACGTGGGCCAATGGGGCATCGAGGTTTGGGTGACACCCCAAGTGCAGGGATAGGCTGGAGGGAGGATTGACAAGGAAGGGTCTGGAACAGGGGATGGGACCACTGTGATGGATGGGAAGGAGCTGGGCAGGGAAACAGTGACTGACAGGGAAGGAGCTGGAACATAGGGCAGGGTTTGCCATTTTAGGAAACTTCAGGGGTGGATACGACAGTAGGGATTGACCAACTTAAGAGAAACATAGGGGTACATTGGAATGAGCTATGAACAATTGAACTGTAAATAACATACAAATATAAAAACTAGGAAATTGAAACAAACACATCACAACCCTTGACCGTGGTAGGGGATTTGAAGTAAATGATCTTTGAAGCTCCCTGTCAACCCAACCATTCTAGGAATCCATGATTCTGTGTTGTAAAGTATGTCTATTGTCTCTCATACTACTGTCCACCTTTGTCTTTGGAGTTGCCCTTGAACATTTTAAGAGTGAACTCTGACCTGCCCAAATGGGTGTTTCCCTACTGTCAATCCCAGAGGTGCATCCAGCCGAACTTGGTGCTTTTAACTGCAACCCTATGAAGTCAACATTCCAGGGAGCTTCTTTTTACTACCTTATCTAGTCCACGTTTGAGTATTTGGCTGTAGCAATATTATAGGAGACAGTATCAAAGGATGCTTTGTTAATATCAAGTCATGGGACATGCACTCTACTCCCATCCATGTATCATGGATCACATGATACAGTCTGTGTTCAATAGCATGCATTTCTTGCATGCTATTGCTATTGCATTCTTGCAATAGTTTTGAAGGCATAGGGCTGCACTGGAATACTTTGGTGAAAGGCAATTAAAGTTTTTCTATGTAAATCTTTATAGCTCATTTCAGCTCTCTAAAACATATTTTTAAAATTCTATTCTTTTAAATTGAGACCACAAAGAAATAACCTTTTGATGTTTAATTCAGATGCATCTGAGAACAAGTGGGAATTGGAATTTTAATGAAAGTTTGTAAATTTGTAGATGTGTATCAATTTTATAACTGACTTCTTAAAGGAGAACAAAACATATTTCTACTACACTGAGATCTATAGTATTACCAGAACTGTAGAAAGAGTTTTAGTGGTCAGAGCAGTTTAACTCCAAGTCTATACGGCTTTTGTGTTTAGATCAGTGGTCAGTGTTATTCATGATCCCAGTAAGAAATGGACTCGGGCTCTGTAAGGTATTTCCGAGATTCCCACTTATGGGAGCTAACAGAGTAGGGAAAAAGGCAATAGATAGCCTCATGGTCCTTCCCAGGTGAGAACTCCAATGTGTAGAGTGTCACAGGATGCGTTGCTGGTCAGGGCTCAAGACATAGAAATTCGCCAGCATTGTAGTCTTTATTGGTCTTCTGGCCTTGGAGGAAAACTCTTCTGTTCACAGCTTCTGCCATGAAAGAAATGGACTTCTGCATAAGAACTTGCAGGTTCACTTTAAGGCAAAGATAAGGTCACACAAGCGATATAATCACCAGTACCAAGCATGAGCTGCCTGCAGCCTCCTCTGTTATAACTGGTCCTCTAAGTTTATCCTGTAACCAAGGGAAAGTAACACAATGCAGGCCTGAGGCTGTGCTGTCCATGCAGTGTAGCACTGGAGAGCACAGCCTGTAACAGATCACTGACTCCTCAATGTGTGATAGTCTTCTGGGTAGCCTCACTTTATCTCCAATACTCCATTTCATATTCTTTGGGCTGCTTTCAGCTACTGCTGTGAAGTAGGTGTCCTTCCAAAAGCAGAAGAAGCATCAATTGCAACTGAAGTAGAGATAATTTATACTATTCAGCCCTCTCCTTAGATAATGCTCTCATGTCCTCTTAGATTTGTCTTGTCTTTACGTGAAATACCCATAATCCAGAATAGCATGGGTTTTGCATGTATGGAGAAGGAATGAGCACCAAAGAAATGCCCCAACTGCTTTTGTCACTTTACTGCCTGTAGAGAGAAGTATCAGCACACTGGATGGATTCTCCAAAGAATAGTGTTGAAATGAGAAAAAAACTGATTGGAAAAGTTCTGTCATTTTCTAATCTGCAACACTGGGGTGCTTACCCGGAATTCCAATAAACACACACAGATGAAATTCAATAAAGTAGACAAAGTGTGGGCTAAATTTTTATTCTTCTTGCAGTACTTGCAATAATATGCTCCTGTCAGTGTACCTACTGTAATTTACACTGTATGTGGGGAATAGAAGAAAGAATAGTTGGAATCAAGTTTAGTAGGTAGCAGGTTTATTTGTCTATCTTCTTTCTCTCCTTCCAATATACCTTTTTTTTCCCCCCAGTAATTAACTTTTGTGGGTATTTAATTTAATTCTCTCGGCATCAGCCTTTCTGGATTATTGTTTTTCCAATATTTATTCTCTGTATGATGGCAGTGCAATTATCCTTACAGGCATTTCAGTTTTTCTTACTTTTTTTCATAGTGCTTTACAGCCAAGTGATACAAGTTTGATTAAAGTGGCAGTTTGGTCTGACTCATTTATGGGCTTTGTGTGCCTTTTACTCCAAGTGCTACAACTGTAAGCTTTTAGTGATGAGCAGAAAGCGGGGAGGGGGTTCTCTATTTGTTCTAAAGTGTAAGGACTAAACTTAATCCTTAAGCAAACAAACTTTAAGTGAGATTGATGAGTAAATTCTGTATTATTTGTGTTCCAATTAATGGATTTTTCATGTTTGTACCATTAATACTTAGTAAAAACAGTGGAATATATTATAATGCCATAAATTCCTGTCGGTGTAACTTAACAGGGAGAAATTGAGGACAGGATTGGGTTGTAGCAGTAGAATATAGCTGCAGAAAGAGCAGCATGACAAAGGCCAGCTTGAGATTCAGCAGATCACAGACTCTCCTAAGCTGTTTTGGTTGACAGATATCCTGCATTGTTTGCACTAGAGTGAAAGCTGGCCCTTTCCCTACTGTAACCCTGTAGACAACAATCCCCCTCATTAAAAAAGGTGAATTTGTAGTCTATCTCTGTGGTAGACCTTCTGAATCAAGAGCATTGTGCTCAAATAAAAAAAGGGCTTTAATTCTCTTCTCATTTAAACAGTGGAAAATGAGAAATAACTCTGAAGAATGAACTAGAAATGTCTGAGAAAACAGGGAAGAATTTTAGCTAAGTTAGTAATAGATATACATTAAAAGCCTACCATCATTGCAATATGTACTTGTTCAAGTCTCATATGTTATAAGGGCAAGGTTTTTTTAATATATTTGTGAATTTCTGATTCTATCTTCTTTCTAAAAAGCCTTTCTATTATGTAATAAATGCTGAGAATAGTCTGGAAAAAATGCTGCTTAGTTTATGAAGGAACAAAATCACATCTGCATATTAAGTCCAGAGGCTTAAAGTAATGACTTGGCCTTTGGTGGACAAATGTTGAATGACTGAATCATTGCTCCTTAAGTTAAATAGAGAAATACTGCAGATGTAGCTTTTGCCAGTTATGGCTTTCAGATACTCCTTGGGACTCCTGTGCCTCCAAATGCAATTGTCAACTGACCCAGAAATATCATGGCTATTTATGTAATTAGGTGGCTCACTCATCGTGGTATAACTGCCACCAAATACAATAGCAAACAAAATTATTTCATTTAGTTTGCACTTTTAGCAAGGGATCATTTGAGTAGCATATAAGAGTAAGGAGGTTTTTACTTATACTGAGATTTTTTCCATGACAGATCCTCTTACAAAAGATGTATGAGCCAAGCAATATTTTGGACAGACCTCAAAGCAGAGCTTTTAGGAGTGTACAGCTTAGATACCAGGAAGCTCAAGGCCAGGCTCTATAAGGCCTCGAGTAACCTGGTATAGTGGGAGCTGTCCCTGCCTGTTGCAGGGGGAGTTGGGACTAGATGATTTTTAAGGTCCCTTCCAACCCTTAGTATTCTATGATTCTATGACTCTAAGTGGCTCTTGACTTTAAAGTTTGTTTGAAATCAGAGAGAAAAACACATCTTCTGGGAGCAAAAATACTGAAAATATATTTTGACAGTTTTAGACATTCAGTGGTACTTTGACCTTGGTTAAAAATCTGGGCAGAAGGTAATTAAAATAAAATTGATAAGCTTGGATTAAAAAGAATGCTTCAGAAAGAATATTTCAGAATTTTTTGTTTGTCTCTCTCTTTCCACAAAACATTGGAGTGACATTGCAAATCATGATTATTGTGAAGAGAATTACTTACTAATAAGGGTAATCCTGACTACCTTATGAAGCAAACACAGGTAAAGAGAATATTATAAAGACATAAAATACTCCTAAAAACAGCTGCTTCTTTATCTACCTACAATGGAAAATATAATTAATATAAACTGAAAAATACAGAGGGATGCGTGAGATGATAAAAAAGTTTAAGAAGTAATCATTCTAAAGCTGGCAAAGCTTGTGTATGCTGAAGAGCTTCCTAATTAAATGTAGAACATCAGTGTTAAAGGTGTAGGTGAAAAGAAGCTGCCAGTTTCTGCCGAACATGAAATCTGAGCTAGATACAATCTGTAACTTATGTTCGTAACAAATATTCCAGTTTCTCCCACATTACCCAGGGAATGGTCTGTCATCAGAATTTATACATGTAATTATAAAAAAAATATTATTGATCAGCTGTGCTCTCCAACCAGGCAATACTGAGGAAGTATCTGTGTCAAGTGGACTTGGAAGCTAAACTAAAGTATCTCAGAAATACAGGGGACGTTCATGGTCATAATAGGTTGAATAACTGCAGCTTGTGGGATCAGGAAGGACCAGCACTGGTAGTTGCAAATATTGAGATTTGAAAACTTTACCAAAGCTGATGACATGTCTTTGCATAATGACTGTGTTTTCTATCACTTCTATTTTGAGTATTGTTCATGCTTCATGTTCTTTTTCATACCTATATTAGTTTGGTTTTGTGTTTGGGTTTTTTTTCAGAGATTTATAAAACATTGATGGCTTTAAGAGAATGCAAAAAAAAAAAAAAAAAAAAAAAGAATACAGAAAAAGGGGATACAAAACCTGGAGTTTTAAAACTGTGAAAGTGAAAGACTTTGAGAAATAGCAGGATTAATGAATAGCCTAACTTTAATTTGTGATGAGAGGATCTATCAAAATTAATCACACTTTTATATTTGTTAGGTGATTTTCTAAGCTAAAGAGAATATGTTACAGAATTACTTGTGGATTTTTCAAAATGATGATCAATGGGATAATGTTGGACTCTCTGTCCAGGCTTCACTGGTTGTACCAGATTCCCAAGGGCTATAATCAGAATTTAGATGCCTTACTCAAAACTAGACATTTACATTTGCATATTCTGGTTTGAAGCTGAGTCCTACACAAAGTGTTGAGAAATTCTAACTCCTTTTTTTGCTTTTTTAAATATTACAGCACATTCACTGTTTCAATGTGGGATGCAGCCTTGCTGTTCTCCTTTGTAGTAGACTTAGATCAAGCATATTTTGCAGTCACTTCTAAAGGAAAAAAATGCCTTCTGATGGAAAATGAGGAAGGGTGTTTTTTCCCATTCCAATTTTTAGAGATTTTTTAGCAATGAATATGGATCAAGGTTTTCCTGATACATTTTGTTCGTTTTTTGTTAAGTCTACTTTTGCTGTTTTCAGCTGTCTTAGATTATTCAAACAGAATGGCCCCTTACACAAAAGAATTATTTCCTAGGGCTATGAATAGCAGGACACAGACCCTGAACTGGATTCTGAATTCAGAAGGAACTAGCACAAAGAGAATGCAAAAGTGGCATGTCTGTGACAATCCATTTTGCCAAGCACAATGTGGTGCAGTTAAACTCTACTGTTTTGTATTAAATGGAATCTTTTTAAGAAGCTTGTTTCAATTTCTGAGTATGAGGTGCAGTAATCTACAAACTAAGAATGAGTGTATCAGCCTGTGAAATATTATTGCTGGGTCAGGAAAATTAGGTGAAATTCAGTATAAAAAGGGCCTTTTTCTCTGCATCATATCATCTTGTTGTCTCATCTTTGCTATGATCAGGTATTTTAAGAAGATGAAATATGATGTAACAGTGGAACAGCTCTACATATGTTTTATATTTTAGCTTGTGTTATTTCATCATCTTTATTGACTCCCGCACTTAACCCAGCCCATCCTCCTAACCATGAGATACACTGATCTAAATGCAAACTTGAACGATCACCAAGAAAAGAGATAACTCCACACTGCTAGCAGAGGAATTCAGGTGTTTTCTTCATAGAGTCTTACTGAGTTTGTGTATAAATTTTAGGGACATGCATTGTCCCCTTAGTATTTTAAAATATTTATTTATATTTTATTAGGAGGATATTTTCATGTGTGGCTTGGTGTCCTTATCTATAGTAAAAGCATGGTGAGAACTATGTTCAGTTTAATGGTATTCAGCCAAATTGCAACAGACTTAATCAGGGGGTAGTGAGCATCAACTGTTTTGAATTAAGTAGAAAATAAGTATCTAACTGTTGATGCTGCCACTTTTGTTGCCTAAAGCACAGTACCTGCACATTTTCTGATGCTGTATCTCAGAAGTGGGAGGAAAAATGCTGTTTTTATGGTAATTAATCAAAATCTAGTAAGAAACAAAGTTTATCTTGATTCATGATGAGTAGCAATGGCCTGCTAAGTATCCCAAAATACTGTTAAAATCTCAAGATACATTCTGTTAGTAGAATACAGTGAAATGACATCCAGGGAGAGAAATACTAAAATTTTTTAAATAGGCGAAATTTGACTGAGAATACTACAGCTTTACTACGTTAGTAATTATGTCTGTCAAAGAAAAGAAAAATCTGTTGAAAGAAAACACTGGTATATAGCCTATCAAAGAAACCCCTCTGAGCCTGACTGAAGAAACTGCTTTTCAGTGACCCTCAGAATACTGCCAAGGTCATCCAGTCATCCAGCCCTTTGCTTCTGTGCTACAGCCACTCATGCAAATTAAAGCTGCCTGCAGGCCTGCTGCAACTTGCAATATGCACATAGCTCTTCAAAGATTTCTGAATACGTGCGAGTAGATTATTTGGGTTAACTTTTTTTTCCAGTTCTTCTTTTATTGTCAGTCTAGGATTCTTGTTACCTCTACCCTTCTTCATCTCATACCATACATCCAATTTGCACATTTTACAAGAAAGAATGACTTTTTTTTGATGTAAAGTGAGATGTGGTCAAAAGGAAAAATTACATCAAGAAGAAAGCCTGGAGAAAGCACTAGGATGTGGCTGCCACAAAAACCTCGCATGTATTCCACTTTTTTTGCTTGAGCAGTTTCAGTGTTTGTTGTTGCTCTCATAATTTTGTTATCACTGCAAGCAGCAATGTAAGCAGCATTTTGAATTTCACTTGTTATGAGCTATGTTATAATTGTGTTGTTGCTCATTTGTGGCTGCATAGTGACTGAAACAGATGTGGCTTTTTGGGGTGAGCAGTGCTCAGGGGCATATCTCTTTGTAATTGCTCAGGGCGCTGATGAATTCAAAGGAGATAGCTCAATGTTATGGAAAAAAAAATTAAACAAGAGTGAGGACAAAGAAAAAACAATATAGTTCTGAGTTCTGGGACTACCTACTTGATATCTTTACTCTTTTATCTGTTTGTGTATTCATTTCATCATGTCCCTGTATAGCTTCACATGTGGCAGAAAGCGTAATAGGAGTTGCACTTCACGACAGAGCTGTCAGGCAGCTGCGCTCAGCTTTTTGTGTCATTTCATGGAAGTTGGAGCTGCTTGTCAATGCATTAAACAAATCCCTACCTTTCAGAGACAGGGCATAGTAAACTTAAGGACACTCTGTGCTTTTTTAGAGGTGAATGTGCTCTCATTTTTGGTTGAATTATACAGCTATAAGGACTTCCGAAGCAAAAATCACTTTTTGTCATCATTGCTTTTTGTCCTTGTTGAAAAGCAGGAAAGCTAAACAGTATGAATGAACATACCAAAGAATGACCAAAACCAGATACAAGCAGTTAAGAAAACAAACTCTTGGATGGATTTGAAGGTTAGACAACCTTAAGTCTCTTGTGAGGGAAGAGGATTCATTTGTTTTGTGGACATCTTGCTTAGGGATTACTCTGTAGCTCATCCATCCAGACTTAGTATCTCAGGGCATCATGAGATGGAGTCCCCTTTGTTTTCTCATTTGAGACCGTGATAAAAGCTTCACTTGAAGCCTTACTTCCTTCAGGGTTCTTTTCCTGCAGTGAGCTTCTGGTAACTGATGCAAAGACATTTCTGAAAATATTATAAGCTGTTCCTGTGGTACTTTGCCCAAGTAATTTCCAGTGATTCTTGGCATATCTTTATGTAAAGTGATCACTACTTATAAACATAGTCAAGAAAATGCCAGCATAACTTCACAATCTGAGCATAGATTCTGGGGTTTTTTGTCAGTGTTTTGGAAACAAGCTCTTTTGCCTTTGCCAAGCGAGCAGGCAGCCCCTGAAGCCTGGAAACATGTAACTGGTTCCCTGCCTTCTTCCCCTCCTGAAACTCAAGGTTTCAGGTAGTCTCTTCTCATCAGATTTTTCCAAAAATTAGCTTGATTTCTCTGTGCTTATAATACATACTGTAGCTAATAATGAGACTGGAAGAAAGAATACTCTTGGACTTTGGCTGTATTCCTGTCATCTTTTCAACCTCAGGCATTGTCAAACTCTAAATGGGTTGAAAAATTTATATGTCGTTGTTAAAAGCAGAATGTATTGATTAGGCAAAACTAGGTTTCTCAGACAATAACATTGATTTCATTTTCTTAAATTTAAAGAAGTAATTTTAAAATTTCTTCAAGTCACAAGTTAAATTTTTTTACCTGATATACCTGAAATGTTTTAATTTAGATCAGTTGGTCCA
This sequence comes from Sitta europaea, assembly GCA_013400255.1. Classification (NCBI taxonomy): domain Eukaryota; kingdom Metazoa; phylum Chordata; class Aves; order Passeriformes; family Sittidae; genus Sitta; species Sitta europaea. The sequence goes on from VXBS01002976.1 coordinate 56,069, forward strand.
TTATTTAATTTTGTTTGAACAAGTATCTCATGAAAACGAGAGCTGTAGTGCCTCCCATCCCAGGACTTTATCTGTCAAAATCCACCATAGTTTCTGAGCTGGTTGAATCACATCTGTGTGTTAGCAGCAGGCTATATCTGTGATGTATCATAATGATTGCATTTCTTTTCCAAATGTGCTCAGATCAGAGGCATAAATGGTTCTCAGACTGCTTCTGCATTATTGCTATAACTTGTTGGTTCTTACTGTTTGTTGGGGGAAGTCTGAAGACCATTAATGGCATGATACATGTAAGGGGGTTGAGAGTTTGGAGTCGACACTAGGTAAAATGCAGTATTTTGAATTGGGAAAAAATTAATCCAAAAATATCAGTGTTATAACAAAAATACTTTGTTACACTCATACTGTCATTTTAAAAAAGGCTTAGATTAAACAAAATATTGGATTGCCATTATTTCTTACAGGATGGCAGTTTTTACTCCTTATAGATTCCAATTTCAGCTCAACTTGCTTATACTAAATTAATCCAATCTTGGGAATAATATTCAACTACTAAGAACTTAATAATTGTGATTGGTATAGGCTTTTTTTGTCAAATGGTGTTATACATGACGTTTGAAATTCTTTCAGAGAATACTTAAATCTGCTGAAGCTTATATTTGCTGTTGCAGATTGATGCCAAAAATACTGAAAACTGAAAAAAAAAAAAAAAAAGTTTGTTTATTTGTTTTGTTTTGTAGGGTTTTTTTTGTTTTATTGATATCTCTGTCTTGGTGAGTGTGTTTGGTTGACCAATTGGAGCCAATACTCATCCAGGTCTCTAGTCCTACAAATGCAACAAACTGAGTAGCTGGTTTAGGTGTCTACTGTGTTACTGCTAGTCTGTACAAATAATGCAGAAGACACTGCCTTCTTTAAAAAATCACTTGGCTGTTTAAATTCACAGCTTCATCTTAAGAGAATCATATGCAGTGAGGTGTGCATATCCTTCACATTAATCTCTTTGGTTTTCAGGTCTTAGAGAAGGATGACACTACATACTCCACTAGTGCAAGATGGAGAGGCTTTTAATTGCTCTGACCTGGTGGGCCATGTTAGGCTGCCAAAGGCCAGCAACAGTACTTGTTTTTCACTAATGTAGTTCTAAGAACAAGCTAATATAGAAAGTCTGTTTAAAATAAACGTAACATCACATTTTTGTTTAAATGACAGTTTTGTACTTTTAGGTGATAAATTTTATCTTTTAAATTTCGAGGCTTTCTTATAGAGTGGGTAAGATGTACCTGCTTTGTAGACAAGTACATAATTTGTTCTGCTACTTCAGCACACCTTGTAATTTAGCAACCTCCCCAAACCTATGCTTGCATCATCACTGATTCACAAAATTTAATGGGTCTTTCTATAAAGGTACAAAAACCTTTTAGATTGTTTTTTTTCCTACACTCATACTGCTGGATCAAGCACAATACACCCACAGCCTTTCTACACAGAGTATTTGGCTTATCATGAAAGGCAGAAAACAAAAAAAAAAAACAAGCCACAAAGCCAGAGCAGTGCAGTGAGGGGGAGTGCCAGAGCAGTCCAGAAGAGGATTCTGTCAAATACATGCTTCTCACACTCAGTCTGCTGTGCCCATCCTGCTCCTTCCATTGGGAGCCATGGGACAGCTACGGCCAGAAGGCGGAATGGGAATGCAAAGGAAAAGTATCTTAGTACAATATGATAGAAGAAGCAAATATAACCAAAATGCTTTATTTTAAATATTATGTAGTGTATAAAATCAAATGGAAACAATGGACAGTACCATTTTGCCAGTCTGTAAACATCTATTCATTAATGCTCTGAGGATACTCTACTCATTCATTAGTACATTTATGATAGAGTTACCTAGAGTGCTTTTCAGCTGCTCCCATGTTGCTTAGGGTATAAATGAGTCCTGCAGGAGTTTTCTTTGCTGTTTCCTTTGTGAAGGGAACACTGCCCATACTCCACAAGGCAAAATACAATCTTTCTACTCATTCAGTAAGAAAAATAAGGGAAAAAAAAAAAAAAAAAAGCTTGATTTATAGGAAGTAAATGGTGTAATCCATTTCTGCCCTCTAATTTGAAGCTTTCAGGAACAAAAAAAAAATTTAAAATTGCTCATATAGCTAGCAACAATCAACAGTTTCTGCAACAAAATGGTCATGCACTTCCACACCTATGGGCTGATTATTGTAAGAGTGCCAGTTATGCTTTCAGATAAGAACATTTTTAATTTCTGGCCATCTTTTTCTTAGCAGGAACCAGTAGATTAGATAGAGAATAATATGTGTAGGTAGCTGGTTCCCATCTTCCTTAGCTGCTCAGTTGAATAAACATGCACTTGTTTAGCAAATAGCAGTGCTGGAGCTGTGAGGGTCTAAGTACAGAAATGTGGGGTGATTTGTAGGAAAAGGTTATGTCTTACTGTACAGGCTGAGGGAACAAAGAGTGGGGGGAAGATGGAGATGGGCTTTCAGGCATACTGAGCCATCTAAGTGAAGATTGGAAGCGTTCCTATAAGCTCAACCTAAATAGATCGATCAGTGAGGCAAGTTAGCATGCACTTGTGTGATCATTTTAGTGTAGATTGGGTGTAGATTTTGATTAGGATCCCTAAATCATCTCACAGTACTTAATCCATGGCAAGGAATTAGCTCAGAACTCATGCCATGTATTCCTGCAGACTAAAAGAAAACCAGAAGATGATCTGTAGGAACTTAGGGCCTTCCATTTTCTGGAACATACTAAAAAGAATCCAAAGTAATCTTTAAAATGCATATGGTGTAGACACTGAGTCCATTGCAATTATGTTGTTCAATATATCAGTTTCTGCTAAACTTCTTTGTGAGACAGATACAAATTTACATTTAAGTAGCTTGTTCCCATCATCTGTTTTAGTTTTAGGCTTGCAGCTTGTGCTTCCAGACCCAGCTTACATGCCTTCAAGTCTCCTAAATTTAGGGGGAAAATAGTTTGCATAATAATAATTTCATAATAATCATCATCATCTTCCTATAAATTTTGTCTTGAATTTTTGATTGCTTAAAAGGCATTCTTTGAAATGCTAATGGAAAGCAGTAGTAGAGGAGTTAAATATGTACTTTCACTAAAACATTGGCATTCTTCACTCTGTTCTGAAACATGCCAAGGTAAAGAAATGTGTGAATTATCTTTCACTAGTGTGAAACTAGCAAGAAAAAAGAAGACAATATGTTCAAAAAATCAGTTTCACAAGATTTGGAATCACAAGCTCTGAAAACCTTAACAGAAACCAAATGGTTTCTTTGTGGTGTTACTATAGTACAAGAATTTAGATGACATGGGGATTATGCTGTGTGTTTCTCCCTTAATATACTTGAATTTCTTTACAGTTTAACCTTCACTCTGACTTTTGGGGATATTGGAACAATTATAGATTTTCTATCTATGTGCTTTATCTTGAGTTTTTGATATTTGTTCTCAGCTGTAACAGACTTGTGTTTTTGTTTTTTTTCTCAGGGAAAGATAACGAAGGTTATAGCAATACTGAAAAAAGAACATTTTTCATGAAGGACATATATTAGCGTGGACTAAGGGCATAATTGAAGTTGTTTTTGATGTAGCTGGAAACAGTTGAGTCTGAGACTACTGTATGCACATGAAAGCTCTGTTTCTTACAGTTGTGCTTACTGCAGCACTTTTCATTGCAGCACTGAAGTACTGGCATATCTGAAGTACTGAGATGCTGGACTTTTGCAGCAGAGACAGAAACAGAATGAAAATTCAGTGGACATGGGATTCTGAGGTCATAGATCTCACTATGCATAAAAAAGGGAAACTGTAAGGGAAAGTGTTTTTCCCTAAAGCTTGCCTTTGCTTCAGTATTCTGAATTGGAAATATTAATTAGAAATATTAATTTAAAATACTAAAATATATTTTACAGATCCTTAAAAGTATCCAAAGCAGGTATGAGGGAGTAGATACTTTTGTGAATAGTTCTTGTCACATAATATGGGCATTCTAAGGAAACTGGCGCAGGGGACACCAATTGAAAGACTAGTCTGAAAGAGGAATCTAATATTAAATCAGTTTTAACATACAAATACATAGAAAGGCAAGAATGAAAATCCTGGAAGGATGAGTAACCAAGACTAGTCAGGCATTAGCTTCCCTCCCACTATGATAGGAGTCCATGCTGGGAGAAGTTATGTTTACTGAGACAGATGGCATGGAAGTATGGAAAGTGCCTCATTGCAGAGAGTTATGGTAGCATCAAGTGCAATTGAAACAAGCTAAGGAAGGATTTTGCCAAAATTTTATGTGGAAAAGATGTGAGATCAGAGAATTTCCTCAGTCCTAGAACATAAAAAAGATTAAATACTCTAGGCAAGAAAACACATCTAGATATGACATCAAATTCAAAGCTGAAATAATAAGACTCCATCAGATCAATAAGACAATCCAGCGTGAATCCTCAAGGATGAATTAGAACCAGGTACAATTTTTTTAAAAACTCTATCAATTAACATAAAAAAAGGGGAAAACAAACAAGCAAACAATGAAAGCTTTCTTACAGTGAGTAATAGCCAAGCAGCAATTCACAAGTTCTAGAGAACTCTAGTGGGGAATGAATCCTAAAAAGGAGAGACTGAAGACAACTCATGAACTTCCATATGTAAAGTACAAGAAATCAGCTCTATACAACCAAAAGTAAGAATCCATTTTCAGAGTAAATTTCTCTGTCCTGGCAAAGCTGCTATTTGACCTCCGTGAAAGACCATTACTGTACAATCTGAAAATAATGTTACCCCCTATTGACTAATCATTACGGTGGTTGTAAAACAACTGCACAGCAAATTATAGATCTAGAAACGACTGAAGGTACTGAAACGGACATGGCTGTCAGTGTCTGCTTCATATATTGATAATAATCTTGTGTGACCTTTCCAGGGAGGGAATATTTATATCCTGTGGAGTCATAAATCTGGCACCTGACATTTAGTTTTTGCACATAGAGCTGGATGAAATGTTCAGTACACTGATGTCTTTGCAATGCTATTTTATCACTACAGATGGCTCTGCACAAGCACAGAGGGAAAGAAAAATTCTGGTATCTTTATGAGGATAACAACATCCATCCAGGAGAGATTCAGTGGGATGAAAACATTTTAACTAACATCCTTCGTGTACATGTCATAAGCTGTGACAGTGAGGCAGAAAACAGCCTCACAACAGGATGGTAATACTTATAAAGAGGGAAGGACAAAGAACTAAGATCTATTCTTAAGATACTAGGATTTGGTATCCTATTTTCAGAATGGAGAAAGTGAAGTCGGATTCTAGTGGGTTAGGGCAGATAAAAATAATGCCTGTCTCAGAAGTGAAAGTGGAGGGCTTTTATGTATAGAGAAAGCATAGAGATATTATGACTCCTACCTAAATTTTGGCCTCATTTGTGGGCAGGAGAATGTAGATCAGTATCTGGACAAGAATATAGAATAACAGACCCCAATAGCACAGCATAAAACATTTGAAACTGCAAGATTAAATTCCTGCCCTGAGCTCCTGGACAGGTGAAAAGATGGAAAGAATACTGATGGCAGGAAAGTTAAAAGAATAGCCAGATGTTTGTGGGAGTGTACATTTAGAGGGATTCAGTTCTTCTGTGGCTGTACCCAAATATAGAAAGAGCTTCTGGCTTAATCATTAGGGATGAAGTGGTACTACCAGCTTAGCAGTGGTTATCCTGCTGTTAAAATTGAACTCTCAAATTACAAATGTTCATTAGTAAGAACTATGGGCAAAGCCTCCAAACTGTTGACATAGTATGTTGCTGTATCTCAGTACTGGGAGATGTAATATCAAAGAACCATGGAATATTATGAAAACCTGTGTTTTTGTGATAGTTGCTCTGCAGCCTGAACATTCCTGGAAAATGGTAAATTGCTAAAATGGTTACTGTGCATCATCATGATTTAATCAATTTTTCTGCTTTAAAAAAATAAGCAATAAAAACTCAAAATAGTTATTGAGTGACATGACTGATTAGCACAGCAGGCATAAGTCATGTAGAGCAGAATATGAAAAAAATGTATTATATTTTTGGAACATGGAGCTGTACCTCTGGGACATCATAATCAGGAGCTACTGCAAAAGCATTTTTGTCCCATTGGGATTTGCAGTTTCTGCTAATAGATTCAAGAAGGTTAGGATGATTGTGTGCAACAGGTTTCCATAGATTAAAAAAGAAAAAAGAAAGCTTTTTGGTAGTCAAGATGGAGAAGGGAAAACCAGGAAAGGAAAAATATATTAGAGATTCAAAGAGATCTGTTACATCTAAATGTTTTAGGAAACTGCATACCAGATCTAGGCAATAACCAACAGAATCACAGAAGTGACTGCAAGCAACCTACCAAAATTTGTTTTTTTTAGAGTCAGAGGAAGCCTCAAGCTTGAATAAAAGAATTGGGAATGATACTGTGGTGTGGGCATATGAGGTGTAGACAAAATAATCACTGTGAGTCCACCACCATGTTGCATCTCTCCTCAGATTAGTTTTTTTGTAAATTTGGAAGAGACTGACATGTTACCAAATAGCAATGTTACATGCAGTCAGAAATAGTACAACAGAAATTCACATAAAAGTAAAGTGAAGTAAAACCTCAGGTTTCTGAAGGGAAAATATTTGGAAGAAGGACAAAAGTAAAAATGTAAGTAGAGCAGAAACAAAAATAATCTCTTAATTTAATGATAACTTTGCTGTATTTTTTTTTTTTTTTTTTTTTGTGGTGGGGGTATGTCTTAGAATCATTCACCTGTGACTGTTTCCTGAAGCTTAAGGAACAAAGCACTTTTGCTGTACTCCTGTCATCTTAAACTCTGTGTTGAATATGTAATCATATTACATGTAATTTAAAAAAAAAAAACAAAACAAAACAACAAAAGCTTTAAAAATTTTAAATGTTTAAAGTCTCTAATGGCCAAATAGAAATTTTCAACTTGCAAACTATCAAGAATTTCAGGCATTTACAGGCAGCAGAAAGGGTTTAGAAAGTGGTGGTGATCCATTTCAATGTACTAAAGTATTCCTTAGGGAAATAACTAGTGTACACTGAGGTGTTTGGCATAAGTTACTTAGATGTTGTCAGGGAAATTGAAAAAATTATTTATTTTCTTAGGGAGCATTTTATCCTGGGTTATGGATATGGGTGTTTCAGGACTGTAACATAATTATGCAGAAATATCTCCTTTGGCTGATTTTTAAATCTCAAATCATCATCATCATCATCATCATCATCATCATCCTAATAATTTATTTCTAAGTTTCCAGAGAACACTTTATAATTCAAATTAAGTTATATATAATTTTAAAAGTATATTATTTTAAAAAAATAATATATNTATGTCTTAGAATCATTCACCTGTGACTGTTTCCTGAAGCTTAAGGAACAAAGCACTTTTGCTGTACTCCTGTCATCTTAAACTCTGTGTTGAATATGTAATCATATTACATGTAATTTAAAAAAAAAAAACAAAACAAAACAACAAAAGCTTTAAAAATTTTAAATGTTTAAAGTCTCTAATGGCCAAATAGAAATTTTCAACTTGCAAACTATCAAGAATTTCAGGCATTTACAGGCAGCAGAAAGGGTTTAGAAAGTGGTGGTGATCCATTTCAATGTACTAAAGTATTCCTTAGGGAAATAACTAGTGTACACTGAGGTGTTTGGCATAAGTTACTTAGATGTTGTCAGGGAAATTGAAAAAATTATTTATTTTCTTAGGGAGCATTTTATCCTGGGTTATGGATATGGGTGTTTCAGGACTGTAACATAATTATGCAGAAATATCTCCTTTGGCTGATTTTTAAATCTCAAATCATCATCATCATCATCATCATCATCATCATCCTAATAATTTATTTCTAAGTTTCCAGAGAACACTTTATAATTCAAATTAAGTTATATATAATTTTAAAAGTATATTATTTTAAAAAAATAATATATGTTGAAGCTACATAATCCAATAAATATCAATTGAGTCATAAAATGCTAATGTTTGTACACAGCATTATTGTAGAAATGGTTTCTGCCACCTAAATAAATTACAAATGTGCCAGAACATTTTATTAATGTACAAGAAAACTGAAAGCTTGCTGTGACAGACTTTCTTCTTTCTTTGCCCTCAAATTAAGTGAACATTTACATTTTAAATCATGGCCTGATACAGTCTAAATGGCCAAAAGCAGCAGAAAAACTCTTAATTAATGCCTGCATTTATTAGCAATTTTTAACTAAAACCCACTGCAATTTGTAAAAATTATTATAAATCATTTGAGTGTATACTCTGCATTTGACAGAATGAAAATGCACTTAACTTTCAGTGACCAATTTTTAAAACAGTTTGTTCTACTTTGAAGCCCAATGTTATGGACATTTTCAACCCATTGCCTCATTAACTACATTCATATTAAAATACCACTCCATTTCAAATGAGAAGATAATTATAATACCTTGAAGCAAATGAGATGTTATTGCAATAATTAAATCTGAAATGAGATGCAGATAGTTTGGACCTGCTGCTTTGCTGGCTCTTTAGTACTGAATACTGTTTCCATTGGTCACACTGAATTACAATATTGCATACCAATAGCAAGGAAATACCTGGTAGATTAAAAGCACTCTTGCAGGCTACAGGCTGAGAGCTTATTGACCAGTTGATACTTTGTTCACCATTTGCAATGCATTGCTTATTTTCCTATGTAGCTTTTCAGTTGTATACTCCCTTTCTGCATAGAAGAAGGAAAAGAAGGATGCTGTAAAGTTCATTCTCTTTCTTTAATTTCTATAATCATGGTGATGCCCCTCTGTCTTGAGTATCTGACATTGTAGAAAGTCAGGGAGAAAACAATTACTATAGACTGTTCCCACTGTACTGTCTCAAGACTGAACATTCTAATCATGTCTAGCTGAGGAAGAAGTTTTTACAGCCTTTTTTCCCCCAGCTCTTAGAGACATCAATGTGGGGTTTAGAGTCAGGGCCATCTCTATGGAAGAACAGCAGTCTAAAAGTTTTTACAGTCAATTGATCTCATAAACCATAAATTTGTCAGTTCCTTTTGTCCATATTCTGTCTGTTTATGGCATCTGCTTTCAGCAGAAGAAGCAACAGAAGATATTTTGCTGTTTTACTTGAGAAAGGTAGAATTTATCTTTAGGAAAAGTTGCAGCCACTCTTTTTAATCCTTTTTCTTATGCTCCAGTCAGGTAAATTAAAATTTACGGATAAGTGAGTTATAGTCTGTACATTAGTTGTTGGTTATAATTTTAAAGCTGATCAGCATTAATAAAGACACTTCAGGTAATTTTGCCATCTTGTTTCACACATATCTTCATAAAAGTAGTATTTGTAAATTAAAATCCTACAAGCTGTAATACAAAACACTGTAGTGGTTTGCAATAGATAATCCTAACCTTATTTTTTATGACTGGTTGTTAACTTGTACCACATATAGAGCAGACACCCCAACTAGAAAAAAAACCCAAGAATATTTCATATTTCTTGTTTTGGGTATACCACATTGCTGGATGTCTTCCAGCATTATCTTTTGATGCTGAGAGCATTATTGTTTACATAAAAGGTTAAAAAAAACCCAACAAAAAACAAACCCTGCAAAAATTACAAGCAGAGATTAAATGGACAATGCAGAAGGGGATTTTCAGCAACATGATTTCCATTTGGCAGAAGGCTGTTGCCTTAACAAAAGATGTGCTTTTCCCCAGAGGCAGTTTGCCATAAAATCAATGTTTGTAAAAGTTTTATTCCATTTTATGAATCTCAATTCATGGCAGAACTGTGAATATGCAGGAGGTATAGAAACCACATGTATTACATTTATACTGCTTTAACTAATAGGCAATCTGGTAACTATCAAAGGAGAATTCATATCAGGTAGGCAAGTGCAGCACGTCTGAGCTCCCTGGTGGCACAGCATAAATGGCACATTGAGACATCACAGAAAATTAGCTTTCACGTTAGAAGCCAGTTACTCCAGGTTTAAGGCTGTATCTAGGCAATCCAAACACCCCCTGCTCAGAAGCTACCTAACCTGGATAGTGCTCAGAAGTAATTTCGTGGCTTTCTGCTTGGTGATAAAAGTGCCCTGCTGTTGGTCTGCAGCAGTGCTCTGCTCCTGGGGAAACACCAGTGCCAGGCATAGCCACACATTCCCCTTTCAGCCCAGGTTCACCAGGCTCCAGGGCATGGGCAGAGGAAGGACCACTGTTCTCCTTGGCCTCCCAACATGATGGGCCCCTTCTTAAAATTCACCTGCAACTGGTTTCATGTTGTGAGTAGATTCAGAGAAAAAGGAGAGTCAACTGTGCCCATGCTGAAGCAAAAGGATAAAATTTACAGTGATTGAAGGACTTTAGGGCTGAAGAAATACCCCAGAAAATCTGGTCATGGTTGCATGGAGCTTGTTCTGCTGTGGTTTCCAACCACCTTGGAGAGCAAGGCTTCTTTCCAGAGTGACTCCAGCATTGCTGAAAGGAGGAGGAGAGGATAAAGCACAAGACTGCGTGGCTGGTGATTTAGGATGTGTTTGGAAATATCCACCGATCATTTTGTCCTGCTGCTTTTGATTTCTGCGAGTATTTGTTTAGGAAATTCCACTCTTATTTTCGTTTACACGTGGGTAATTGTAATTGCTCTATTCAAAGCTGAGTACAGGCAGTGACATGTGCCAGTTATGTGGGAACATGTGCTTAGATATCCTTTGTTTTATTCTTTGTAATAATTTTACAGAGTGTCTTCTGACTACTTTAGGACCAATAGCATATATATATGACAGATTATCACAGTACTGAGCAAGGCTACAGACTTCGTTTCCTTGTCTCTCTTTGTACTGCCACAAATCTCATATTCCTTTCACCATGTCACTACAGGTTTAACAAAAAACTCCAACAAAACAAAACCCACAAACCCACAAACAAACAAACAAAACCCACAAAAGAACCAAACAAAAAAAAAAAAAAAAAAAAAAAAAAAAAAAAAAAAAAAAAAAACAAAAAAAAAAAAAAAAAAAAAAAAAAAAAAAAACCAAAAAAAACCAGGAAAGAGAACAAAAGAAGGCTCTTGTATGTCTAAAACCTTAGAATCGCTATGTGGAAAGTCACTGCAATGGATTTACTCCTGAGTAGACAGACACCTTTTCTCAGCACTAGGTCAGGCACACAAACAAGGAGGAATACAAGCAGGAGATCAAACACCTGCAGTCAAGTGTTTTACTGGCTGGTGCAGGAGAGTCTTCTCCACAGTGGTTTTTTTTTTCCAATAAACCCTTGTGAAGCTGTTAGCTCTTACCACTTTTGGCGATGCTCAGCAGGTGGCTCTGGAAGCTCAAACACACTTCACAGTTTCAGTGTCTGAGTGATTTTGCAATTTCAAACATGCAGGAACCTTTCATTAGATTTAACTGTGTTTTTAGAGACAGGGTCAACATGAAGATTTCTTTCACTAACTGGAGAGCTTAATTGGATTGTTCTTAAATGATGAAATACATAACAGACTGAAAGAGCTCTCTGAAGTCAAGTGTCATTATTTTATCCTGTGATATGTTGTACTGAAATTTCAGATTTTAGGGTGCAGGTAAAATTACAGGACTCTCATAGGGAGCCCATACTCCTTTATGTGCAGTATATGAATAACTTGCATTGGTTGGAAGGGGGTGGTAGAAAATATCTGCAGGTCGTTTTTTGATTCAGATATCTTTGAAACTGCTTCTTCTTGGACCTTAAAAATCTCATGCCATCAAACTTTGAGGCCTGACACCTTTTTGAATACAGACTGAAGTAAATGTGTTTGCTGTGAACAATCAAACTTCAGTTGCTTTTAGTATTTTTATCTACATTATTTATGATAAAAAATAAAATATTGCTGTTTAAATTGTTTTATAATTGTAATTTTGCCTAAAGGAGAACATTTGAAAAATTACATTTTCTGAGGTTATTTCTTAAAGCTGTTTCTGTGGCCTAAATCTATAATGCCAGGTAGAAAGCCTATAAAGAAATAAATGCACACTTCCCCAGCTTGCAAAACTGATAATGAAATATTAAAAGCTCAAAGCACACAAAACATTCTTTTTATAGTATACTTTTCATAATTTCAGTCTAGCATGCAGTAGGAAAATGAAGATCAGAACTGAGTTCCTAAAGGAGTTCTGTGTGTGATAATTGGTCTTTTAGTGAGAAATGGTTATGACAATAAGGCATCTTGCATTTATTCTGATGTTGCCACACATCATGAAAGTTTTGATAATTCAAATTCATGTATCTATTTATGTTTTCTTTAACTCACAGTTGCCTCATCTGCACTGTTCCAAAATTTATGCCTTAAACAGCTCATAAATTAGAATCACTGAGAGTTCCCTTAGTGAAAAAATCAAGTGTAAATGATTATTACTTTATAAAATAGGGTTTACATCTGCTGTCATATGTCTGATACTCTCAGAAAGTAACAAGAAGGGCCTCTCAATTGTAAACCAGCCTTTCCTGTTCCTAGTTCCTCCTCCTCTTAGTTCTGGCATCCTTATCTTACTCAGCTGGCAGAGAGATGCTGCAATAAAATGAAATTTAAAAGTTACATTAGGCCTGTAATGTACTACTTATCAGTGACAGGAAGGGTGCTTGGACTGAGTTTGACATCCTAGCTTGTATCCACGTAGTGGCACGAATGCTGTCACCCAGACTCCTCCACAGAAAATAATTGTCCCAGATCAGAATGTGCAAACGTGTAAGAATCTATGTAGTGTGAGTGACAGCAACATTAAATCCCCACTGCAGAAGTGTAAAGACTAACTTCACAGTATGGAGACACCTAACAGAGACTTACTGAGTAACTTCATAGACCTCCTGAGACTCAGTAAGAATTTTTTAAGTCTGTTGTATATTCACGATGTCAATTTTCATTTTAAATATTTTTAAAACTTTTGGAAATTAGTAACAATTTGCCTGTTGTGATTTTTCAGTTAATAGAATTGTTTTACTTTGGGTTCTAAATGAAGCTTTATGCTGCAAAAAAGTGACAAAAATGTTACTCAGAATTTAATGTCTCAGGATATTCCATGAGGCAAGAAATAAGCAAATTTTCACTTACAAGTTTGAAATATATAATATTTCCTGTTAAGCATCTTTACCTTTTGTAAGCTGTCCATAGTGTTTTTCTTATTGAGTTTTATTGTTTGTATCTTGTTTAGTTATATTTCATTTTTTCCCCTTAAAATGAAAACAGTAATTCATATAAAAAAGTATGTTCTGTATATATGGGGAAAAAAACCTGACAGCTAAAAAAGAATATCTCTCTCCTTTTCAAATATCAAATGCCCCTTAGCCATTGGTAATTGATTACTTTATTCCAGTCTCAGTCCTTTCTACTCAAGTCTTCTTTCACTAGCTAGTTCATCAACCAGATTTTACTGTCACCTTTTGTTCTTGTTTCAGTGACTGGTTTTTGCAGCTGAACCTCTTACTGTTCAGGATATAGCTGCTTGTTTGTTTGTTTGTTTTTAGTTCTGAGACGAATAAAAGCATATTAAGGTTAATGAATGCAAAAATTCTCCATCAGTTTCCAGAGATGAGAATGTCAGAGGTTCAAACTGGTTAAGCTCCCTAGTAACAGAGACATAATAAACAACATTCAGAATAAAATGATTTTAGTTGAAGTCAGTAATGATAAATTCATTGCAGTGCTTTAATCTCCTTCTTTCCACTAGCCTAAATTTCTTTCCTCTCTCCATCCTATTTCCAGTTATTTGTACTTCAGTATTCATTAGTAAATTGTGACAGTACCAGTTATTATTGCTACCTTTGTATTAATGTGATTTGAAGTCATTGTTATCTCTCAACAGATTACTCTGGAACCTCATAATATGGAAATATTGAAATCTTGATGGCTATAGCTGCTTGCATGATTTGAATGCATCAGATTATACCAGCTCCCTGGCTGGCCTGGGATCCTGTGGCCTCTATATGCAGAAATACAGTAGCATTTTGTATAATATAAATTAGTAGGGTTTTGTTTTTTTTTTCTGGGAGGGTCCACTGAAGCAATGTTGTAGCAATATGGTTTGGTGGAATATATTGTTGTATCAATCAGAAATCAAATTGGTATTTGAATTTATATATCAAATATAAATTGATGTGTTTAGAACTATTAGCCTCTGTCAAAAGCTTCATTTGAAAACAGAAGCTTCCTTAATTGTCCTAGAAAAGGTACTCCATCTGTGTCTAGATATGTCTGATTCCACTATCCCTGCTTTCCCTGCCCTAATACTTAAAAATTAATACTGCTCAATTCTCAGAAATATAGTCATCTAATTAAAATTAGAGAGCAGTAAAACAACAGTACAGGAAGGCAGGAATCAGAGAGGCATAGTTATATGTCTTAATGTATTTTTTCTGTCCTGCTAGTAAAACTGTAGTGGTATAAAACCAGTTCAACAACCTCAGAAGGATTTACATGGTAAAACTACTGAAGGCTGCCTACTAGATTATTGTTATTATCACAGATTTACCACTGGGGTGCTTCTTCTTTCCTGATGTTGTACCCCCTTTACTCACAGTTTGCAGTGTGCCATTCAGAGGTTAGTGTTCAGTGGTGCACCATCAGAGTCATCTGTGGGCCAAAGTCCTGAAATTTGGAAAGCCTTTTTATATCGATCTAAACCTTTTACCTTATATATGGCTGCTGGAACAGGAATGAAAAATGCTAATGCTTGTGTCAGTATAATCCATGAAAAGAGCATTTTCCTAAATGCATGGTCCATTACCCTCCTGGCCAAGCTGGAAAAAGCAAGAATTAAGTGGGGCTTCTCCTCCTGTGACATTCTAGAAGACCTCTTTCAAGACTAAAATTAAATTAAGCTTAAGATGTGCACAGTGAAGTGGCCATACCTTGCTATTTAAAAAGGAAAAATTCTGGCTTTACTTTGAGCAAGCATTTCAGTATGGAAAAATAAAAGCTTGCTTTTACTGGCCTTATTTTTCTTTTGCCTCACTGTCAACAGCTGCACTGTACCTTTTGTTGTTTGTTTGAGTATAAATACACTGTGAAGACATATGCCTCAGAGTAAAGATCTGTCATTAATTGTCTAATTTCACTCATGTTTATACACTAATCTCAGTTAAGCAAATGATGCATAGAAGGATTTTCTTTCATTTTACTTACAGGCTGCTCATGTTATGGATGATAGGAGACACATTCCATTTTGTCTTCCTGTTGTCCAAGCTGACAGAATTCTCTATCTAACTTTCTTTTAGCCAACATCTTTTTCTAGATACGTAGTAATTAATTTCACTACATACTGCTTTAATTTATTAGAGATGGAATGAACACAGGAAATATTTTTGAAGAAGGAATTAGAGTCTTACTAGCTTAAACTAGGAAAGAAAAATTTAGTTATTGACATTTTTATTTTCTTAATATTAGAAAAGTCAGCTGGTTATGACAAAACCCATTATTCATCATTTGAGGCATTTTCAAGGTAGACTAATTCAGCTGCCCTGATACATTGCCACTCAGGTATGACAACCTAACCTTGAGCTAGAAAAAATTTTAAGCATGAAAAAAATCGTTGTACCATCTCAGAGAAGAGTAAAGAAATTGAATGGAATTCTGTATAAAAGGCTGTATGTTGGTCCAGAACCAGGTCAATACCAGATCAGCTTTCCACTTCTTTGTGACTTGGGGGCACAGAAAAGGCACATCTGGTTTTGAAAGGCTCTTGAATCCTCTGGCCTTGTATGAGCCAGTCTGGGTCTTTTACCACAGCACAAGTAATGGTCAAATACTGTCATCTGAAGTAACAAGAAAAAACAAAATGTCTTACTTTGTTTAATCAATACAACTTAATGGATAAGATTGCTTTTGTCTGGTTGAGAGACACACCTGAATAGACAGAGTTACATTTATTTGATTTTGCTTTTTTTGTGTCATTTGTAGCAGTTTCACAGCAGTGTCAGTCCACACTGACAAGCACATGGGGCTCCAAGAATACAAGAGTTGCAATAAAGGCATCAGGGATGCCTCAAGATAAGTGTGACATGGCTAGTTGAGGCTGTTAGAAGAAAAGATCTAACTTGGTAGTCTTGAGAAGCAGCAATGTTTGATTTGAGTTCTCAGGAATCTGTATTATGAGAATAAACAACAGTAATGACAGTGCAAATATATAGTACATAATATTGAACTATGATGCATATAAATTTGTAACTGCATTATTTATATTTCACTAAACATGTTCCCTGGAAACATTCAAGGTTATCCTAGACAGGGCTCAGGAGCCTGATCTAGTTAATTATGTTCTTGTCTAGAGGTGGAGGGTTGGACTAGTTGATTCTTGACGATCTTTTCCATCCCAAACTATTATATTCTTTAATTCTATGTTATCTTTTTTGTTAAGGATCTTTTCAGTGGAAATAAAATAACTTAGTGAATTCTAAGGGGAAAAAGTTTCATCATACAGACAGAGTTTTGTTGCTTTTCCATGGTCAAGTGGTCGGCTCTGGGACTCATTCCCAAGAAAATCATTAAGATGTAATGCACCTCTAAAAGCTCTGAGTATTTACATAACATCACTGGGTTTTTTTTTTTTTCTATGTATAACTCTTCAGTTGAAGGTCAGCTAGGTATGAACTGTAAAATCTTTAAATTGTCCCTTTCCAAAAACCATGACATTTTCTCTTTCTTTCCCCATATTTGCAAAGAAGAAAAATATTTCATAATGTTAGTATTGTATCTATATCCACAGTATTCCTGGTGTCTTTCAAATAAATGCAATATTTTTTCTTTCAATCACAAAAGAACAAGGATTGTGAAAGGCATTTTTTTCAATACATGCAATTTAATCTGAATAGAAGTACAAAATTTTCTCAGACATTGTCTTGTAATTTCTGCAAAATACTATGACTCAGAGTTAAAAATATTTCAATCTTTCAGATACATTTCTGTATATTGATATGTTTAGATTTCTGTAAGGGTGATCGTTATTCTGCTTTGTAATGGCTGGTATTGGGATTGCAACATACTATTTTTTTTCTTTAAATTATTGACACTTTTAAACTTAATTTCATGCAAATACATGTGTTCACTGGGAATAAATTACAGGCATGAGTAGGTAGGTCAGTAATTGTCTCATTAATAATGATTATAACTTTGTATATTTTACTGGGTCTGGCTGGGACAGAGTTAATTTTCGTCATAGCAGGCCCATATCACTATAATTTGGATTTTTCACTAAAACAGCATTGGTAGCACACCACTGTTTTGGCTGCTGCTGAGTAGGGCTTACCCAGCATCAAGGATTTTTCTTTTTCCACTCTGTATCCCAGTGAGTTGGCTGGGGTGCCCAGAAAGTTTGGAGGGAACACAGCTGGGAGAAATGACCTGAACTGTCCAGTGGGATATTCCATCTCACATTCATCAATAAACTGAGGGGAGGTGTTTTCTAGGAGAATTGCCATTTCTCAGAGAGTGTCTGGTAATCAGTCTATTTGTGGGTGAGTAGTTGCCTTTGCATCACATCCATTGTTTTCTTTCGTTTTTTCTTTCTTTTTACTTCTTCATCTATTAAACTGTCTTGACCATTGAATCATCTTAGTTTTGGTCTTCTGATTTCTCGCCTGTATCTCTGCAGTGGGGCTGAGGGGGAGTGAAAAAGCAGTTGTGTGGTTAATTTTAGGCTGCATATTATATCCATCTTCACGTAAACATAGAAAATACAAAAATGTACCAAAGATGTAAAGAGATTTCTATGTTGTTAAAAAAACTCCAATAAACCAAACACATCCCACAAAATAAACAAAAAGCTCCAAACAAAACCCTACAGAGCCTCCCTCCTCAGAAAGCACAGAATGATAAAGGGACTAGATTTTTAGTAAATAGTGATTTTCATCAGAGCATAGCAACTGCTTGTCATCACAATTTCCAAAAAATATGGTGGATGTTTGGACATATTAATGAGGACTTTCTATAGCAGGGATACTTTTAAGTATTGGAAAGAACGTATGAAAGAATTTTTCAATTATATGGAATTTAGGGATGCAGAATGAGATTCATCTCTTCAGTTTAAAGATCTGACTTGATCTTCTGAGCCCCGTTTATTGGCAATGTCTTACAGAAGAAAAATAAATTTATAGAATCATAGAAAAACTCAGGTTGGAAAGGAAATCAAAAGATTGTCTGGTCCAACCTTTAATTCTAAAGTGTCATTAATTCAGTAGTTAAGATGAATTGCATTTTAGAGCAGCCTGATTCTCTTCATTGCTTGTAAAAAAGGTTCAGGTCGGAGAGTTGAAATGCACCTATATGCAGCATGGCCATTTAAACTCAAATAATACAAATCCTGTCCTTAGTGACGCAGAGTAAGGACCAAAGGCTGTTGAAAATTTCTCATGTGGTTTGGGTGAATGAAATATTGAGATTTATATTGTGCCTATGTGGAGTCATTGTTCTTGAATATTCTTTTCGTTAGTTACAAAGAATAGTTTCTTCTTCTACCTGTTCCCACATTCCTGTTTTCTGAAATGGGTCTTCCTTTTTTCTACAATTCCTTTCAGATTCCTAAATTTGTTTCAGCCAGAATCTACCAAATTCTCTCAATGTATTATTTAGGAAGAATATTTTTAGCCTACTAAAATGCTCAATATATTGTTAGTATTGAATAATGCATATTAAAAAGAAGAAGATGTAACTTCTCTTATTCAAGAACACATAATGATTAAAGCATGACTAACAAGCCAAGTGACATCATAATAAGTATAAAGCAAGTTGCTGTCTCATTCAGAGTTCTTCAGATGTGGCTTGGTTAACTTGATGTGTCACAACAACATTACTGATGGTTCCCATCCACGGGTGTATGTGTACATATGTGTATCCACTCCCAACAGAGGTGTAAA
Source organism: Sitta europaea (assembly GCA_013400255.1). Lineage (NCBI taxonomy): Eukaryota > Metazoa > Chordata > Aves > Passeriformes > Sittidae > Sitta > Sitta europaea. The sequence goes on from VXBS01002976.1 coordinate 75,023, forward strand.
GGATGGTGTTACAGATAATACTTTCTGTTAGGATGTTTAAAGAATGAAGTAAATTAGTGGAAACAAAAGTGGAAACTTTATTAATCTTAAAATAAAGAACAGTTTAAAGACATTGATAATAATCCTTGAACTATGTCATAGAACCTTTTTTTGAAACCAATTAAAGGAAAAAATAAATGTCCAATATAAAAGATAAGGGAATAAAGAACGTTTTTCAAATTACTGTCAGTCCAAATTGAATCAAGATGCTAAAAAAGAAGATAATTAGTCCAGAGCATAAGTTCAGATGTTTACTCTTGAAAATGCTTAAACAGTTCGGAAATCAATCCATCTGAGCCACTGATGTTAAAAATCCATTGCTTCACTGGATTTTTCCTCAGATTAAGTTATGAGATTGATTTACAGAAACAATTTTGGAGCAGTAACTACTCAGGGGTTTAGCTTAAGTACAAATACCCCAAACTAAAAATACTATGTGATTGTTTATACTTTGACAAGCTTACATAAATAACAAGGCTTTTATATATTGGATTGTGTATAACAATACATTTGTAAATACCCTCCAAATTTAAAAGAAGTTGAGAGCTAAAAATACAAAATAAGTATGTAAATTTTAATTATTTTTAAAAATAAGTTTAACAGTTTACAGTGTTTTAAGAAAACTAGGAAAAGTTTGAAAAAGTTTTAAAAAGGGATGATTATTATGATTTCTTTATTGTTTTTATTATGTTATCTTCTGACCTAAAATTTCTTCTTGATCCTAATTTCAATTTAAATGGATGCTCAGTGTCCAATGGAAGCAGCAAAGCCTCTATTCTACCACAGTGTGTTCAACTCAACTGTGATGTGCTCACAGACACAGATCACAGCTGTGCAGAATTATCCAGAAATACAGGCTAGAGGAGCTACAGTTAGACTTCTGTGGCTGTCTGAGGTTCCTGTGCTATTTTTATAGCACACTGGATGGAGGCAAATGCCTTTTCCTTTATATGCATGTATATGAAAGTGGCACTTTGTGCGGCTTGAGGATGACCGCTGAAGTGTGAGGTGTGGCATCGGGCTTTGCTGTATCTGAAGGCCAAAGCTGACCTTGGGGTCAGTACATGCAGAGGACACTCTAGTGACTGTCCATCGCTCTGCCTCCTTGTTCATCTTCGTAGCACTTGTTGGAGCTCTTGTTTCACAAACTTTGAGGGCAGTTCCTGCCTAGGGCTGTTTGTATGCCATCAAGTGTGGCAGGAGCCGTTCTCTGACCTCAGGGCTGACTGGTAGGGCACTGACCATGTTCACGTAAATCTCTTCCTCTGCAAAACATATTGGATGCATCAACACTATGCAATGAGAATGATTTTTCACTCAAGACAGACTATTCTTTGGCTTGAACCAAAACCAGGCCCAGTGCTGTCAGTAGGACAGTATGGATAATCATGACAACATGGATAATCATGGAGATGTGGTTTTTCAAATGGTGTCATTTCTGTTTAGTTCATTCATTACTTCAGATTCTTGGAGTCCAGAGTAGCCCCAGTTCTTTACACAGCAGTGGCTGCTTCTCTGCTGACTCATGGCACCTTTTTTTCATTGTGATCCTTGTAACTCTTTCCAGGCAAATTAAAGAGAAATCATCACTACTGACAATATTAAATCCAACAAGTATCAAGTTCAAAGCACAGATTTTCTTTCTCCTACTGAATTAGACAGTCAGGCTCCAGACTTACTTTTGTCGCTGTGGTCTTATCCTGAATAATGGAAATAATGAATATGGATTCATGTCAGTGTAAGCTATATTATGTCAACTAGATAAGCTTCTTCTTAAATCAGATGGAAAACATTGTGCTCTTACCATGCATCATTAACAAATCATTAAGATTTGTAATTGTGGGTTGACGGTATGTTTTCAATTGCTTCAAATACAAAATTACTTGTATACATAGTTGCCCTTAGTATTATTGTTTTCTTATAACGTAGGATTTACATTTTTCTCTTTAAAAATAAAAAAGAGTTTATAAGTAATGAAAATTAAGTCTATTTGCAGTAATAGGCTAAATTCTTTGTTATGCTTTTCTAAATTTTATTCCACCTGGGACATTAATCAAAAACTCGGCTATTCACTACCATACAGGTATTAAATTAGATACTCAATAGATAGTCTCACTCAGTCTTTCATGCTTTATTGGTACATTCTGACCATCAGGTGCAGAAAATAACAGCATTAGTATCCTTTTTTTTGGTTACAAGTACTGATGCCTGTTTCTTCCTCAAAAAAAGGACATTACTTACGAATGAAGGTGAGCAATTACTCCTGTTACTAATGTCCTTCTCCATGACCTGAAATATAAACACTTTCCCCCTTTTCTTTTGACTTTCTAAGCAGCTAATGATATGATATTATTCTCTAATCCTTCCTCCTTTCTATTATCCTTATCTCAATTCTTCCATCAGGTCCCCTTAGGGAAGCATTTAGGTTTTTTGATTTTCGGTAACACAGAAGATAGTATATTTGATTTGGTATTTATAAAAAAAAATAAATCTGTAATATTAATGAGAATATATTATCTTGAATTACAGTCTTGTCCTGCAATTTGTATTGACATTAGCTGACTTGCAATCTACTGAAAAATTGGTGACAGCTTCAAAATGCAAGATATCAGCCTCTCTGGCCCATTTTCAGGGCTGTGAGTTGTATGTATCCCTAGATTTGATTGATACATCCATTCCCTGAGAAAATGCTTCTCCCGGGCCTGTTTTTCTTCTGTGTTTAATGTTGCAGAATGTATAACCTTCCTGAGAATAGAAGATACAAACATTGTGTGCTCCCGTGGTGATTGCTCTTACCACTACATTAAGATGCAGCCAGCCTGTGTTTTACCACGAGTTTGTGTTAGGTACTTAAGAAAAATTGAAGATGTCTGCTTAATCCACAATTATAGACAGACCCCAGGGGCATCTTGATCCATGAATCAGGCCTGGATCAGACAGATTTGGCTTCAGAAGGCTGGAAAACCTCCTGTTGATTATGGCATGCTTTGGTAATCTTGACCCTCACTTCAGTGGGATGGGTTTATCTGTGGAGATTGACAAATAGCACCTGAATAAAATGTACAGTTGTAATGTTTTTGGATTTGTTCTCTGATTGCCTAAATTTAGACCATTGAATGAGGTAAACAGAATATCTTGTTTTGTAATTCCAAGACAAATAATATAAGATATAGCTGAAATGACAGTTAAATTGGATACCACCTAATTTTTTCAGGGAATATTTCAAAAGAAGAATGTAAGACTTGGTCCATAAGGTTGACATTGCTATGTTAAAATGGGCAAATATTTGGATTAAAAAAAAATTAAAATTATTATAGTTTCATGTGAAATTAATAAATAATTAAGTTTCTTCTGAATTAAAAATGGTGAGAAAAACAGTTCTTGCCTGACTGAGCATTTGTTCAAGTAATAATTTAAAGGGAGTGTCTAGGTTACAATTCCATTCAGCACATATTGGTTTACCTTTAAACTACCCTGCAATTCAGCAATTAAGGAAAGTTTAAATAGCTGCAGTGGTCTGCACTACAGTACTGACTGACACCCTTGGTAGAAAAAGCTGAGTTAATGAGATCTCATGGAATAGAAGTCACTTGCTTTGAGCTATTCTTTCTTTTTCCTTCCTTTGAAGAATCATACTGACAATTTGACTCAATAGGTCAACTTGCTGTGGAACTAGCTTTTCACTAAAGATCTGAAAATCCCATAAATATGGGGATGGATTGGACCTCAAACTTTGGACCAAAAGCCTGTTATACTTGAAATATACTCTGTCACACAGTTGAACAGGAAGAAAATTAGTACAAGTTGTGGTATAATGGCAATGGTTTGTAAAGAACTTAAGCATTTTTTAGGGGGAAAAAGCTTTTTAGGCTAATTGAGTGTATCTCAGTAAGTGGAGATCACTAGCTGAAAAAAAATTAATCAAAGCAGTGAGTCATGTGGAGCATTCCTTTTCTCTGATTCAGATCACTGGTCTCTCTGAGAATAAATACTACAGGTAGTAACTTTAACTAGGCAAGAGATACATATTCAAGAGAATTGTTTCAAATATAGAGAAAGCAACCCGTAGACCTGAATAAGAATTTAATGTGCCATGATTTTGTGTTATTACTGGGTAAAACAAAAATATTTGCATTTTACAGATCCATTACCCTTCTTGTTTGCGGAATAAAAAAAGCTGTAAAGCACATCAGACTTTTCCTATGATTTACTACACATGGATCAGATTCCAGTGTCTGTTTATTACTGGGACTATCAATTTATTCATAAATTTCTCTGCTCTACAAATTGTCAGAGCCTTTTCTCTTATGACAAGATTTCAGGTAAATTAGACTATTAAATATCTCAATAACTAAATAACTGTTTGTAAGCTTCAGCAAAAATTATATATTGTCCAGTAGTTTTCCAGTATAAAGATGTTTCCATGGACAATGAGTATGCTACTTAAACTTTAATTTGTTTATTTGGTCAGGGTGGGGGGAAGGAAAACTGTCTCTCTATTTAGGAAGTCTTTATAGCAGTATAGGAAGATGCTACTCTGTTTTCTGTGTTTAAAATGGAGATTATTGTATAAATAATTTTCCAGGAAGCTGAATACGCTAAATAGAAAGACAAGCTTTTTACTGATTTTTTTTTTCAGACAGTTTGTTGCTGTTGTTTTTCTGTGTTTTGGCTTTGTAGGGTTTTTTTAGCACACTTTTATTGATTAATTTTCAGTGTTTTCCATAATGGTTCTTCTCTTCCTTCCTCTCTTTTTCTCCTTTTTAATAATGTTGTTGGCCTCCACTTTAATCCTGAAATGAGGAGGAACTATTTTATTTTAAGAAGGTTTTTCAATAGTAAAATGTCATTATAAGGTTTCAATCACTTGACTATTAAGCTTTAGTAACAGATCTGCATACTGTTTTCTTTAGGCACATGTTCTGCTTTTTAATTTCTGGTGTTTCCTTATTTTTTATCTGTATGAAATAAACCAATCCAAACCAAAGTGCAGAAGTTCTAAACTTCTGCAGCCAGATGTGTTTTGAATCTATGATTTCAGACCATGCTATCCAAAACCATTTGAAAATGACACATGAATAAACATGAATTGAGGTCTTCCTTAAACATTTCAGATGTGAAAGTTTAGAAGCCTACTGGCAAAACTGGCAAAAAAACTGAGCAGTGTACACACTGGGATTGTGCACAGATGCCTTTCCAACCATCCCATTCCATTCATCACTTCTGGAAGCATATCCCTGGAATATTCAGCAGTGTGAAGTCTGTCTCCAATCTGTTAAATAATAAAGTTGTGATAGTACTGTGAAGACTGCAAACAGGGAAGTAGATTAAGCACCTTAGATTAAGGAAATGTGCACCTATCTATTTCACCCCTGGGATCAACATCAGCATTTATGGATCTTGGCTATGCCATGACCTTTCTCATAAATCAACAATCTTTCTTACTTGTGGTTCAGAAATTATGTGTTTGTGATTGTGACAGAGCAAAACAAAAATGGGCATGGCGCCTTTGAATAATTCAGATTTACCGAAGAACACAAATCATAATCACAAATAGGCAGATAAACTCAGCACAGGGTTGTATGGATCAAGATGAGAACAATACCAAATGGGGAAAGTCAAGGCACAACATGCTGCAGAGGAAAAAAAAAAAAAAGAAACCCACAAATTTGTCAAAAGGTAAAGTCATACCTTCAGATAGTATGAAGGATAGAATCCATGTTGCTGATTTTAGCATTGAATCACTAGCCTTCACCTGAATAATCTCCCGAGGACTCAGTGTCACATCAAGAACTCATTTGAATAACACTCAAAACATTATATAGTTCCTGTCAACCTGAAACTATTGAGAGAACAATCTGCAAACAACAGCAATCATCTCAATGAGAGAAAAATTCCCTGAAGACACTGAGAACTCAAGATATAAAGAAATTCAGGGTGGGAAAGCAAGGTTGAAGCTGAGGCTCCACTGACAGAAGCAGACACTGAAGAAACTGCTATACACACCTTGAAAATAATAGATGTCAAGCTATTTTCTTTTTATTCTTTCCCCTTGAACATGCTAATCATCTGCTAACTACCTATTCATTCTGATGCAGAAGCTTGTTACCCCAAACCAACACCTCATTATATATTCTTTTTCTTCTTTTCTCCGTTATTCCCTTCATCTTTCTCTTTGAAGTCTTTCAGAAACATGGAATTATTTTGGTCAAAAAGCACCTGTGAAGGTTGTCCATTACACACACGCACAGACCCCCCCACACAACCACACACACATCCATGCACCAGTACTCCAGCTTTTAATTGTTTGTCCTCAAGTGATCTTTAATGAATAGTCCACACCTAGTGACTGTAGCAGTACCCTGACCCTTCCTGTCTCATAGAAATTTGTGTTACTATGTTTAAAAGGCATGAGTTTCTATGTGGCAATGTGCACTTATGTTTCTTTTGCTTCTTATCATTTCATAGAACAGTTATTAGACTATTTTAGTCTAATAATAAATAAAATTAGTACTTTTCTAATAATAACTAGTTATTAACTAATAATAAATTAGTAATTTTCTCAAGTTGTTCAGTAAGAAATGTTTTCAATAGAAGGTTTGATTGATCTAAATGTGAAAGATTTTGTCACATATTTCAAAGCTTGTAAAAATCTTAAAAGATCAATATTTGGTGAAAGACTTGCAAAAGGCTGCAGTGTCAATTTTAACACTTTAGCCTATTGCTACCATTTTTAAAAAACTGCATTTTTCATTTTTTACTTTTTTATTTGTGCTGTTGTACCCAAATTTGTGTATATCTGTAGTGCAGTGTCTTTTAGAATGAGTGTGTGATATAGCTTGGAAGAGTGTGCCTTTGGCTAATTCAGCTGTCATAGTCAAGGAAAGTAGTATTACTGAAGTATCAGAATTCACTGTAGTAATCATTGGAAGAAGCTTCTGTGTGCTTTACAAAAATAGTATGTTTAAGGCTAGTCAAAATTCCTGCCAAGAATTATTTCAAATGTAATAAATCATATACATGAGAGTCATGAGTAGACAAACAGTGTTGCATTAAACAGAGTGGTGGATCAACCTGGTTTCTCTCAGTAGAATGATGTGCTGGCAGATCGAAAGTTAGTGTACATACACACTGTTCCTAATGACTGAAACCCGAGGTGTTCATCCACTGATCAAGCTAGTGGTCAGCTCCAGGAGGAATTCCCTGAAAATGATCAGCAACAGGAATGAGGGATAAACATCTACCTGTGTTGCTGAAGAAGAGAATTTTTTCATTTCCCATTCTTCCTGTCAAAAAAATCTGTGTGCTGCTTAGTCATAAAAATACATTGTATTTTTATGTATTTAAAACTAGCCTTGGTGTATATATGTTTCTTTTACAGAAAATAAATAGTGTCTTTGAATAGGTTAAGATTTTGCCCCATATGTTGTTACTGTCATTGAAAATATTGTCTGTCCCTATCAACACAGACCTGAGATGAACAAAAGCTTAGCAAAGGGGAGTTTGAAAAAGTTCCTTGGCTTCCACTTTTATCCTAGGCAGGTCTGTATCTTCTGTCTTTAACAGGAGACATGAGTATTCTGAGGCAGAAAATTGAGTATTTAAAAAATACTGGAAAAAGTATTACTGACTGTAGTGAAACTTTTTTATTTTTATGTCAGCAATGGTTTCTTAAGTGAAGAGGAATACAGTCAGTGGGAGAAAGGAGGAGAGGGAGCAGTAACAATCTGCATAACAGAAGGAAGGGCATGTAAGCCCTTCTGATAGTCCAAGTTCTACATTAATCTTCAGAATTGTGTGAGGAAAAATTGATGTTTCTCTCAAACTGGGAAGTAGATAGATGTGGCTGGTTTAACTCTCCAGAAAACTGCAGGGTTGATGAAGGCAGGTAAGTGAATCAATAGTTCTGTCCACCTGCAGCTATCTAGTGCACTGGCTTGCTTCTTGCACTCTGATCACCTCATGCTGGATTTAGACAAGAGGAGCACTTCACAACAGCTGCTGCTTTTTTTGTGTGTAATGAAGAGGCTACTCCCTTTCCCCTGAACCATCACACCAAGTGAGAGCAAGAAAGGCTTATGCTGTTTGAGGCCAGTCGTGGATGGGTCGTGGGCTGATGACAGTCTTTAATGGAGAGGATTGATGATTTGCTCTGCACAAGTTATTGCTTGCTAACCCCTAGAATTAAGTTAATAAGGTTGTGAACTCAGCTAAACCACATCTGGACATGGTGCCTGTACTTTGTGTGTCAGGCTCAGTGATTAAGTTGCCTCTAGCATTTCGTAGATTTGGATAGCCTTGCATTTTCAGCTGTTCTGTTTCCCATCAGCTGCTACATAGTGATGGGTCTCAACATGAAACATGCAGTGTGCTGTCTAATTAAGGAATGTACGATAACCATGTATTTATTACCATTATTTGTAAGTAAAAGATTAATGAGTGAAATTCAGTAGTAATGCAGAAAGTGCCAGGCCTCAGCTTCAGCAAGATCTATGGCATATGCAGAGTTGCAAGCATCTATTCTTTTTGTCTGGAAATTCAGCTGTTAAAACACTTGGCTATCTGTTTTTTTCCTAGCATGGTGATCATACCTCATATTGAATGATGAGCATTACGTACTTATAAACTTTCTCCAGTTGAAAATACAGAAAAACACTATGGAAAGGACTCCAGGATTCAGAAAAATACTGTTTAAGTTAATTTGAGTTGTGTTTCATACTGGATTTCTACATTTCATATTAGATTTCTGCATTTAAAATGTTTTAATAATGTACGTTTTTACATGTATATGTTTTCACTATCTAGAACACTGTCATATCTTTTTTACTTCTGACCGCTGACAAAAAGAAATTAATCAGATATAATTTGTGTTAGCAAAAGGAAATGTCTACTTGTCCAACATATGCAAATGTAGCCTACTTTAACATAGATGTTCACTCAATTATAGTCTTCAGCTTCCTTCCTATTCTAAAATATCATACATACAAGAAGCTGTGTACTTGGTAAAACAACGTCAGAGCAGACAAGTGTGTGAGAAACTGAACTGTCCACTGCAGACCTCCTGTACCAGCTCCAGAGAGCCACACCTCTCATTCATGTCATGCATGGGGGACCAACACAAAGCTCCTGCAGTATATTCTGAATGCAAAACTGTAGGGCTTTGGTAAATCAACGAGGAAGTCAAATTCCCAAATGGAAGGAACAGGATGAAGAACATCCTCCTTGTAGCACTGTCCCAACAGAGCCAAAGGGCGTAGAGGGTTTGTGCTTCTCTGACTTGATGCCAGCACTGAGTGCTGCTTCAGCAACATCCTGCTCATTGCCAGTGAAAACTTCTGTAATTCATTCCTGACATACTGCTGCAGTTCATAACAAGATGCTGGTTTTTTTTTTTTGTTTTACTATTCTAAATGTAGTAGATAATAAATTTTATCCACAATTATATTTATTTAAAGCACTGCACAAACAAAAAAAGGAAAAGCTTTTGTAACTTGTACTCCAGTGTCTCCCCTGCAAAATAATTACTTAAAACGTATTTATTTGTACTACATACAAAAAATAATTATGGCTTATACATGGATTTTGTAAAATTTATTCACATTAGGAAAAAAACCCAACAACTATTAAGGGGGAAAAAATGTGATTATCTTGTCAAAAAAGGAAATTCTATTTTTCATTGCATATCATAGACTTGTTGTTGTTGAACTAAATAAAAAGAAAATGCACTAATTCATTTTCTCTTCCCCTCCTACTTCAGCTGTCAGGTGACTAGCACTTTGGCCTGTTAATTTTTTTTGTAGTATCTTAACATATAGAAATCTCTGAAAGCTTTTACAGCGTGTTGTGTCACTTGTTATAAACAGTCCGAGACTTGTTACACCATCAAAGCTGAGGAGTAAGCCAAGACATGCATATTAAGCTTCTCTGACTCTTTTATAAAGCTTCTTGTTTAACGTGAAAATCTCAAGGACATGCATCCCCAGGGTTGGTTGTCTTATGCTCCAATAATGGAGATTAAATTTGTGGTAGTTAGCTAGCTAGCTCATTTTCTAACAAGGAAACTAAAATTCATTAAAAAGTAATTAGGAATGTATAGGAGGTTAATACTCCATGTTAAGCCTTATTAATGTGAGATAAGTAATTCATAAAGTATCAAAGGACTGCAATGGACAGAATTAAGAAGAATTATACCACCAAAAAACTGCAATAAAGCAACATTAAGAGTCTTGTTTGAGCTTGAAAAACCCAGGAAATTCAGAGTTAAAACTAAATCTCTGTTGCCAGCTCATTTTTTTATGCTGGGGTAATGCCCATGATGGTCCTCCATTAAGAAGACTCAGAGTACATCATTAGGCATTCCTTTTCTACAACTGAAGCTTCGGTATTAATTCAAAGAGAAATAAATCTTAAAGAATATAGATTATTGACCAAATGGTTTCACATTCTTAGGATGCTTTACATGCAAATTATTGGCTAGATCTGAGAAATGTTTCTTCAGATCGTGCTGTTACAGCTGGTTTCCAAGTCACAGTGACTTGCAGTTTTAGCAGTCAAAAAAGCTATTAGGCTGTAATACCTGTTTTCTAAAGCATAGAGTTTTGAATGTTGCAAATTTCTAAACTAAAAAAATAGTTATTTTAATTTGTTTTGGCTCTTTTTTTTTTTCTTTTGGTGTCATAATAAGCTTCTTTCACTTTGACTTTACAGAATAATTTGAAGTGAACAATATTTTCAAAATCGTACAATATTGTGTAGAAAATAATCTTCATTGTGGTGCTCCAACTCTTCCCATATCCAGCTCCATTCCAACTTCATCACTGCAGCTGCAGTGAAGGCACATATGCTAATGTCCCCCCACCCCAAGCACTTCTGCCCCCTTTTAAATCACAGTAAGTGCTGATGCAAATGTCAGCCACAGTCCCATCACACTAAAGCACTTAACTAGAAAATCTTGTACAAGCTTTCTTCAGCAATGTAAGAATTACTGAAATGACATTTGGGTGAGGAATTAGAAACTGGCATTTGTGGTATCTTATGCTTAGAGAAACCTTGTAGAATGGGAGGAGAGTGAAGCGGAACAGGGGAAAGAAACTAGGTGTGTAGCAAATCCTTGAATATGTTCCTTACCATTCCGGTAGCAAATCCCAAAAAAGAAAGTAGACATACTTTTTTGACCCCACCTAAAGGATTTTTAGATCATAGACAGTCAAAAGAGCTGCTTGCTCCTGCAACATGGATAGAAATGCCAAGGAAAGCTGGCCTTCTATAGCCTACTGCATGAGTAAGATTTCAGGGGGTATTTCTCCCAGGCACCCGCCTCCATTAAAAATGAAGGGCAGGCAATAGATTTTTAATTGAAGTGAATTAGCATTTGTATGTTCCCCTGCAATAGTGAATTTTAAAGCTGATTTGAGTGATAAGAAAGTAAGAAAATTTGACAACTTAAACACATAAGAAATACTAATACCTTACATTTTTAAGTGCTTTTTATCCCAAAGGAACTCTAAGTGCTTTATAAGCTATGTAGATGAATTACTTCATGCATCACTGAGGTGCAGCCATCTCTCCTAGTAGAAAATGGCATTACAGCACACAGCTTTATGATGCAGTATTGCTAAACAGTCAGAGGAGGATGCTCAGAATTATTTCAGCTCTCCTCTGTCTACTCAGATGAAAACATCTCTCACATGTCTGCTTTTGATTCCACCTCCTAAACAATAAAGTTCAAGGCATTTTTTAAGACACCACCAATGATGGCTGGGCCAATAGATGAGCGCATGCCCTTAGGAGGGTAATTCAAAACTGTATTGCATGAAGACTCTAAGTCACAGCTGCTCTTGGAGATATTCTCCTTTCTACCAGAGTACATACATGAAATTCTCTGAACTTGTAGGACCAGAGCCTCATGTACAGACAGAGATCTCTGAAAATTCCTGCGCATCTAAAGATCCTTGAGGAAGTTGTGTAGCTATTTTGATAGCATATGGGACAGATAAGATGAGATGAGGCTTCTTGGGGGGATTTCTCTCTTCCAATTCCTTTTCTTTGTACTGTAAAGCATTTAAACTTTTTTTAAGGTACATTGCTTAACTTTACCTGTATATATTTCAGTATATTGACAATAAGTTCTGTGAAAAATAGAAAAATTAGTTGTCTCAGACTTAGAAGTACAGAAATGAAAATACTAAAGAAACAGGAATGTTTTTGCCACTGAATAGAAAAAAATTGATGCAGTGAATTCAAATTGTGCAAATGGATTTCTTTTTCAAAAGAATGTTGACAAATCATTACAGAATTTTTCTCTTGATTATTGCAAAGATAAAAGCATACAATATTCTTTATATTAGTAATAATATATTCAGCACACTCTTCTACTTGCTTGATGTTGAACTGAAGTTCTCTCAGTGTTTAATAGAAATTCAGAAGGTTCATTTTGCAAAACTTTTGCAGAGAAAAGGGAATAGTATTTACTTGTTGCTTCTCCATAGAATCTAATAATTAGCTGCTTAACTAGAGTATGCTTTGGAGGGGAAGCAAAGTGAACAAAAAAACTAAACAAATACAACGTCATCTTCATTTACTAATTTAATAATCCCTCAGGATATAAAACCACACTTCATTACATGGAGAGGTGATAAACTACATCCTCTATTCCAGCTATTCTCTTAATTTCTAGACAGCTTTGTCTCTCATGACCTTCAAAGACCATAGGGACCTCTACTTTATCCTTTTATAGAGCATGATTGAGTAATCTTTTAGATGGCATTCCTCAATATTTTCATTTGAAGTAACTTTCGTGGCATTTCTCTAAACCCTGACTGATCTTTCAATATTTTTCAGCAGATCAGACCTCAGAGCAGCATAGAGTATACCAGATATGAGCTTACTAACTGTGCATACAGTAGTCTCTTCTATCTGTTTATTGCCTTAGGTCTTTCAGCTTCAGTTTCACACAAAGTGATGCATTTTACACAAACAGATAAGCACATAAAGCATATGCACAAACTTCTGTTGGCAATAGCTGTTTTGCTCATCTTTTGGATACACAGCTACTGCAAACAAAGGCAAGGAGCAAATCTCAGTTTTACAAGGGAGGTGCTTGGTTAACAACCTGCCTAAACCTTCAGGTTCTCCTGCAGAACTTGGCTGACAGTTTTTCATTGTATGACAGAGCTCTCATGACAAAAAGAGAGTGTATGTCCCTTTTCTTCAGCCACATGTACAGAGACTTGTCTTGAGGAACGGCTGAGGAACACAGCACTGTAAGAAGCCTCTTGGAACCTATTAGATTGGCATTCCTGGGATATGGTGCCATTGTCTGAGAGGTATGGAAAGTCAGACCTCATTACAGAAAACATCCTTCCAAAGAAGACTTTCAAATATATTTTTCTTCAAGAAGCAACAAGTAGTTAAAACAGCTGATCATACTGAACTGTTCATCATCTGTAGCCACTTAGTATCAGAAGATTTATAGGAAAAGGTGATCCTAAACTTTTAGCATTGAGCACAAAAAAGTATGTTTGAATTTTTATTCTATCCAAAAAGCAATAGTTATCCACATAAATCTTATCAATAGTTTGTTTAAATTCTTTTTTTTTTTTCCTGGAATATCCAAGTAAAAAACCACCAACTATGTATAAATTGATTTTATTATTTTCATTAATATCTACTAAAAACAGTACAGAAACTGGACAAAAAAGAGAACACAACTGCCTATAAGAACTACGGTCAACATGTGCTGCTTTGTTTATGTTGTTTGTGCCATTTACAAGTAGACATGTAAAATGAACTGTGGTACACCCACTGGGCACACCACTGCCCAGCTACCTGAGAAACGCATTGAGCAAAATACTTCTGAAATGTGCTTCAAGTCCAAAACAGAGGGCTAGTTTACAGAAATATAAAGAAGTCACAGAATCACAAAATATGCTGTGTTGTAAGGGACCCATCAGGATCACTGAGTTCATCTCCTTTCCTTGCATCAGATGCTGAAGGATTTAGATAAACACAGTTGTCAGACATTTCTCAAGCAGCAGTTTAGAAACTCAGATTGTTCAAGGACGTTTTTCAATCCTACTGTGGTTGATCTTCATTTTCAAATGCCTCAATAACTTTGAAAACCAATTCCAGAATAAGTAAAGCTATCGTGTTAATAAAATAGAAATTTAGGAAGATTTCTGCTCCAGACTTTACTAAGTACCCACTAGACACATTCCAGTCACTGAAATGAAAGATTTTTAGAGAGAGAATAATATGAGAAGAATATTTCAAATTAAATTTAATCTCTCCCTTGGCTCACAGAAAGCAGACAAATCAATACTTTTGTGAAATTTAAGTAAGATATACGCCTCAAATTAGGTAGAACGACACACTGGGTCTTTGAAATTCTTTGAAGAGCATCATAAGATGGAATAAAATATACTTTCAGGGAAAAATAGCACAACTTTAATTCTTCCATTTTTAGTGTAGTCTTCCCCAAAGTTACATTCTCAGGAAAAACCAAGCTGCCACAAGAGTTATTGGCTGGATGAAAACTTTGAAATTAATTTTCTGTCATGACATTCACACAAAGTATTGTGTGGGGGTGAGTGGTTCTTACTGCGCAGGGTGTTGGCAGAGCCTTGACTGTCTCATTTAAGTGCCTCTGCATGAAGGACTTTTGGTAACCCTGTCATCAAGTTGCTTTCTGTCTTACATGAAATATATCACCACTCACTGCAGCAGCTCAAGTTCCAAGTCTAATGTGATTTCTTTGACATCTCTGTAACTAAAATTCATTTGCTCAAAATCTGAACTACACTGTAGAATTCCATGAGTGAATATCTCTGGAAATTTTTATTGGGGTTTTTCTGGTATTCATTTTAAGCTGTAGTAGAAGTTCTTTCATGGAAGGAGTGATATGCTTAGAAGTTAGGCATCTGTCTTTTGAGTGGGAATCAGTTCTGATTAGGGAGGACTTAAAGTAGAAGTTGCATAAACTCAGCTTGAGGAGGTAACCTGTTAGCCAAATTATTTCAAATAAAATTTTCTGACATGGCAGTCAAAACCTTGCATTTCTGGGAAAAGAGAAGCTTCTCTTTTTTCTATGTCTTTTCTCCACTCCTGACATGTACTTTCTATCTTTGTAGGTCTTCAGGCTCCTCTGGAGCTAATTTTATTCACTATTCTGGAAGAAAATTAAATCAGTAAGAAAAGAATTACAGTTTTCCGTGAATCCAGTGAGTTGAAGTAGCAAACGATGGGCTTTAGTGAAAACCGAGGCCTGTGTGAGGGAGGAGGTCTGGCAGCACGACCAGGAGCTGAGCAGGAATAGGGAGACAAGCTGGTGTGTGTTGGGAAAGCCAGAGTGAGTCAGAGAGACTCCATGCTGTCTTTCACAGCTGGAGTTTCCCTGTCAGGGCTGTGTGGACTCGTTTTTGTCAAAACCTGTCCAAGGCTTAGTTAATGTATCAGTTTCATTTTTCTCTTGAAATACAACCCAAGAAGAGAATAGAGCACCTGTGGTCTTGATTTCGTTGGGTAAGTCAACTCTTCAACCAGGCACAAGAATACCTACTTGCACAACCTTGACAAGTTTTAGGGAATATGTAGATTTCCAAGATGCAGTACTTCCAGAGAGAAATATGGTTTTAACTTTTTGTAAAAGATGGTAGCTAATGTCATATACCAAAGGATTTCATGTTCCTAAGAAATTTAAGCATTTTTCTCCCTCCTCATTTTTCCTTTTTCTTACTTTTTATTTTTTTAAAATCTAAATTTTAATAATTTTAATTTTATTTTTTAAAAATAATTTTCTTAAGCATTCTCCCTAAATATAAATTTAGATGCACCCACTATTTCAGTGCACTATTTTCTCTATTTATAGCTCCTCTGAATTATAGTGTAACAAAATGTAAATCCTGCAGAGGCCATTGCAAGATGACAGGCATCCCCTAGCCTAGAATATGGAATTTTGGGTTAGCAAGTGGCTGAGCAGTTCCTGCACCCTATCTGTTGAATAGCTGCTGGGGGACCTAATCACTGTCACCTGGGAGTTTCCTGTGTGAGCAAGACTGCCTTTAATTCTCAAATACTCAGTTAGATCTCTGGTTATAGGAACCTACAGTTTTAGGGTGTATAAAGCTCAGCCTAGCATCTCCCACACTTTTAAACTCTGTCCTCAGCACTGCAGTGAAGTTCAAAGCCTTTTGAGTAATGCTTTATCATTAATTTGAGTATCTTAGGTATGGTGCAGAGCTTCTGAAATCACAATTGCTTTTGCTTGAGGAAAAAGCAGAAGAGGACAAAGAGCAGCAGAAAATTGAGTGTGCCTCAGTGTAGTGCCTAGAGCAGCCCAGGAGGGACCCAGACAGCTCCTTGGAAGATCAGCACAGCCCTCCAGAGTGCTCTAGCTGAGTCTTTTCCCTGCAAGGTGAAATAAAAAGATAAATTCTCCCTCTTCACTGAGAGAGGGAAAAAAAGAAAAAAAAAAAAAAAAAAAAAGAGTTGCCTCTTATCTCCGTAGACACTTGCTGCATCAGATCCCTCAGCTTGAGGCATAAGGGCAAATTACTGTTCTTTTATAAGGATGCAGTGTCCTTCAGCACGGCTCTGGGATCAGCTTTCATCAGGCGGTCAGGGGCACCTGTTACCAGGCAACCCCCGGCTCCGAGCCAGCCTCCCTGCCCGAGGCTCCCTCAGCATCTCCCTGCTTGTGCTCCACTGGCCAGCAAGGTACGGCAGGGCCTTCCCTGGGTTAGCCCTGAATGAGGCCGTGTAGGAATTTCAGTCCAAACTGGAGAGCAGGCAGCATGAGGCGGGACTGATTTAGCAATCCAGGCAGAAACTGCAGTTTGCAACAGGGTGCTGTCCATAGGCTGCTCTTCACCATGGCCAAGGTAACAGTAAGTGGAAGTAACGTGATTGTACAATCTAGTTTTAGTGCCAGTGCTGTTTGAAAAGGAAGCCTCAATTGAACTTATATGCAGCTAAAGAGGTGAGCATATGTTTGTACAGCTGACCTCCACATTTATCACCTTTGGTACCTGGAACCACTCTTTGCCCGAGGTACTTTTCTCAAAGACAATTATTATATTTGGAGGACTCCAGGGATAGACAGTGTTATTTATATTAGATTAGGGAGTAATTTGAATTAAGAATAATTGATGCACAAAGGCAACAGAAAACATGATTTAAAAATTGCTAATAATCCATATGACTCATATGGCATTGTGCTTTGCTTAGTTTGATATCAGGGAAACTATATGGCAGGCTGGAAGACTATTTTTGGATCACTAGCTACATGATATTTATAAATGTATGAATTTTGCACTCTGCTGCCTCTGCCCGATGATCTCCATATCCATTCACCCTCTCAACTGAAAGAAGCTAACAAGTGCCACTTACAAAGGATTTGCATGTGATTTTTAAAAATCTGCTTCCTGGGGCCTAGGTCAAAATCAGAGTTCACAACTAAACTGCCTTCTAATAAGCAATAACTTTTGATTATTACTCACAAAAACATCAGTCCAGTCAAATCTGGGAATTCTGAGTGAAGCATTAGTTTGTTGGGTTTTTTCAGATAGAAAATTAGGCAAACTAATATCATTAAAGTGAAAAAGCTCATAATTCAGAAAAGAATACGTGAAGAATGAAAGCAAAGTCTAATAAGGGAGTTCTGATGCAAGCAAAGCCAAGGGGGAGGAGAGAGCAAGTTTCAATTCTTCCTTTCAGCTCTACCAGTTTAACAAAGACCACTTTATCCATGATTGTGGGGACGGGGCTGAGCTGTAGTTGCTCAGCTTAGTTTAGTTGCTGATTATTTCAACTGATTCTAAAACTTGTGCCAGCAAATGCTTCTTTTTTACAAGAAAAGTGGTTCCCAGTATTATATATGCACATTTGGAAGACTGCCAAAGCATTAGATGTCTATGAACAGATAACAAAGAAAATGTCTGTATACACCACCAACTGTAGATCTCTGTCCTTTCGTTAACTTTTGCGTTGTTTTTAGGGAAGGGCGGAAGAGTAAGCTGAATTGTTCCCACTGCCAATTAGCCACTTTCTCAGCAAGTGATTTTCTTGTTAAGACAAACTTGTGCACTCTTGTTTGCAGACAGCTAAACAGCTAAACTTCAGACATGTAGGATGGTGCAAAAATTGAGAAATGAGATGAGAGGGAGAAAGGGAAATGCGGTGAATTTGGATCATCAGCCAAATGGTGTTCATTATATAAAACAAAGGTGAAAAGGAAGATGAAAAATGCAGCTTCAGTTTTAGCAGACTCCCTTGTTTGTCTTTAACAAGGGAGAGAGCTTCAGGCTTTTTCTTCTCCCTTCTCAGTAATTTTTATGCACATATAAACAGTCCTTGTGAAAGTGCCTAAGTGCACTGTATTCCCACAGGTATCACTGAATCAGTTCCATCTTCAGATTTATGAATAAAGTGATTAATAAATCACTCCACAGAGATAAGGCAGTTTCTTCTTAGCAACACAAAAATATTAAACTGAAAAGTAAATAAGGAAAGCAAGGTATTGTAGAATCATAGAATAGTTTGGGATGGAAGAGGCCTTTAAAAGTCAGCTAGTCCAACCCCCCTGCCATGAGCAGGGATGTCATCAATTCATTCAGGTCGCTCAGAGCCCTGTCTAGCCTGACCTTGAATATTTCTCAGAATGGGGCATAAACCACCTCTCTGGACAACCTGTTGCCATGTTTCATCATCCTCATTGTGAAACATTTCTTCATACATCTAATCTAAATCGACTTCTAGTTTAAAACCATTACCCCTTGTCCTGTTGCAACAGACCCTGCTGAAACATTTATCCCCACCTGTCTTATAGACCTCCTTTAACTACTGAAAGGCTGCATGATAGAAATAATATTGTGTTATTTTTTCTGTTTATTATTTTGGTCAAAATGGAACTGTGATTTCTAGTATATGTGCATTTTTTAGGAAAAAAATTTAAATGCTTGGCATTAGTGTAGTGTTTTGAATTCTGTGTTGGAGTATAAATGGTCAAGATATCCTGACAAAGTTTTTATTTATTTATTATACCCTGTATTTGTATTGATATACAAATGAAGTGTAACAAAAATACGTGAAACAAAAACAGTTCACAAATTTAGTGACTCAGTGCCATTAACTTTGACAATAACATTGCACTGTTTTGACTTGTTTCCACAATTGCTTACATGTTTCTAAAACTACAGTTCAGGTTTATCTAAAGAATAGATTTAACATGTGAAAAAATTACCACATGTGGCTGTAAGGATTTTGTATGATTATACAACTTCAGCTGATGAAGGAGAGGATTGGAAGACATGGTCAGAATCCTGTGTTGTTAGGCAATTAGATTGTATTTGTCATTTCTTTCTGTTACTTTACCTCTCTTTTTTTTTTTTTTT